>OX451401.1:7651897-8206131 GCA_949629135.1 Eremobia ochroleuca | reverse complement strand
GCCTTGCGGTACACCCATAACGAGTCGCAGTCACGCGACAGTTAGTCCTGCAGGAATAAAGCCAGAATGCACAACTGTAGCGGCATTGTTTTATTGTGCAGTCTGCATTGCGGGGGACGGCCACGTGGCTCTCATTAGTGCAACACAAAGCGTAGCAGTTTGTTCTGCGTTTTGCAATGTTACGCTCGGATTAGCGATCCACGCGATGTTTAACGTAGCGGACGGAACTTTGTCTGCGCTATTGTATGCCTTTCGTAATGTATTTCCCCTTTTGAAGCCAAATGCTCCTCTATGAATAGTATGATCGATTAACGATGAACCTTGAATTAGAATAGCCGACGTCAAACGTCGAGACGCGAATGTGTCGGGAACGTATCCGGCCACCGTTGCATATCCGGCTATTGTTTTAGTCGCATCAGGCTTAATGCATCGCAATGCTAATGAACTTGACTGAACGGTCATGCAAAGGGAAGTGAGATCATTCTGAAGTGAATCAGGTCAAATGTGTGAGCACTGCAACATGAGATATCGATAGGTTGTAATAGAGTAAACAACTCTCAGATTGTTGAGGAGGCGGGTTAATTAGAATGCTACAGTTACCGTGTTTGATGTGGAGACACTCATAGTGAGCGTGTCAACACCTCTCTGGTAATATGATCCACCAATCGAAATTAGAAGGGTCAAACTGATCGCAGTGTGCGGTTTAATATACGATCTTCGGTCAATATGCTTTGGGTGTACGGAATGACGCTCTCTGTTATAAGGTTTTTATGGGATTCCCTCGCGTTATATTTCGGTCGTTATTAGTGTCACATTTGAGGTCATCCCAGAAACTTGATTTTTCGATATTGAGTTTCATATGTAGCTATTATTTCGTTCTTAAACTTGGTTGAGAGTATTTTAACTTTCACAATAATTCGAGGTTTTGATTATCCAAACCAACAAAGACTTAAAGTAGTCATAAGAACTTACATGTTTAAATAAAGTAAAACAATATAAAATGGATATATGTCATTTAGTGTCTAAATAACATGTAATGTAGATTCTGATGTTCAGATAAAATCCACTTCTGGGAAGCAAAGCAACTCAACTTCATAATCTAAATTCTCGAAATACATCAAACGAAACAGATTCATCTGATGGAACTGCAGCGTTATTAACTACTATCTCAAAACAACATTTATCCTCAACGATCTAGTGACTTAGTAAAGCAAGTAAGCAACGCAATCACCCAGTAGGTACATTGAGGCACAGTAAACCATGCCTTGGGAGATAAGTAGTGGCAATCTAACTAACCTAATTTGTGGGTAATGTTACTGCACTCACGTCCGCTAGAAACCGATATCGTTATTATTTCCAAAGTATGCCAGTGGAATACTGGGTAGGTGGACTTTAATTTGTAACGAGTGCTCCGTATATTTATTTCTAATGTAAAATTCTGCTTGTAAACGGATGTTTGCCTACTAAATGGAGGGATTGGGCCGACTCTGGTGACTCAGTTTCAATATTGTAAATATTATGGATGAGGGATCGTTGAAGGATGATGGACTCATGATACAATGTCAACACATATAAGGTATGCCTTTTTGAATGGTCAGTAGCGCTGAATAATACATTAAAGAATTGCATTGTGACCTAAACGATGAATTAGATAGACCTATGGCTGTACCATATCCAAAGTCAAACTTCGTTACGTCATTGGCTCAGAAAAGTAGTTCAACCTGCTTTGGGAGAAATTCTTTGGTGAAATTACATAAATCAGGCAAGCGTTGTCGTGAAATATTTGAAACAGGAAGATAAAGTACCGTTACTAACAGAAATGCCCGAGGTGAACAATAAAATCAGGTATAGAAATCTGTGTATAAAAGAAGGTTTCCAGTTTAAGTTCATCTAGACCGGTTCCTACAGAGTGGGTAGTCGGTAAAGCATGCGGGGAACTGGCTGGGATGAAATCTCTGACTCACAAGATGGTGACTCAGAAAGTACTAAGATTAACAGAGGTCAGGTTTGAAAGCTTTCCTCCTTTTAATAAACCGATCATAAAAGCGAAGGAAATTAAATTTCGTAATACAATGGCTTCGTTTATAAATTACAAAAAAAAAAAAATACCCAAAGAAATGGAATAATGGAGATAATAAATTCTTAATTAAATATTAAAACGCGATACTCTACATCAAAGACTCCAAAAGAGAGGAAAGTAAATAAAACAAGTTTATTTACTTACGATATTAAACCAGTGTATAATATGGGTCCGTAAAATCTATAGACGTACTTTGCGTAGGTCCCCTTAAAAAAGTATGAGATTTATGGTCCAAGGTTGGAACAGGTGACGTAAGTCTTTAGTTCAATTCTTTACCGTTTATGGTGTTATGGGTTCCGACACCCTCCTTTATGCCTTAACTGCTAGGATTATAGAACGTTTAAGTAGACCCATAAAATAACCGTTCAGTTACAACCTGAAGAAGAAATAAATTACTTAACAGGATAATGCTTTTATGTCCCAAGAATATTTTGTACGTGTCGCGTGGTGCCTTATGGGTATTTATTGGGTTATTCGTCAGGAACCAATACTTTGGGGAGCTGTTATGTGGTAGGGGTGCATAATACTGCTATGACGAAGTGTTGTTTATGATTCCAGTGTATGGCTTACAATTTATTAAGTCTCTGTGAGGTCTCGGGAGTCGGGAGTGGAGCTATTAATTTTTTCTCAATGGGTTTTTGTTTTAGAGCTTTGGAGGGTCCTCATTGTGCTGACGAACTCCATATCTGCGCCTTTTGTCATGTTTAAATGAGATTGCGTAATTAACCGTCAAGCAGTCGCGCGGCGTCGAATCGACCGCGATTCGATCGATTTTCGATACATTTATGATGCCAAATTGCTTACAAATCCAAAGAAAATTAGAATATTATTTTGATTTTATAATTTTGTTTATGTCCTAACATAATGATAATGTGATAAATACAAAAAATATTAAATAATTCGTGTTTTAAATCTCTGAAATATCCTATAGGTCTTTTAGGTTACGCGCGACCGCTGGCGTTACAAATGACGGCGCGCCCGCTTGAAGGTTAAAGGATGGGTGACATCAGCTGCTTTTATTTTTGCAAAGTTTTCATACCTCTGAGTCTTAACTGTCATGAAGTGTAAGTTTGCTAAAATCGATCATGTTCTGCAATCCCCCCACCCTATCAGTGAAGCGTGAAATCCAATTAAACGATAGTCAACATCCACTAACTAGAACATGTCCACGTATCTGGTAGTATACATTAAGATATCACTTAAAATAAATCGACTTTTGATAAGAGTTCCGGTCAGAGAACCAATAAATTTCCGTTGCTCCCTTTACGTGCGATCAAATAATTTAAAATGTCAATATTAATAAAAATCGTACCGCCACCGATAAAAGTCAATCAAAAAAGGACAAAAGTTCAAACATGCTGCAGCACAATTGGTTTTAGAACAGAGGAATGCGGCTGTGAAGGAAAACAAAAATGTGTTTAATGGTAACGTGATACGGTGACTAATAGCCTGTGCAGCGTCTTCTGCGGTTCGTTAATACGCGTGAGGGAAAATGTGATTTAGGTTAAGGTATTAGGGTTTTGTTTTGGTTGCGTGGGGTTGTGAATGGTGGAGACAAGTAGCACGCACGTGCGTACGGCATCGCGGCGGGACGGGGGGAGGGGAGCCGCCATGGCGCCGCCTGGCGGGAGAGACAACTTTATGACGACGCGATGTATTGTCTTCCCAGTGTGGGATTTACCGTTACTTTTGTTTTTATTTTTTCGGACACGCCGATTAATTTCTTTTAGTGGGCTGTTTGGGGTCGCTGGTTCTGCTTGTACAATCAAATTTTCTTCTTTTGTTTTTGAGGCTTTTCTTAAGTGCTTTCGCATTTGCGACTCCTCACTTCGTCATTCAGTATATAACTGCGAATACTTTGTTATACGTACGAGTACATTGTGCTATAAATAAGGCTAACCGCATGTGCATGGCATTTGTTTCAGTGTGCGTTTCCTTTGCGGGAGTTCGAAAGTGCTTTTCTAACTTTGTGAATGCGTTTTGAAGATCGTCTTCAAGTTGAATTGGCGATTAGAAAACACTTGCACGTTTGCTATCGGACTAGATATTCAGTGTTCGCTTTGAGAGATCAGGTTTAAGTGATATAAAATATAGTTTCCAAAATCAATTCATTATTCATGCTGTTCAACTTTGCTTTCATCAATTTTCTTTTGTAACTTTCAGAGATTTGCATTAAAAGTCTTTCTTCATTTATGATTATTTCTGTATCTTTCTACATTTTACACAATTTTAATTTTATTAAAACCATCATAGAAGCTATTATTAGAAATTCATACCAAATAGGGTAAAAAAAAGTGGCAGCGATCGATCGTACCAGATGTTCTATTGATATTCGCATGAAAAATGGGTTAGAAACGGAATCAAAGAAAGATGGCGGATTGAATGGTGTTTTTATCCCAACCCTTGCTGACGAGGGCTGCGCAAACATTGGTTTAGTAATAAAAATATTTGTCGAAATCCTCAACGGGGAAAGGAAACTGTATGAACGGTAGACGATTCTTTGCAAAATACAGAGAGAGTGCGCCTATTCCATTGTCATGCAGTTTTTAAACCGGGATTTAAATAAGCTAATCGTAAGCACGGAAGGGGTTGACAATCAACTCCGGTTTTGTATCTACTATACAAACTTTCTCTACATTTTTTGTCCAAACATAATTAAAAACATTTATTCAAGAGACCCTCATTTTATATCCCAGGTTAAAGGGACAATTAACTAAGTGTTTTCTTGTGTCATGCATTGGATATTGCACTGTTTAGTTTACTCAAACGTTTACAGCTTCCTATTAATTTTATATTATCATCTGCAATTCCAATATCTCTTTAGTTACTTTGCTGGATTAAACACGTGATTAATTCAACCTGATAAATCTTGTTTCTATGTAAATCAACTTATTTGTAGCAATTAGTATTCTATACGAGAATGGTAATTAGGAGTTCTGGCATATTTTCACGTCTGTTTTGTTCTTAGTATTCAACTTGTTGATAAGTCGTGATCCAAAATTTCGTAGAAATTATGTCATGAATTTCATTAGCTTCTTCATTTCTTGGAAGTTCTCGGTCTGATGTTTATTAAGGTTAGTGTTCGTCGACGCTTTCATTACGTAAACTATCCATCACCCCATAACAATATGTATGTGCGATAATTCTTCATATATTAGGTACGTTCTCATTTGCAGTGAGTCGCATTTAAAACCCTTCTCATTTGAAAAGGCACCGATGAATGGCTCGGAGTCAATGGATCGTAAGAAATGGGCCAGTGACGTAGAGTAAGGCAAGTGAAACGTGTTCCGCGACCATTTTATGAGGGTCCCTCAGAGCTTAGTGGATTCCTCTTGATGTGTGTACGCGTGCGATAAGTCGTGGCAATGTGCGATTTTGTTTTCTGATAATATGATTTAGTAGTAGTGTCGTGACGAGATATTATTGTGCTCGTTATTGAATTATGGTCTTATGGTAAGGGTTAGTGACTGGTTTTGTACAATAAAGAATTTTATCAAATAGTTTTATGCGTTTGTTCAGCAAAGCTTTCATATTTTTCGAAGCAATCTTATAGCTTATTCTCTTCTTGTCCTGGATATTGTTATGCACATTATATATTCTAATATCGGATCAACATCACAAAATACTGTACTAGCACTTTTCTTAGGCGTTATGATTCAGTGTTATTTATTATACGTAAAAAAATATCAACATATTTATGCAAAATATCTCAGGTGTTATCGCGTCTGCGTAGAGCTGAGGGGGTCTTTTAAAGCTGGTGGTGATTTCAGCCCCGCTAATGAGCCAGGTGGTTCCTGCACAATGTGGACCGTAACAATAGGAATGTAGCCGCTAAGGGTGGCTCGCACCCCCTATGTACACTGTATGAATTTAAAATGGCGATATTATTCCGATTTTAGTTTTGTAAACCAAAATGGATAAGCTTTTGTTGATGGATAACGATTTAGTTATTATTGATGCAGATAATATACATATTCAGATTACTGATAAGACCCTTTAAATGTAAGAAGTATTGATAAAATTGAACTTGACATAAAAGTAAGGATTAAGAATCTTTTCAAAGTGGGTTTTGAAACTGTGCTCCTTTCTAAGAGTTTTATACAGATTCTTTTAGCACGTGATAAGGTTTAAAATGATGCTACTTTGTGAATGAAAACGGCATTGAATCGGATTTGCTATGAATGATAAAAATAAAGTTAGCTTTTCAGGTTCTACAACTAAGTTAAATTGGTGGAAATTGTTCGCAAACCTAGTGTGCAGCACAATTTCGAACTTAATGTCATGGTGGAAGTAGGCGAGATTTTGTAGATGTAAGAAGACGTGCGAAACTAAATTACGATTGACATCAATTATCCATAAATTATATTGAAGTTTGTCAATTACGTCTATGAGTGCCAATTGACTCTTCTGCCTTATGATATGCTGTAAAATTTCGGTTACGCGATCTACATAATATCACAAAAAATATCGTTTATGGAATCGTAAACCTTTTGTATCACATTCTAGCGTGGAATTCTCTCATAAACCTGATAAAATTACTCAATGCTCGTCTTTGTCTTTCTATATAGTCCCTTATGCTAGATTGAAAGTGGGTGTATATTTAATAATAATAATAATAATAATAATAATAATAAATCCCTGGACATTTCACACAGCACCATTTGTCCCAAGCTAAGCAACCTAATGCTTGTGTTATGGTAACAAGATGGCTGATAAACTACTTATATACAATTTTTTTTTTTTTTTTTTTTTGTAAATACATACATATTATAGATAGAAAAACACCCAGACTCGGAACAAATACATGTAGGTCATACAAATATTTGTTCCGTGCGGGAATCGAACCCACGACACGCAGCGCAGCAGTCAATCGCTTAACCACTGCGCCAACCGTGCCGAATTTGATTATTTATTGAATCTTAAAGTGGATGACATCAATTCTAACTACACGACCTCACATGAAACTAAGTGCTTCTCTCATCTCGAGCTCATTTTCAGTTACTTCATATGACACGAATAAGTTTAAATTGGAATTTAAAGTTTCTTTTCGATACGTGTAATGATCGTCTGCATTGAATTTGTTAAATTGGTAGTTGTGTAAGATGACAGCTTTATTTTATTGAATAGTCCAAAGATACATAAATATATCTTCATATTGAGTAGAAGGAACAGTTTCAAAACTTCGATCGATCACTTCCAAAGCAATATTTTATGAGAAATTAATGTTGTTCCTTTAAACTATATAGCACTAATGGCCTAACTTAAACCCATAAGCTACTTAAGTATCATAATTCAAACTTACGACGGCGTCACTTTATCTTTGATCTTAGTGAACATTTTCGCAAGTGTTTCGTAGACGCTAGCCAATCAACGGGGCGCAGGAAACATAACATGAAACAGGGAACGGGTTCAGTATATTTAGAGCCCTAAAAATAAACGAATCGTGCGGCCCTTCTACACTTGAACTTGAGTCGAGTTCATTGACCGAGCTGAATGATAACTGTGCACTACTGTCTACTGTTCCGCTTCTTATACTTATTGAAGCATTTGAAAGATCATTCATCATGTTATATGAAGCAGTTTGATTTATTTACGCTTACTTATTTTTGAATGGAAGCTTCAACAATAGTTATTGCAAAGCAAACGCAAGCAAAAGGGAAAGGTTTTAGTTCAAATATTAATAATCTACTTTGTATTGAGCTTAAGTGATGGCAGCTTCCTATAAGGGACCATCCTTCTCTTGAAGTTACACAATTAGCTCTATGAAGTACACAATAGGGTCCACAATGCAATAAACAGTTTATCACAATTGGTGTCGAGAGTGTAAATCCCAGAGCTGTCTATTCAAATTATCGAAGATCGAGTCGGAAGCCAGAGTCTAGAGATTGTCGAGTTTCATCATAGCAGACTACAACACCAATACATGTAATATTAAAATAGGGATAGAAATGATTGGAAACAAGCTACTATCTTTGCAGTAATCTCTTTTTATTCACGAAATTATTTTTGCTCCTTTAAAACATACAAAGACAGATGATGTGACTGATAAAATGTTGAAATTGTTCTTTTATAACTCCATACACACGCTATATCTTTGTGAAGCATACATATGTATATGGTGATTACTGCATGTTAGTTGTTAATAACAACTTTGCTATAAAAAACATTCCTTTGCTGAAGAACTCAATTCTATGAAGAATGGATAAGAAAAAACTTCTCATTTGTGGTAGTGTTGTGCATAAAACAGTCCCACAGAGTATCACAGGGTATATGTTGACTATCGATTACTCTATATTCGGAAGCATGTCTGCGATAGGATAGCTCGTTGCCGACCGGAATAATGTCTTCCGCGGCATTCATTTATGTTTTATTCCACTCCTTTGATATTCTCCTTTTATAAAGCTAAATTGTTAGTTGGTGTTATAATGTTTGGATTAAATTGTTTCTCGTTTATTGTGTGCTGTAAAGTTGTGTTGTTATTCCTTGCTGTGTTATTTTTAATCTTTTGTGTGCTATTGTCATGTAAAAACTGTGTGTCTTTTATGTTCATATTATACACAGTTTATGTTTTGTGGCTTTACGCGCCTTTAGCTTTGTTAACATTTTTATCTTCTTGTACATAACTTTTCTTTATTTTGTTTTCTTGATTAGCAGTAACCTTTTGTTCATGAAATTTTGGAAAGATTCTATATGGTTTTATCATGATTTAATATTTAATATTATTTTGTTTCATAACGTCATCGGGTTCGTGTAGGTAACTATGTTACCATGATTCCCAACTTTTCGTAAGCCAGATTTCAACTAAGCTTACAAAATGTGTTAATAGAACATTCAAATCTGATGTCGAAATCTTACTGCTCTACAGTTAACTCGATCAATACACAGCCGAATAATTGAAGCAATTCGATCTGTTTCGAAATGCCGCGTTTTAAGAAACTGCATCAGTCTTTTTATTTTCATAGAAACTTGAGAGCTTTCGTAGCCAGAACTCGGAGAGTGATTAGTTATAACATAAATAGATGTTTGTTAATGCGGATCTTACGAAATGTTTGTATATGTGGTATTAACTTATTCTGAGATTTCGAAAAGATTGTAATGCCCTACAGAGGTATCATTCTTGTTCGCTACAATACAATTCAATGACTTTCATTTTAACAATTTAACTATTGCATTGCATTATTTACGTTCTCTTCGGATGATTTTTTTGTACCTATGGTTTTTGTTTTTACAATTCTTTGGATTATGATTCTGTGTTACGCACTTGGGGTGCTGGTTGTAGATGATAGGTATTAGATAATTTTGTAAGCCGCTACCTTTGGCAATCTGATTCGTAACAAAGAGATATTGTATAGCAATAATCCATCTGATTTCAACCATACCACAGCTTAGCAACAAAAGCAGTTTACCCAGTTCACCCCCATTATTTTATTAAACGAAACGAAGACTGCTTGCAAAATGCCCCACCGCCTACCCTTCAATGCAAAAGTCAATAGGCATAAAAGTAGACAAGCGTGCTTCATGGAAATAAATCCATTTTTGCCGACTATTACGCGGTTAAACTCTTACCATGCACACTGAAAAGTGCTCGAGACGTCTGGAACTGTTAAAGTTAAATAAACTGCGAATTTATTTGTTAAAGGGATACTAGGTTTTGCGTTTGCGTTGCTGGCTTTGACTTTTGTTATGCGCTCTTTCCGAGTTGAAATCTCTGAAAAATTCCTATTGTTCCTGGGAGCACTGATGGTGGCATATTATTTCTGACCCAAGAACACTGTACAGTTACGTAATGCGTAAGATAGGTTGATAATGAGAAAATCACTATTCCCTTTAGGTACTTAAATCACGTAAGTATCTCTATACCTCTCTCTGTCTCTCTCCCGCTTTCTCTCTGACAAATGCGTGCACTGATTGGGCAGGTCCACTCCATCTATGTGGTTCTTTCCTCAGAAATTCATTTCATAGCCATGGTTTTCACATGATCTGACCAAAATTATGTCTGGACTTTAAAAGAGACTGTGAACTCTGAGTTTTTTCCGGCTTTTCAAACTAGTCAGATAGGGAACGCCGAACTCATATAGTTTTTAAAATATGATTGACGCCATGACGTGTAAAAGTGTTTGTACAAATCTACTTACTAAAAAATTAATTATTCTACGAGTATCCATTCAATGATATTTAGTGTAGCTCATACATTTTATCAAAACAAAATAAATTTGCTAATACATTTTCTATACCCAGCCATTTGAACCGTTTGGCACAGGCATTGAGCTTTCAGTCGGTCTTTCGCCAATTATCTTTCATTTAACAAACATAGGTAATCACTCTTAGAACCATACAGACTATAACAGACTCAACAACCGTTCCAGTATAATTCATTCTATTATTCATTGACGCGGAAAGAACTAGTAGGGTCTAGTAAGGTGGCATGAAGCGTGAATGAAAGAGGGCCGTGTAAAGGATGTAAAGGATCTGTCGGGAACTAGGGATTACGTACGATGACGGTTGTTTCCCTTCCACTGCTGCATGTGTGGGTAGCTAGATAGATTAAGTAATGGTTGAATGGAATTGTGTGTAGTCATTGAATGAAATACTTCTATTACGTATCTCCTTTTCTATCTTTTTATCTAACCAGTGAAAATCAGCGCTGTGCTTTGGGTCCCCCATAGCACAGCATCGTGCTTAGTGGAAGCCTTCTTGTGACAGTGATGCGCAGCTGTCGACTATATCTGTTTTGTACTCATGATTATATACAACGTGTAACGTTAAATGCGCAAAACCTAAAAATAGTTTGATCAGAATAACGAGCAGAATTCATTGAACCACTTTTTAATGTTGGTAACATTTTTCAAAAAATCGTCATTAAAAACGTTGCCGTGTCTATTTATTAATAGGTCAAGCAAGCCAATGTCAGCGCGGCTCAGCGGCCCGGTGACGACTCCTCCCTCGATAAAGCGTCGTCGCAGACGCAAGAAACGATCAAAATGGCCAGTAAAACTAAAACAGCACTTAAAACCTTTACAATTTTTAATGACTTATTTTCTCTCTGAAATAGGTCAATTGAATTAAAAATCAGTTGGGGTGTCTGAGGTTTTGCGCTTTTAACGTTACACGTTGTATATAATTATATATCTTGCTTTTATTCGAGTCAATTATCTTTTGGTATGCACGTGCTTCTGTGAGGAATAAACCTAATTATCTTTCTTTCAATTTTAATTTTTCTCTACTTACAAATAAAATAACATTAAAATTATATTGAACTACCTTTTGCCCGCGGATTCGTCCGTGTGGTGCTCGGAAATTATCTCTTTCGAATGCACTACCGGGACGTTACGTCCTAACCCAGCAGGGTAATAGCGTAACACACTCACGCGTCAATGGGTTTTATTTTGACAGTTCAACAACATTCATTGCGTTATTTACGTTGTTCAGCAGAAACATTTTTCGAACATATGGAGCAATGGATTAGCAATATGCTTCAAAATGATTCCAATTGGGGGTAATAGTGTGTTACGCAATTAGGGGTGCAGGTCATATAGACTTTCTTTGTGCCCATCCAAATCCGTTAAGGCGTTAATAGGTAACATACGTACATACGGAGTTACTTTCACATTTATAATATTAATATGGATAAGACAAGCACATTATAGCGGTTGGTTCTCCTAGAAAATAAATAAATAAAATATTTACGTAACTTGGCATCAACTCATAGTTGTGTCAAATTACGGACTCATTAATTTATCTCAAGTACAATTTGATGCTTCTTTCTGGCAATACCAGTATTGTGTCTGAATATATTTTACCATTAAAAAGCTAGGCATCAATTAAATGTTAAAGAATCATTCTTACTTAACTATCTTTTATGAATAAACTAGCAGCGCCCCGCGGTCTCACCCGCATACGTGTCGATCCCGTGGGAATAACAGGATAAAGAGTATCCTATGTGTTATTCTGATGTATTAGCTATGTTATTCTAAAGTTTCATCAAAATCCGTTCGGTGATTTTTGCGTGAAAGAGTAACAAACATCCATATTCACAAACTTTCGCGTTTATAATATTAGTAGGATATTTTAGTAGAATTCCTCTTACACATTGGGTTTTATTTTCTCTCGGTTTTATTTCTACTTTTCAATTTAACATGTTTCATTCGAACATTATCAATATTTATAAGACAACGTGCCATTACAAGCTGTATTTACATATTGTTCTCTATTATACAAACTATAATTTAAATGCCATTTTATATCATACAATACATTTCCTTTACATATATTTCTATGTAACATTCAAAGGGATATCAAATTGCATATCGTGCAGTGTCTCAATGACTAATAAATTCGGATCGCCCGTGGCGCCCCCGCGTGTGATATTTATGCGTGATAATAATTAATGAACTTATGCACAGAACTTTGGTTCAAATTCTCTTCGTACTTGTGAAGCCGCTGTGAGGTTCCTTTATTGGAAGCATTGGATTAGTTTTATTTAGAAAGTTGTAAGACTTGGTGGCTGGCTCGGAGGATGAAATAGTGTAGAATCTTCTTTTCTTAACGAGAAAACCAGAAGATGCCTAAGGCACTGGAACTCCCACGCATCGACGAAACAAAGCAGCCTGCTTGACGGTGGACTCCGGTGGGAGTATGGTCGCAAACCAGACTGGTGCTAGCCCTACCACCGTAAGGGAAGAATTGGCTAGTCAAATAACGTGTTGGGTGTGACTGTCCAGGATGTGCCAGGCGCTCGGTTCAGTTGAGAAACTGGTGGAACAAACTGCGCTACACGAGAAGGCTTCTTCATGCATCCCAAGAATATTGTATATGCCTCAGGGCGGTCCCATATAACTTTTATTAACTTTCCTAGGGTAGTTTTTGAGAAAGCTTCAATCCTTCTAATTTTTTCCGCGTAGTTTATATTGATGGTGTTTTAATAGCTTCTTGTCACTGTTATTTACATAGCAAGTAGTGGGTGCTATATATATTTGTGTGGGGTCAAAAAAAAAAAACAACTGACTTCCAAAAAGAACACTACAAAGTGAAAAATAACTTTAATTTCGGAAGTCGGTGTCAAAAAACGAAAATGTGGACCCAACGACACCGACTTCCGAAATTAAAGTTATTTTATCCTATAATGTTATCCTAGTCATGTTAACCTTTAATTTGACTATTTGTTGCACCTTCACACAATAAGGGTACTTTATCTTACTTCTTTAATAACTAACAAGCAAAGGAACTCCGATAATAATGACGTAAAAAGCTGAGTTAAGTTTATAAATGCAAATTTTGAACATATACACAGTATATTTTATGTTAAAGAAGCTTATCTTCTTCCATAAATTGTGGATTGTGGGATACTCGTACAAATGTATTCTCGGGCTACCGGATAACTTATTTGTCAAATGTTTATTTACTATTGATATTAATAAGAAGTCTTACAACACCATCAGTCGTGTTTGCATTCCTTGAAGGGGTCGGCAGACGTGTACGGTTTCATGTTATAATAATTTCTAGTTCCTGGTTATCTGCATAGGGTAAGCAGATGTTTTGATATTTATGAAGGTACAGAAGCCAGCATATCAAGCTACTACAATCTGTCAGATTTCTTTAATAGATTTTCAACTTAATCGCTAAAGCGTAAGGTTCAAAGTTGATTGGGAAAATCTGACAGTTTCGGGTAGCTTGATGTGCTGGCGTCTGTAGAAGTTATAAACTGAATAGTTTAATTTTGGAGTTAAGTTTTATAAATAAGCATCATCATCTGCCTAGCCTTTTCCCGACTATGTTGGGTCGGCCTTCAGTCTAACCGGATGCAGCTGAGTACTAGTATTTTACATGGAGCGACTGCCTATCTGACCTCCACAACCCAGTTACTGGGTAATACGATACCCCTTACCAGACTTTCGGGCTACTCACGGCCCGTAACGACTGTCAAATATACACGTATGACAGCCGGGACCAACGGCTTAACGTGCTTTCCGAGGCCTGGAGGGGTCCCGGTATGTGAAGATGGTCACCCATCCACGGATCAACCGCGACAAGCGTAGCTTAACCTGATCCATCAACCCCTGCGGCTGTTATTACTTTGCCACAAGCCCCTTTTATAAGTAGGCAAGTCTGATAAAAATATAACATAGAAGTTCCCGAAGAGTAGGGCAGATGTGAACGTACAGTACACCTACATGAACCGGGCAGAAACCCAGACTCTGGGCTGCTGGTGAGAAATTCCAGAAGGAAAAACCTAATAACACTGCCCGACCAATTCGAACCCAGGACCTCGTGCTCAGCAGTAGCGGTTCGACCAGTAGATCAACGAAGCAGTCTGATCTAAAACATGCCAAAAACAATATCTCGGAACATTCTGGAACCTGATACCAAGACGCTGTTACGATTTCGCATTATGTTTTCCAGTACAAAATACCACAGCAAAAACCACCTATATCGCCTTTATTAAAGTTATTGTGTGCCCCCGCTGTCATATCCCTACTTATATGACTTTTACGACACATGTCATACGTAATTGCTCAGGCACTACTGAATCCCCCCGGGCTTCTTACGAAAAACTCCGCCAAGCGATTATAACCTCTGTGGGTGGTACAAACATCCCTATAGGCATAATTTAATATTGTTTATAAGTGCCTATAGCGGTAACACTGTGAACCTGACTCTCATAAGATCCTGTTCTGAGCAGACATGTGCTGAAGACGAAACGAGTTTTGAATTTTAAAAACTTTGTGAGTTGATTTTTGTGATTATTCTTTTGTTTATGTCTATACCAAGATAATTGGAGGATAATCTTTATAAGTCGTCAAGGAGCTCGTGGCTTAATGATAACAACCGCACGGGTCGACTTGCCACGGTCGGTACGTGGATGGGTGGGTGACCATCCATTACATATCGAGACCCCTCCGTGCCTCGGAAAGAACGTTAAGCTGTTGGTTCTGGCTGTTATTCGAAGATCTTTGAAAGTCGTTACGGGTTGTCAGAATCAGTCTTACCAAGGGGGTATCGTGTTACCCAGCAACTGGGTTGTGGAGATCAGAGAGGCAGTCGCTCCATGTAAAATACTAGTATTGGACTGGAAGCATAGCTGGGAAAAGGTTTGGTTGATTGTTTATTATTTTAAGCATGAAAAATATAGGTCGCTATTAACATGTGCGCGAGAAGTGGGTTTATTTTGTCATTCATATCACGTAAAATATTATGTCTTTGGTCATCATCATCTGCCTAGCCTTTTCCCAACGATGTTGGGGTCGGCTTCCTGTCTAACCGGATGCAGCTGAATACCAGTATTTTACATGGAGCGACTGCCTATCTGACCTCCACGACCCAGTTACTGGGTAATACGATACCCCTTGGTAAGACTGGTTGTCAGATTTTCGGGCTCCTGACTACCCGTAACGACTGTCAAAGATCCACGAATGACAGCCGGTACCAACGGCTTAACGTGCTTTCCGAGGCACGGAGGGGTCTCGGTATGTAATGATGGTCACCCATCCACAGACCAACCGCGGCAAGCGTAGCAATATATGTCTTTGGTATTGTTTGGATTTTCTTAATATTACTTTTCTGGTAATGGTTTCGAAGATTTATGTTAGTTCATTTATTGTGGCGAGGGGTGGCTTGATATAATTCTTAATATCAATTATATTAAGTGAAGAGGGGGCATGTATCAGACAGAGGCATATTAACAGGCCAATTTTACTAAAGGAAAAATAACAGATAATATACGAGTGGAGAGACATGAAGAATCATGCGACTAGCTGGTCAAACATTTTACTTAACCCTTAACCACCTACCACCGCGGTCCCTGAGACCGCAACGTATTTTTGAATTCAAATATTTCGATGTATAAGTGTCGTAGGACAGTGCGCGTCTATACAGGGTCCCATTAAAATATATGGCCTAATTTTAACACAGCGATCAGTACGTCTAACCAAAGATATCCAAGCAAAAAAAAAAAAAAAACAATGACTAAAGTGATTTTATTTTGTCCTAAAATAATAAGTTGCCGGCGCACATTAGTGTATTTTCGTTAGCTGATTATTTTTTTTGTATATAATGGCGTTTTTCTTATATATTTTTTTACTGTTGGCCTTATTTTGGTGGTTTGAAAGATTTCTAAAAGTTTGTCCGTCTATTTTAATAGGGCCTTATATACATTTTCTACACATCCTTTATTTAGGAAAAAAAATAGTCAGAAAATGCATTAGTGTGTGTAATGCAAATAAACTGACCTTAACCTTTATTTGCTAGTTGCCGTTGCGGTCTCAGGACCGGTGGTAGGTGGTTACGGGTGCAGAGAGCTGTGGTGGCCCAGTGGTAACGGCCGCGACTTACGACTTGTAGGTTGTAGGTTTGAACCTAGACAGGCGCTTTACTTTGTGTAAATTATTTCACACCACCCACTACTCTCAAAAACGACGAAGGAAACAAAAAAAAATCAAGGACATGTGATATGTACAAACTTGCTGGGCCCGCGTAAAAAATATATAATTATAAGAAAAACGCCATTATATACAAAAAAAAAAAATAATAATCAGCTAAAGAAAATACACTAATGAGCGCCGGCAATTTATTATTTTAGGTCAAAAAAAATCATTTTAATCATTGTTTTTTTTTTTGCTTGGATATCTTTGGTTAGACGTACTGATCGCTGTGTTAAAATTAGTCCATCTATTTTAATGGGACCCTGTATAGACGCGCACTGTCCTACGATACTTACACATTTCGAAATATTTTAATTCAAAAATACGTTGCGGTCTCAGGAACCGCGGTGGTAGGTGGTTAAGGGTTAAGTAAAATGTTTGACCAGTTAGTCGCATGATTCTTCATGTCTCTCCGCTCGAATATTGTCTGTTATTTTTCCTTTGGTAGAATTCGCCTGTTAATATGCCTCTGTCTGACACATGCCCCCTCTTCACTTAATATAATTGATGGTAAGAATAATTATATCAATGTGCAAATTCTAGATTTTTAGCAATAAAATTCTGCATAGTAGACTGATAGAATAGGCGCCATTAAGAAAACTTGATAGAAACATCATCTTTCAAATAGTGTCAGTTAGTTTAAACACGAACACTCCACATTCAATTGACTTCAATTAAGAATCAGTTCTCTACTAATCGAGACTTGAGACTTATAAGGTTACGCTTGTGTGCAAAAATTCTATACATTGCTTGCGCCTGATTGCAGGATTATAATGGTTGGTATTGAGTAGACAGCAGCGTCTGCAGCTGACAATAATATTATGCTATCACTGTTCTTTCATCCCAGCACCCGAATAATTACGTAACACACTTCCAATCATAATCTGAATAATTTTGAAGGATATTGCAAAACAGTGCTCCATTGTTCGAAAAATTGTCTGCTCAACAACGTAAATAACGCAATGAATGTTGTTGAACTGTCGAAATGAAAGCCATTGCTACTGATAGTGTGTTACACTTTATGTGGTGTTACGTAATTACCCCGCAGTAGGTTTGCAAACCGTACTCTAAACAAGAGTATTGTACTCTTTTAAAGACAGTGAAAATTGTTATGTGCTGCAAAAAGAACCAAAAAAATACCTTTTTAAACATTTTAAATAAATTATACTCTTTTTTATAAGTCTGCACTCTTTATTTACCTCCTTTGAAATCCCCCCCCTCCCACTACTCCACACCACCACTCTACTCCCTTACTTATTATAAAAGTGGGCAACCCTACCCTGCAGTTGAAAATTATGTCAATAGCCCAAAAACGATTATTATATTGTGCGAGTTGCCGTGAGATGAAATGCTGGAAAAATTCTGCACTCAGCAAGGCTTACAGGCGCAGGGTGAGCCTGATGTTCTCAGTATCTCGTCGGGTCATGAAAGTGGACGTTTTTACTTTACACACGACGAAATATCAAGCTACATAACCAGTTTTAGCTGACCTCGCATTGTATGGGCTTTTTCTACAGTGAGAAGTCACATTACACTAGAAATATTATACATATACAACGTGTAACGTTAAATGCGCAAAACCTCAGACACCCCAATTGATTCTTAATTCAATTGACCTATTTTACAGAGAAAATAAGTAATTAAAAAAATTGTAAAGGTTTTATGTGCTGTTTTAGTTTTACTGGTCATTCTGATAGTTTCTTGCGTCTGCGACGACGCTTTACCGAGGGAGGAGTCGTCACCGGGCCGCTGCGCCGCGCCGACATTGGGTTGCTTGACCTATTAATAAATAGACACGGCAACGTTTTTAATGAAGATTTTTTGAAAAATGTGACCTATATTAAAAAGTGGTTCAATTAATTCTGCTCGTTATTCTGATCAAACTATTTTCAGGTTTTGCGCATTTAACGTTACATGTTGTATAGCTTGATATGTTGTCGTGCGCACAAGTAAAATTAAACAATCCTGACTGTGACGTCAAGGTCTTTGAAACTCATATACCCAAGAGGCCTAAACAAAGTTTTATTTTTTTCAATACTTTCAAGGAAAGGCTGCCTCAGAAAGAAAGTTATGAAAGCTTCACAGAAACCCATCGCTTATAACATTTCACTAGTCAACGGTATATTAGTTATATATCCCACGATTGATGTGTATCATTTGGCACGAGCACGACACGCTTATACCCAACATCTTACTGAATGTACGGGAAGGTGATCCATGCTTTCATGCTGTAAGACTTTTTCTTCGCACTGTCAAGTTTTGTAGGGGGTTGATTATTATAAGCTAGGGGTTAAAGGGAATGTAAGCTTAGGTTAGTGACTGCAATTTTCATACCACCTCCGGCTAGATTGCAACTCTATTGAGAAGTTTTGTATGTTTTTATTTAAGAAATTAATATTGTTTCAAGAGGAGTGTTAGGAGAATTACTCATTATATCATCACTGCTTGTTTTATAAGTCCTAATTTGAATTGAATAAATACTCCTATAACGCGAAACTATTTCCAACCGCTCTCGCCACAATCCGCGCGCTTCTGGCGAAACCGCCTGTCATTCTCGTTCGGCCAATGAGGGCGAGTCGAAGCTTCTAGAACATAAAAAAACATACGACACGCTAATGTCAAGAAAGGCTTTTTTGACATTAGCCTTGTGACGTCCGTCAAATGGGCTGCGTGCGCACCGTAAAGCGGAAAATAATTAATTAACACTGTAATTCTCTCTTAAACAATTTTACGAAACTTTGTTTTCGCCCCGATCGCTATTGTTTTGTATATATTTATGTTACTGGGAATAAAGGATTTACAGTACATATGTGTGTATGTTGAACTCAGTTTTTTTTTTTGTAAAAAAAGAAATTCACTTTAACAAAAAAGCTTATTTATCTGCCAATGATCGCCATCAAACGGTTCGCACTGACCTATTCTGCGCATCACGAAAAATATCGGATGGAAAGAAATGAGAAGACGACTTTTTCCTTTTATTAAACGCTGTTCCATAGCAGCGCCGGTCGCCATGTGCCAAACATCTGCGACAACCGATTTTTTACCAACTTCAACTTTTGACCCCACTTCGCTACGATCATTCATGTGGGAATAGGATTTTTCACGATGCAATTTGTGACTCAATCATTCACCTTTATGGTTTATTTTTGCTTGTACACACGTTTCAAGTGGGTGTTATTCTTGTTACAGTATTAATTACTTTGAATTATTAACGAGATTAAATTGTACATTCCGAAAATAAAGTTTTGAGTTGAGTTTATAAACTCAGCTTATGTCTTGAGTCGTAAAGTATGTTTTATTCGTTGCATTTGTCAACTAAGATGGATTGGATCGCTACATAAGTTTTACGACTTAGAAACAGTACTAAAACGTGAATAAGTATCAACTTATTATTATCCAAGATGATTTTCTTGCGTGTCTTTGGAACCCAAGAAGAGACATTCAGTAAAGTTATTGCAATAAATATTTAACTTTTGAATAATAAATTACTTTACTTCGTGATTCATATAATTTAAGGAGCTACAGAAATGCTTATAAAAATGTCCAAAAAAATAAAAGGGCTGCGAAAAAAAAAGCCTAATTGAACAAAATGATTTAAAAACTATATTTTTATTTCTGGTAAGGCTTTATTGCGGAAGCTTTTATCAAGACGATTTGGCGACATATTTTCTTTTATTGCGTGACACGGAGCGCTAATGTTTCGTGTTCACAAAGATGGCGGCAGATGACAGGCGGCACGTCGCTGTCATTTCCGATTTTTTCCCACGAGGGAAGTACCAACTGTATAGTTTATGTAGTTTAAAATAAAACGTTATATACATCTGCACTGCGTTGTTATGTTTTTCGCTAACTTAGATAAACAATATTTTTTACAAAGTACCGTCTCTGCATCCCTCGGGTGTTATGTATAGGTATGTGGCGGCATCTACATTGCCACTTGCAAACTACGCATCACTGACTTCATGCAAAATCTGCATCGCGCAAGCAGAGTTTACCGCGCAAGTAGGCTCAGTTGCCCAGCAGACATGACACCCGTCTGGTCGGAGGATCCTCCCTTTTCTATTGAGGATGAGTAAACTTTACACCCTGTTTCCCTCATACCTATAGAAGTACCTACAGATTAATTAATTCATTTGCACAAAATCGCAAGATTGACAAATTTAGGTCGCCGTGAGGTGGGAAGCGTTGGAAAACTTCGGGAATTGTTTTAAAACAGTCCCTTTTATAATTGGGATATCGTGTTTCGGCGCTTTCACGGTTTAGCTACAATTCTAAAAATATGGCCTAGATAATTTTAGAAGTTCACGAAAAAGTTCGTATAAACAAGTTTTGTAACTTGCGGAAAGGTTTCCGAACGGAATCGGTAATTAGGTACACAAGTTCAGGTAAACGTTTGTTTGCTCTCACGGGGAAAATTTTACAACTTTTATCGAGTAGTTTACCAATTATTCCGGCTTTTATTTAGTTTTTCCAATAATTTCAGAATACTCCGTCCGAAGTTTTTTGTCGTATTTATTGGTGTTGAACAGAATTTTGATCATTAATATAGTTAAGTCAAGAACTCGCTTTAAATGCCCATGAATTTTGATCAATTCCTTTAACTGATTACCGAATGACGTTGTCCTCCGAACCGGCCGGGGCACACAAATTGGTTCACAATTGAACAAGATCCACAAACAGAATCAATCTCATGGACTCGTCACAGTGGGACGATATAATAGAGGTTTGCACGTTTGCTTGCACTATTTGTCTCACTCTAATTACTTGAGAGCAGATCTTAATTACGGCCATCCGGGCTGTTGATTGGGGCCCCGCAATGCCCCGCATTGTTTGTGTTCTCGGCTAACAGGACAATTGCAACTGCACTTAGCGACCGAAGTCGCGGGGTTAATAATACCTACCCCGACAGCGGGGAGGTTAGGCCGTTGAACTGAACACGTGGCTTCGGAACCAAGCGTTGCGTTGTTTTGTGAGGGTTAGAAAAAAAGTGATTTGGTTTTGTTTTATTGAATTTTATTGGTGAAGTAGGTGGAGTTGAAGTATTTTAGTTATTAGAGGCTCATTAAGAAGGTAAAATAATATAAGTAAACATCGTTATATTACTTTTTTTTTCTGATACATATAATTTAAGGATTTTAAAGAGCATTCTATAGATCCCAACAGGATTATCGCATAAACATAATACACACTTACACTTCTGGCAAGTCTTTTCCCATCTTTATTGGTGTCGGCTTCCAGTCTAACCGGATGCAGCTGGTATTTTACATCGAGCGACTGCCTATCTGACCTCCACAACCCAGTTATTGGCTAAAACGATACCCCTTAGTAAGACTGGTTGTCAGACTTTCGGGCTTCTGACTACCCGTAACGACTGTCAAAGATCTACAAATGAGAGCCGGGACATAACGGCTTTCCGAGGCAAGAAATAATGCACATTTATAGGTACGTATATAAAAGAGGTTACGGCACTGCATAAAACGGTTCGACAGAGAAAGTGCGGGTTGGTTTCTAATTCCACTCGTTAATACGCTATCGACCAACGTCGACTTAATGCATTCGTGAGTCGAGCGTTGAGCCCAATAACCCCCTATTACACTTATAATATGACTAAACAACCTGTTATTGAGTAATTCATAATCATACAGACGACAGCACATCTAGCTACCCGAAACTGTCAATTTTTCGCAACCAAATTTGAACCTTACGCTTTAGCGATAAAGTTGATATCTATTAAAGAAATTTGACAGATAGTAGTAGCTTGATGTGCTGGCGTCTCTACAATATAGGATTATCAACCAAGTTCTGAATTATAAATCGATTGCTGAAGTTGAATCGATTTAAAAATATCGATAAAGTTTGATAGGTTAGGAGTTCGTTTCAGTTTTATTAATGGAATAAAAGCTGGATGTAGTTTGTTTCATTTTGAAATAAAGTGCTGTTTGTTCGAGAAAGTAGAGTGGATTGTTCAGTGTTTTTGAGTATTTCCTTTATTTTCTGATGAATAGGGGCACTTTATTGAATACTGCTAAACAGAGCTATATTTTTGCCCAAGGGCATTTTGCAACTAACTCAACTTACACGCTCATCATTTTGGAAAAGACATAGGAGATATTTATGTCAGCAATCGCATATTAAGTTTTTATGTAATTTAATGGTAATGCAAGAGCATTTTAGCCTATACCATCTCCAGATGTCTCTTTGGTCTAGTGGTCGCGAAAGCGCTACTGCTGTGCATGGAGTCCTAGGCGATTCCCGGCTGGGCAAGTATTATTGGGATTTTCCATCTGGAATTTCTCAGTAGGAGGCCGGAGTCTGGATTTGTGCCGGGTTGATGACAACAGGCGGGCCTCCATAACATGGGACTTACGACTCACATTTCTCCCTCACACTTTTGCCTAACTCTTCGGGAGATGCAGGTGTGATAATATGTTATGTTATCTCCAGATATTCTCAAAAGATATATTTTTTCTTTTATCATTTTCCTTTTTAATGAAATTTCTCGCCGGCTGATCGACACTTCACGTGACCAGAGGGCTGGGTCGTTCTTTGGCCAAAGAATTAGCATTGCCATTCAACGTGGCAATGCTGCTAGTCTTCTGGGCACGTTTCCGGGTGACAGCGAGGCGGACGAGTGCTTCGACGCCTAAATCCCTTTTTTGTGTTTATTTATATAGTTAGTTAGTTTTTTTTTATTTAGTACTTAGTTTAAATTGTCTGTAATTTTTATGTTGTACGTTGAATATTGAATATAATGTTATTTTATTATTTGAATACCGAATTATAATATCCACTATTGCAGCACGGTCAAAAAACAAATTATTAATATTGTAACAAACTTTTAAATGTATTTTCACTAAGGGATGATTTTTCCAACACAAGATAACTTTATCGGAGGAATAATTTTGAATTTTTGACAGTTCTTCCATACAAAAACTGTCAGACGTCAATTATATTCCACGAATAAAAATTATCGGTCGATTGAAAAATCTGCCCTAAATCAAATTAATTTAATTTAGGTACTTACAGTTCTTAACCTGTATTAACTAACAGAAGTCTTTTGACAGATTTAGCAGCGGGTCCCACATTAGGCACAGCCTGTATTTTGGTGATCCAAATAATTCTACTCTGAGTTAATTATTTAACGTGTTCTGCTAGTGGAATATTAAAATTCATTAGTTCATAGTTTCACAATGAGGGGCCCGTGGCTAAATAAACAGTCGCACAGGTCGATCGATCAGGTTAAGCTACGCTTGCTGCGGTTTGTCTGTGGATGGGTGAACATCTTTACATACCGAGACCCCTCCATGCCTCGGAAAGCACGTTAAACCGTTGGTCCCGGCTGTCGTTCGTGGATCTTTGACAGTCGTTACGGGTAGTCAGAAGTCTGACTGCCAGTCTTACCAAGGGGTATCGTAATACTCAGTAACTGGATTGTGGAGGTCAGATAGGCAGTCGCTCCATGTAAAATACTGGTATTCAGCTGCATACGGTTAGACTGGAAGCCGACCCCAACGTAGTTGGGAAGAGGCAGGCAGATGATGATTACATACACAATCAGCCTATAATTTTCCCACTGCTGGGACACCGGCCTCTCTCTGTGAGAGAGTAGGCCACGGAGTAAAAACAAAGAGGAGATGTAGTAATTAGATTTCCCTATGAAACAACCGGCCGTAATCCACCACGCGGGACCAGTGTGGGTTTGTAGATGTCACATCTCTTCGAAGTTTTCAGTTCTAGTCGGTAGTTTCATGTCGGTTTCTTCACGATGTTTTCCATCACCCGTTTTGAGAGTGGTGCTGAAATAATTAACACAAAGTAAAGCGTCTGTCTGGGTTCGAACCTACGACCTACAACTCGTAAGTCGCGGCCATTAATTTGTTATTACATAGGACTTAAAAAAAAGTTCAAAAATGTGTGTATAATGAAACCAATATAAAACAAGATCCAGACTTTATATAAACGTCTGTTTCTGAAGTCTAGGTCACAGGTCAGCTGAACAACTTTCAAAACTCAACCAGAGACAATTCTAAGAAAATATAACAGATACTCGTATTTAAATTGGAAAACTAAAGATTTAGAGGAACACCTTTACTTTATTTTTCTCGGTATTTTAAATTCTTTTCTTTTATTTTGAACGCGAGTTTCTACCAATACTTTGATATTGATGCTCGTGTTCAAGGTTGCCCGACATTCAGAATAATTTATATTATTGATGAAATACAGGGTAAAGATTTTATCTAGAAGTAAACAATAGCAATTTATTAGCAATCTGAAGTTTTCTAAGTGTATTAAAACTTAAGACAGCTTTATAAAATCTCTAAAAAGCTTTTACTGGTTAGGAAAAATGTTGCCTATGATATACTTATGAATCTTATTCAACAAAATATACTAGGTACGGGTATTATTCGATAAGTATAAATAATGGTTTTTTTATCACTTGATTGCATTTCGTTTATTTTACGAGTGTTATTGTATTAATTTTGTTATTTTCTCATGTTCACATTTTTTTTTAGTTTGTAAATTGCTCTGTAAAACACCTTGGGATTCTATTCTGTAATGTTGTGCAAGTAAACTTAAATAAATAAATTAAAAAATGATATTTTATCCTGTTATAAAGATTTTTTTGTTTTTTCAAGGATACACAGTTTAGTTTAGTTTCAGTTCAGTGTTAAAAATCTCGGCTTATCTAAACCTTATACCTACAGAACATGATAGAAACAGACGGAGTGTCTCACTATCACATATAAAATGCATGATTACCGATACTATCTGATACGTTTCCGTCGCCCCACGTTCGTTCTATACGTGAGATATGTGTCTAATATTATTTATAAATTTTTTGTCTCTGTGATATGATCAATACTATTGTTGTCTACTGTCTTCCAGTATGTACTATATAGATCTGCATGGTTTGTGGCACAAAACTTTTTTGATAATTATAAGGTAAGAGCATAAAATTATGAGATAAATATATTGAGTATTCAGATAAACGCCCATACAAATTGAGAATAGAAGACGGTAGGCGTCGGATTTTTCTAACAAGACCAAGACAAAGCTATAAAAAACGTTATTCATTTAAATATCATAATAATTACGATATTTCCGCGGGGTCCGTGGCTAAATAATAACAGCCGCACAGGTGGATCGATCAGGTTAAGCGACGCTGGCCGCGGTTTTTCTGTGGATGGGTGACCATCTTTACATACCTAGACCCCTCCGTGCCTCGGAAAGCACGTTAAGCCGTTGGTCTCGGCTGTCATTCGTGGATCTTTAACAGTCGTTACGGGTCGTCAGTAGCCCGAAAGACTGACAATCAGTCTTACTAAGGGGTATCGTATTACCCAGTAACTGGGTTGTGGAGGTCAGATAGGCAGTCGATCAATGTAAAATACTGGTATTCAGCTGCATCCGGTTAGACTGGAAGCCGACCCCAACATAGTTGGGTAAAGACTAGGCAGATGAATAATTACGATATTTATAAGTAAATAGTCTTTTATTCATTAATCCATACAGTTAGCATCCCTCCGATACTGCAGTACCTACTAGCTGTGTATAGATGGCGTTTCAATACCCGTGTTATTAAGATTGCCTTTACGTTCAAAGCATTTATCTTAATTTAACCAGACACGTTTGAAATGTCAAAGAGTCGGCCAGTTACTCAAAAAGTTGCAGCTAGTTGCCCCCGTTTCGAAACGTCGAAAAAAATCTCTATGGAGAAGAACAGACAAGATACTCCATCATGGACACTTTTAAATCAAGGAGTTACAGAATCCTGGGTACATTATGCTTCTATATGTAAGAAAAATGTTAGGAAAAGACAATGTAAAACAATTCCAAATATATAGATTAATGATACACACGATGAACATCTGAAAACATAACGTAAACCCACCTAACCTTTCTGACAGTCATATTTTCCTTAAAAAACCCTCAAAATCTACACACAAAGTAGCTATAACTACTAAAATAAGTACTACCACAAACAAAAGTATGCTTACGACAGCCAACAAATTAAAAAGCAACAATACGAACAGCGTACATATTTAATATACACGCGTATACATTTCATTCGATCCCAATATCCCTCAGGATGCGCGAGCACAAAGGCCTTAGAAACGTTTTTCGTGGAAAAGTGCTGAGTCACCATGAAAAAAAACACAATGGCCGCGGGCCCACAATACATCCCTCCAGTAGGAAACTGATCATTGCGGTCCCGAAATAACAAATGAATTGAGAAAATCCAGCCATACACTGATACCAGAGTAATGTGATCTCTCTTGTGACTGGCTGCGAGTGTCCTGTCAATGTTGTGATGAATTATGATCGAAATTGTCGTGTTCAGTCATTGGAACTTGCCTGTTGGTGTAGGTACCGTGTTGTATAAGGTTGCTTTTGTTTTGTGTGGTTAGCCTTGAATTGGAATCGAGTTTTTATCAGCATCTTAATTGCGTAACACACTGAATCATTTTGAAGGATATTGCTAATCGATTGCTTCATATATTTGAAAAAATTGTTTGCTCAACAACGTAAATAACGCAATGAATGTTGTTGAACTGTTCAAATGGAAGCTAGTGTTAGTGTGTCACGCAATTACCCTGCTAGTTGTGTTGCATCTTATGCCGAAATATGATTTCAATTCTAGAAGATTCTAAATGACTTATTGATTACCAGACTGTTTAAATAAATCGAATCAATCACCAATACAAGCCAAGGAGAAAGACTTCAATTGAACCCACCCAAAAACAGATTCGTACACGAAATCTAATTTAAAGTGGATGTATTCGCAAAACTATTTTCTTATAGCGAAACATCAACCGAGATTGCTCAGCTAGGCGTGAGGGCTCCAATACAACTGGTCGCACTTTTGCTTTCTCTATCGGCTCACGAAGGGGTATTCAGAAAATTTAATTTCCGTAGACAGATCGAACAATTTCGCTCCAATGTGGTGTTCACAGATTGTAATTGGGTCAACCCGATGGACAATAGACTCTGACAATGTTATTATTAGTAAGTAGATTTCTTATTCACTCACTACATAATTAAACGACGTCTCAACCCGTCTGTAAGTTGAAGAAAATTATCGTTTTCGTTTTGTGATCGCGGAAAATGAGTTTTCAAATTGAATTCGCAATTCGACAAATCTGATTTTCCGTTTTAATAATATCGCTGTTTTAGTTGAACCACAGACAGCGGTGATGTTCATTTAATTGCTGGCAAGCATACCTATTTTAAGAAACGAAAGTCTGCCAAATTGACAATAATAGTTGAAATGATGATATATACATGTCAAGACAATTTGCGTATCCAAAACAATACAATAATGCCTTGATACTCAAAGATAACATATGTAAATAAAATTTTCGTATTGTTATTATCAATGATTTTGAAGTTAAAAGCGATATTTCTAAACATGCACTAATCGATTTTCAAATGTTCTAAAACTTATCCGATCCCGATAGAACTCTAAATAAATCCTCGATCGTAGCCAGACAAAACAAGACAATTAATCACGAATACATCTTACTTTTAGCGAGTAATGAATCGAAAAGATTAAGACTCCGAGGAGCTTCGAGGGAGGAATCTAATCAGCACTCCAATTTACACAAATCGTTCCAACCACTCAAATGTGTGAAGTAAGAATGTCTTCGTTAATCTAACCAATCGGTTATTCTGGCGGGTTAATAAAGACTGGCAGACCTTCGACCAATAGACACAGAGGCACACGGTATCCTCACAGTGAAACGAATTATTTACCCTCAATATAGATCTTTGCGCTGTGTTTGTAGTTGGAAAACGAGTCCTTTGAGATTTGTTAGAGCCGTACTCAAATTTGATTACAGAGGTGACATGGACGTCAATTTCGGATGGAATGTTGGTCAACCGCAGGACAGGTTTGAAACCTCGGTTCGAATTTCAATTAGGTCAAACCCAACCTGAGTGTATTTTCATAGTGTCTCTTTGTAGTGTATTAACGCGATTCTGTCTGTATGGATAAATTGACATTGAAAACCACATTACATTCATTCCTTCCTAAAATCGGAAGTTACGGGGTCTTTCTCGTAACTTTCGATTTTAGAAATGAATAAGAAACGTAGCTAACTAAAAGCACTATTATAATGTTACTATCCGTTCATAAACAATATAACACACGTCTATCACGACCAATTCACAGTTTTATAAAGTTTAATGTTGTTAAAGCTGAGTTAAGAGCCAATAAATCGACGGAGATTAAAGGATTGAATCCGTTACAAGGTTGGAAGCAGATTACGGGGCAGACCTAAGGTGAACTATCATATGTTGTGTTGTAGAGTAGTAAGCTTGTGTATGCCTTGTATGGCTTTACTAATGAATTGTATGGATTCCTCGCTTGATTATGTAGTGAATTAGAATTTGATATGTTTCGTTTTGAACTGTGTATTGGGCTTATTTTGAATTAGGTTTTTAGTCTATGAATTAGTAGCTTTAGGCAAGTGGGCGTAGTATTCGAATTTAATTAATTGGATTTGGGATGTGGATTAGAGCCTATTTAGATTCTGAGGAAGCTTAACGTTCAGGGATTTAATTAGAATTTTATCTTATATTGTAGGTTAAGATGTAAGAGACGGGAAACTTGAAAAGCTTTACTTTAGTATATGCATAATGAAAAGCAGTTGTATATTTTTAACAGAACCATTTTCACTCATAAACAATAAGCTCAAATACTCGACGTTATATCTCAGTTTCCTAGCAATAACCCCTTACAATGTGAAAAGTTAGTCGTACAATAGAGTTATTGTGGATCTGGTAAACACAGGGCCGTCGGGCCGGTCGGCAGACGGGCGCTGTATGGTTGGCCGGTTCGCCTCCGGTCCCCCCCTTGGCTTGAATGGCGACACACGGCCCGAGGAATGGCACGAGACCGCGAATCTTTTTGTTGATTTTCTTCCTATTATTATTTTTGTTACTTTTTTCTGGATTGTCTGGGGCTTCTTTTTGATTGGTTGGGTTTAGAATTGATCATTGGGAGTAAAATGAACGGTATAAGATTGGAATATGTGATGTACGGAAGTAAAATATAATTAGATGTTGATATAATATCTTTATTATATAAAATCTTTTTTATAGGTAAGTTTAACAAAGGTAGAAACACAAAATATGCCAATACTCAGAAAATATCTGCTTAATCAACGCAGTCTGACAAGAAATGGCCTAGAAAACTTGGAAGATAGCATTTGTTTTACATATTAGCGAAAATATGTCGATCCAATTTTCAGATTGTATTTATTTTATCTTAGTAACGTTTGTGACCAACTTTTCCATCTCATTATTCGTTAAAAAAGTTACGAAGAAAACATTCAAAAAATTACTTTCGCGTCTCATCAGTGGATTTGCGCCGGCGGCGTATGTAGCAATATTACGTTGTGTATCTTCGAACCCTTGTTTGGTATAAACGCCGCTTTGGCAAATATCCACAAGAGACGGGCGGTTTTGCTTTTTAAAAAGTTGTGCCATACTTGCAGAATAGACATAATCGGATCATGAGATTGTATGTAGGGAAATGAGGGCTTGATCTGCTTACCCCCCTCCCCTCCCTCTTACCCCTTCCCCAGTTTAATTCATAACAGATAAACTGATCTAAAAAAGAAACGATTACGTTAAGAGGTTAGGTTGTAGCGGTGTTTGACAAAATGGCGTTTGCGATACACGATATCTTTGGCAAATTGATCGCAGATACAAAGGAGTTCCCTCAAGAAACCTTTTTCTGTCGGCTGACCTGTCAAGTCCGACACAATGCCGCCGCCGAGACGCCTGCGAGCCCTTTTGAATTGTTCCTCTACCGACGCATTTGAAGCCCAGTAACAAATGGTAGCGATCACCGATACGCTCCCGAAAAAGTAAAGAAATAAAGAGTTTAGGCAAAGTTTAATTTCCGCTACGTTGCCGACAGCACGAAGAAATGAAATCGGGAAATATTTTTTCGTACAAAGACGGAACTTTTTAATTGAGTCTCAAGAAATGAAGACTTACGGATCCGTTATTGAAAGCCTGCTACACTTTTGGGGTATCTCGTTTTGATTCAGTGTCTTTGTAGCCTTTGTGTTTATCGTGGTGTGGGTGAGCTGTGAGGTTCAGACAAAGAAGTGTAAATATGTCGGGGAGTGTGGGGGCAGGTCGGGAGGTCACGTCCGGCGACTGAGGACTGCCTTCACGCCTCGATGCCTCCGACGCTGACGTTGGCAGCCTTCTCTACTGAAGAATATTCAGACACGCTAATCCTGTTTACTTATTCTTAGACGAATCAGCTTCGCATATATAACTTGCATACATGTCTGTAGGTACCCTATATTTATAGAGTCAATTCTTCTCTGTCGACCGTCTTTATAAATCGCGTACAGAATTAAAGGTCGGTCTGAAAAGATACCCTTTAAAAATTCTAGAACGACTTTGATCTAAAATGAATCAAAAGCGAATCCCTTATTCTAAAGTGGTTGAGTACACTCAGACTTGTGAACTATGTCTCGAGGCTAGAGGTACATTTACATCAATTCTGCTTGTCTGAGACGAACTGTATACATTAACAATGATGAGATCATTTTTGACTGACGTTAATTTGATTTATGTAAATTAAAAAGTCGAATAATAAAAGTATGTTTTTTTTTTTAATATTTTTATTAGCCTATATTATAATGTTCCCACTGCTAGGATACCTCTCTAGGATAGGGAGTTGGCAGTAATCTACCACGCGGGTCCAGTGTGGGTTGTTAGATGTCACATGTCTTCGAATTTTTGGTTTCCTAACGATGTTTTCCTTTATCGTTTTGAGAGCAGTGATGATGAAACAACACAAAGTAAGGCGCCTGTCAGGGTTCAAACATAAGACCTCGTAGGTTGCATAACTTGTGTAAATAACGTAAAAAAAAAACGAAGTCAGTTAAGGTAAATAAACGGTGAATATAAAACAATGAAACTGTTTTTATTTGTATAGCGAAACATTAAATTACTTTTTATACTGTGACCGTATATATCACGAAGGAAATTCACAAAGTTCCAAGGTTTGCGGTTTTCTGTGTTCACGAAATTCGAACTTCCATTTTTTTTTATACGAAAGTTTACAAACATGATTTGTTATACGTACTATGGATCCTTTTGGATTTGTAATATTAAACTGTATTTTCGCTACTGACGATAATTTATATTATTTTGTCATGAATTATCCATTATCAGTACCTACCCTCGTTTGATATTAGATATTTACTTATTAATTTTTCTTCCAGTTTTAGAATGTTCTATAGAACAATTATTTATCGATCAGCCTTTGTAGGTATTATAATTTAAAATCGATTAGATATTAATAATGAAGTTATTACAAGCTGTGTCAGTTTTAGGCCATCATCACATTTATGTGTTTTAAGTTTCGAGGTCATGACCAGACTTTTTTTTTTTTTTGTCAAATGAACCAACTTATACCAAACTAAACGTGATACAGGCTGACATCGACGCGTAAACCGTAACCTTGAACGACATGCACATGATTCTGGACCCCCGCTGCGTAGAAAAATATTACATGGTTGTATAAAAAAAAAATCAACTGTTTCATAGATAATTAAACCTACGCGGTCAAAATGAATGGAACACCATTTTTTTTTTCAACGCAGTTGGCTTAGAATTATGTACTGAATCCATGGTTTCCCATCGACGTCCCTACCACCCTGTATACATTAGCAGGGTAATTGCGTAACACACTATCAGTAGCAAGGGTTTCATTTTGACAGTTCAACAACATTCATTGCGTTATTTACTTTGTTGAGCAGACACACTTTCCGAACATATGGAGCAATGGATTAGCAATATGCTTCAAAATGATTCAAATTGAGATTAATAGTCTGTTATGCAATTAGGGTGCTGTTTAACCCTTTCCAACCGAATTAAAGTGATCGTGACTTTCAACTTTCAAAATTCTGAGCAAAAATGTCAATAACTTTAGCGGACGCAACCTGCGGCGATCTATGGTGACTCTACCTAAGAATGAGACAAAAATAGTTTTGCACTCTGCGCGCACGTTTCGTCCTGCCAGTTCGTTGAAACCCGGATGAAGGATGGCTGCGTTTTTTAATCCCGGCGCCTCCGCACATATACTCACGATCGCGCGACTAGCTAATTATTCCTGAACTTCACGTATGTGAGGGTCTGACTGCTGAAGACCAGCTTGCATGAGATTTTTTTCAGTATTTTTTCCAGGACCTCTGAACACTTTCCAAGTGATTACTTACTAAGTTTTAACTGATCTATGCGAGTTTTTTTACTCCTGGTTGGAAAGGGTTAAACTAACTGCCCTTAGGAGATTCCCTGAGGGTTTTTAGGATGGTATTAGCATTAAGACTTTCGGCAAACTGTTGCTTACATTATGGTACTGACAGGTTGTTGCCCTGTTTACTAGTATGTACTGTATCTATTTGCCTCATAAGCTGACTGCTGCTAATTGGACAACATTGGAAAACAGCTGATACTTACAATAAATCTGCTTTCAAAAGTGTATGTTTTAAATAAGTAAGAACAAGTGAAAGTCGCTGTAGTCAGTCAGGCGTGGATGGTCAATTTGTTAAAATTCTGGAAACATATCCCAATGTTTGATCATCATTTGGACAGCATTTGAGCTAGATAGCGTGTGGTGGGTACTTTATGTTTTTATTTTTTTAAATACGTAACCAATAACTTAATTTATTATTTAAACGTTTTTCGGAGAATCTGCTTTATCCAAAAGAATCCATAATATAAAGTGAGATTTTATGTTCGTATTGTGTTTTAACTTTGAAATAACGCGCTGCGGTTTCTTGAAGGCGAAAGATATCATTTAAATAATATATATTCGTTGTAAGGGCCGGAAACCGCTAGTCATATCCGGAATATCTCTGGCTGTTATTGTATGAATACTGATTAAGCCATAGTTCGAGATGTCTTTATTTTTTGTCGCGAGTCTAAACGTGCGTGATTTGGAAAATTATTCTATGAAGAGCATGTTGCTAATAGTATTGTTATTACTGTTGTGTGATAAGAATATTCAATTGCGATAAAAACGGTTTTGAATTCAACTAAAGTACCTAAACCTAGCTACGATTTTTTTTTTTGTATACAATAATAACTCTGTGCTCATCTCGTGTGCTCCAATATTTATGTCTAACTTTTTGACAAGACGAATGGTAACACGCAATTCTTTATAACAGTGAAATATCGCAATAATAACATTCTCTACCATCGAAATAAAAAATATGAAACACGTTTCATATTGCATTTCTTTTGTAGACGTACCTACCAATATCATACATTTTTAGGGACTGAAAATTTATCCATAATTTATAAATTCCATACGTCAAAAAAGTATCAAATCCCTCTATCAATTTTCAAATAAAGTGAGAGGATACGGAACCGGAATATTTATTCAAAGTCCATTCGGTGTTGGATGCAAATCCTTTGGGTTCGCAGCTGCTAAGCAAAAAAGTCACGCTCCGGTAGTAAAAACTATGGGAGACGGGGATGCCACCAGTTGTGAGTTGCATTGCATCTGAACGCCTTTTTGTGTGACCAGCTTTCATTTTCTGTTTGCCTGGTACTTTGGGGATATTATTGTGGGTTTTGTTTGTTTAGTAAATGAGTGGTGTAAATGGGAATGAATTTAAAATGTTTTAGTTCGTTTCATGTTTTTTTGCGTCAAGGGTTTGTGAATTTTGTGATGGTCACCGCAAGGCACTCCTTATGGAACAGGGTCCAACACAAACAGCTATAACTTTTTAAATAATTAATATTTTTTCAAATTTTTATGAAGTCGAGTTGAAATATAATGTAATGATGTCATATTGTTACTTTCATTAAATAAATTTAGTTACTGACAAGAAAAAAGTATTGAAAATTTTAATTTTTTCATGCCTCTGAGTGTGTAACCCCTTTTTTTTTTTTTTAAGTTAACTTGATGCAAATCTCTTATAGTATGGCTATCATTCCAATAATTTACTTCACCAGTCTTAAGGATAGTATTCCGTAGTGCTTCACTCAGTTCATCTTCGAGAATTGTAGGTAGGTACTCTGATATAAAAAAGAAATTAAAAAGAGAGACACATTTCTTGTAAAAGAACGAATCCGATTGTCCGACTTCATAGCTTGTCTTCTCCATCGATTTAATTTTTCGCATCGTCCAAGTTATCTGGAGAACGGCTCGATAGCAACTGGGACGAGAATTACGTGACTCTTTGTAAGGGAATGTCTTATAAATCTCGCTTCGCAGCATTCGGAGCAATTGAAAAAATCAGTGAAGTAATAAATCCACGACGGTCCTTTCTATGTTACATAGGAAACGATCCAATTGATAAGGATGCAGTTACGTTTTACGCCTCTCAATAGAACTGTGAGTAATAAGTTTATAAGAGTCTTCAAGTTTAAGTCTCCAACGAAAGGTATTTACAGTTTTTGTTTTTCCTCCAGACTCAGTGTTTGAAGTTCTCACTCCACAGGTTAGTGAGTTGCAGACCTGCATATTTGTCGATGAAGTTTGTGCGGTTCTCGGAAATAATTAGTGGAGGATATAGGGAAGTTCGCTTTCCAAGAAAGTTCGTTAGTAATAGGAAGGAAATGAGCTTCCTATATAGACATTTACGAGTTTATTTATGCTTATCGTTATGAGTTGAGTTAAGTACGTTTGTTACAGAGAAATGTTCTTAAGAAAAACAAATAATATCCAATGTAAAAGCATGTTGTTCCATTTTCCGGATCTGGAAAGCGAGCCGATCAAAAAAAGGAAAGTTTCGATTAAAAATACGAATTGATATCGTTAACGATAAAATTCTGCGCGATACGAAGACGTCTTTCGCTATCGGCAAGTTGACAGTGACTGATCGCCGGCTGGCCTCGACATCCCCCACCACCCACTGCGACCCCCATTCCCCCGCACTCTTGATCCGCCGTCACTTCGATATTCACTTTGTTAAAAGAACATACGTATTCTTCGGGAATATTTTATATTCTAGCTAGAATATTTTGACGTCTATAAACGTTCTTGCTAGCTTTATACTTAATCTAGATATAAAATTGCGGTTTTACTTAGAACAACGCATGTCACGTAACATTAAATGTCTTCGAATATATTTTTATATTTCAATATCTTTTTCTGCGAAAAATACGGCAACACAGGCTTGACTTTGTATCTGAGTCTTTTCAACTTTGCAAATTTTTATATATACAGGAATATTTTTTATGCAGCAACTTTGACAGTGGTCACCAGCAAGCAACAGCAATTATTTTGTTAATTCTTTGGATAGTAATAATAAATATTTTTTTAGACTATTTTGAACCGTATGACCCAGTAAAATATAATGTGTAAAATTTGTCGAAATCGCGAATCGGCGTCAGCCTAGATAGAAAGTATAGTGTGGTCACCGGTGCCAACCACGGCGTTCAATGTGTTAAACACGTATTTTTTATTTTTATATGTTACAAGGAAACCTCGCGAGGTGTCACTCACCGATTTAGTTGCGGCTCTACTATAATAATCTACATGAAAAATGATGAGATATGTATTTTTTTTTGCTAACAAACGTTTTAAAGGGGTGAAAATCACCCTCAAAGTTCGTACCCCAAAATGATGGTTTGCAGTTTTCACATATTTCTAATAAAATTTTTCCAAAATGACTTTAACCATTAAAAAGAGCAAAAAAAAATGAAAAATACCTTTATTCACATATTTATAAGACTTAAAATTGGTCCCATTAAAAAATAATAAATAGTTTTTGAGTTATGATTTTTTTGTTATTTTTAATTAAAAAAATTGGATATCCACAATTCTTATAAATATCTGATGTAATTGTATTTTGATGTAAATGTAATTAAAAAAAGTTTTGAACAAATAGTGGAAATGTGTTCTATTACTAATACTGAATCTCCACAATTTTTTTTGCGCACTCCTTAAAAAATATTCCTATATATACTTTTTTATATTCATACTTCATGTCTTTTGTTTCGAAGATTTTCCTCTCCAAGATCTACTTTACTGGTCAAGTGTAATCAACTCGTGATAAAGGGTGCTAAAAAATACGAATAAACCCTTTCAGATTCTGTTTCACATTTTTTTGTTCCTCGCTTCGTTTCGTCTTTGGATTTCTCGTAGTCGATTAAAAGGATTAAAGTAGCTGAGTACCTAGGCAGCTAGACTGGAAAGACTAATTCCGCAGACAGTTATGTCTAAGTCCTGTAGATAGGTAGTTAGCGATACTCCTATTGCATTTGCGTGTTCCTGTTGTTTATGATTCAGATCTGAGTATATTAAAATATTTTCTTTTAGTTATTCATTTATTGCAACTTTCTAGCACATGATGAAGTCTCTTCATGTGCTCTCATCCCCTATATTACCCCTTTATGATTAACCCTTAACCACTGACGTGTATTTACTAGCATTAACGCTGACGTACGTCTCATGGACGTTCGCTTTTTTTAAACAGGCTTTATTCAGTAATTAGGTATGATACTATGGTTATTTTATTATATAGGTATTATAACTTTGGCATACGTGGGAAATATTTAATAAAAAAGACAGCATAGCAACTTTATTCAAGCATTTATTTTACGAAATAGAAAAAAATAAAAAAAACTGTAATGTAAACGTCACTGGATCTTAGGAAGGTACAGGAAAGGACAAGTACGTGCGTGTACGCTGTGAAAAGATATTGTAATTTTTTTTGCGCGTCTACGTCTCTCAGACGTACGTCAGTGGTTGAGAGTTATTTTTGAGTCAAAATTTAGCCTATGTCCTTCCACAGGATTCCATTTACATCCTTGCCAAATTATATCGAATTCCGTTTATTGGTTTAGGGGTGAAAAAGTAACATACAAACAGAGTTACTTTCGAATTTATAATATTAAGTATGGCTGTTTATAATATTAGTACATCTGGAAAATCGCAAATAACTTCATAACACACTCAGATTTGATTTAGCCGGAACATTCTCAAACCCCTTAACTAGGAAACTATCATATGGTTAGAAACATCACTTATTGACGCAGGCAAGTACCTAGCGTTGCACACCAATAGCTATAAGTTTATGTTTAGTTCTCATGTTAGTACTTCGGGCTTTGCTTAATTGTTAGTGAGTTTAAGCTTAAGTTATTGCGTCATAGCAGTGTTTGCTTCAAGCCATGTTGAGGGTGAAATATGTTGTGTGTTTTGTTTGTTTATTTAGCCTAGTATGTAGGTAAACAGAAGAGAATGCGTTACTTTTTTCCTTTATTCTGTATGAGTACTGTAAATATTACGATTGTTTTATGTTATAATGTCGTCCAGAATACCAAAAATTCGAAGACATGTGAGATGTACAAACCCACAATCGGCCCGCGTCCCAGCATTGGGAACCAGCGGTGCTATTCTGTAGAAATCTCACCATGAGAACTTAGGTGAACTGAGCGGGAAGTGAGCTTTGTAATTCCCTAATGCTAGGGATTGACACTATTAAGTGCTCACTTCACTTATGATTTCACGGTGAGATTTTTACAGAATCGACCGGCTGATACGAGTAGGCTGATTATGATGCCATTCAGATAGGTGAATTCCAAATAATAAGCCTATGAACATGTTCTTTGCTGGAGTTTCTTGACAGAATTGATAACTTTCATACGCCGTACTTAAGTTTAGATGATGCATCAGTGACTATAATTATTGAATAGGGAGTTAAAACAATCATGGCGTATAATAATGAAGTTTGATAACATTCGAGAGGTATCAACAAACATAATTTCTATTGTGAAAAACATCATACGGTTGGCAGGATATATGAAATATTAATTATTCACGTAGGTATACTATTTAAGATGGATAGGTACTTTTGTTTTCATATAGGGGCCCGTGGCTAAATAATAACAGCCGCAAAGGGCGATCAATCAGCTACGCTTGCCACGGTTGGTCTGTGGATGGGTGACCATCTTTGCATAACGAGACCCCTCCGTCCCTCGGAAAGCACGTTAAGCCGTTGGTCCCGGCTATAATTCATGGATCTTTGACAGTAGCTACGGGTAGTCAGAAGCCCGAATGTCTGACAGCCAGTCTTACCAAGAGGTATCGTATTACCCAGTAACTGGGTTGTGGAGGTCAGATAGGCGGTCACTCTAAGTAAAATACTGGTTTCCCGCTGCATCCAGTTGGATTGGAAGCCGACCCCAACATAGTTGGGCAAAGGCTAAGCAGATGATGACTATAAACTCATCGAAAATCGAACATTTCTGATTTTAAAAGCATTGTATTGAAGTATTGTGGTCTATTATTAATGAAAGAACCATTGTTTCAGGTAACATGCAAATAATTAACCCCAGTACCGGCCTTCATTAAGAAGTAAGCGTTTGTTGATTTTATTATTCAACGACTTTAATTGGATAAGTTGATGAGATGAAAATAAAATTAACAGTTGAACCTGGAGTTTTGTGCGTTTGTAAATATCTTAAATAATTATGAGTCATTAAGGATTGAGGATGTTTTGATTGTGAGATTGAAGGTTTCAAATTGTTGAAAGTTTAGTCTGTCGAATTGAGCTGGTTATTTTCTTTAACGAGTTTTATCTTTTGTCTGAATGCCTGCCGTTTTAGTTTTGATGTTAGTAAATCTACTTCTAAATCGGTATATTTAGCTGACTTTGTAAGGTTTACTAGTAATATAGCGTTCAACATTTTTTTTTTCTTAAATATAAAAATGTTGCCCCTCACTAGGAATTGTTATGTTGTTCATTTACTAGTTATGTTTCACATATCATGAAAAACGTCAGTCTATCACCTAAACTACTAATAAGCTCCTCTTCTTCCAGTTATCATTTCAGTCCTTAATGCAGCATTCTAAAACTTCTGAATACAATATCAAGTAAGTATAAACAGTGCCAATCACTTCTATTAATCCAAGAGGTACATTAAAGTACTTAGTACTTCGTAATAATCAAACATCGACCTTTGATACCACCGTTGACCTTTGATTTAAAATGTTCTTAAAAACGAAATGCTCTAAAAATTCAACAGCCTTTTTAAAAATCGAAACGAAAAGAAATAAACCATAGATACCTTGAGTGGGTATTTGTGGTTTATTTCTCTTCGTTTTAAATATAGTGGTATTATTCCTATCACAGGCCACTAAACCGCAGCGAATGTCTGTCAGACAAAGTCCTCTCGCGGGCTTAGACCTAAAGCTTACCGACTCCTTGCATAATGTCAATAGTCTGGGCCCTCAGGACGTAGCCTTCGGTGTAGGAATGCCACAAGTTTGACTTTTATAGGGCATGTATTTTAAGGACGAGGTATGTTGCCTGGTGGGTCATAGACGCGTGTGTTAATAAACTGGGTTTGTTAGAAGTAAACTTGAGAAGATTTCGGTGATGAGGTCAAAAATAGGGAAGGTTTTTCGGTGAAATCTATTCTTGTAAAACATAATCATGTATCAATTTGGTACTTCAATATTAACTTGTTACAGCCTGTATGTATATCGCGGGATAGGAGATAACTGTATGTAAAAGTCAAAAGGTTAATGAAGGCAATGAGGTGGGAGAGTACTAATTTTAGTCTGGGCGCCAATATTCAGATTTAAATGAAATTTTATTTTATTTTATTTATTAGGGACATTAAACAGTTACATGCTATAGAAAATAGAAAAAATCCTTAAAAGCTAAAGTTAACAAACATCTAACCCACACCAATATCCACATCTTAACAAAAGAATTACAGACTAGGTAGATCTTACAGAATACAGAGCTTTCTGTGACAGCTGTGTTTAATGTTCAAATTAACTTGTTTCCATTTAATTCAATAATTACTTATGATTTCGTTATGTATTCAATCTCAATTTAGTAAAATATAATTCTATTCAATTAAATTCAAAATAATATAATTCAAATATAATTTAAAATAAATAAATAAAATACAAAATAATTCAATTCAATCAAACTATCAACTTCTCTTTAAATAAAATTGTTTATTCTGTAAATAGGATATCAGAATCGCTTTTAAATGTCATATTATTAAAAAAAAGTTTAGGGTCGGAACCCCCGGCAGGAACGTAGTTCAAAATGAAAATCCAAGGTTACGGCTGCGAAAATTTGAAAATAATAGCAGGCGCCGTCTTGTATTTTCATTTTGATCTCACTATCGGCTTCAGCACCCTCAAAAACCTAGAAAACGATACCCATGACGAAACATTTGGAAATTTTTGCAGCCGCCATCTTGGTTTTTTATTTAGACCTCACTATCGGCTTTAGCACCCTCGAAAACCATGAAAGCTATCTCTCTCCCCCTCTGACTCTTTCTATCACATGGTATGAAAAGTCGCATAGAGGGGGCATAACGGTTTTTCGTTACTTGATGATTTCTCCAAGTTTACTCCTATCGCAAGCTCGGTTAAAGAACATCGTTCCAAAAAATCTTAGTCTAATCATGATAAAGCATGATAAGACATGTTGCTATACTAAAATACAGTTCTATTTGATACTCGGTACGCTGTGTACTACATAACAACAAAATCCGTACTGTGACGTATATTTACGATTTATTTTCTCCCTTATCCTGCTTTTACAGCATCCAACATGGCGGGCCGAGGTTGAAGCCCTCTGAGGCGTCTTTCTCTGGTAGCGTCTAATTTGACGCCTAATGTTCGCTTAGTTAATTATTTAGGTGTTTGTGAGTGAACGGGATTTAGGTGTCTTCGCCGTGAGAACCTGCCGAAATTAGGACCGTGTTAAGTAATTTTCTCAGTGTTTATAAGTGATGAGAGTGTTTACGTGAAATTGTTTTAGGATTCAGTTTATTTGCGATCTTGTTTCTTTGAGCTGTTTTAAAAAAGCATCTAGTTTTATTAACGCGTTAAATTACACTTTAATGTCAATATAATCTTAATTCTCATCTTGTAGGCTAAATAATAATTGTTCTTATAAAACGTTTCAAGCTTCAAACAAAGACTCAGTTCCATTAAAAAAGAAACTACTCCTCGTAATATACAAATAGGTTCTTCAAGTTTTTTCATTCTTTAATTAAATACAGTCACTGAAAATATAAATTCTTTGTTGGAAGATAATCTCGGCTTTGTCAAAGTGGAACACCGTTTAATAATGTTATGGAAAAAAATTATAACTTTTATCTTGAACGTTTTTAAATTTTCCCTATTGGCGCCCAATTGGGCTTAACCCGCGGCCAAATGAATAATGATGCATTTTTGTTTAACCATTTCGTTTAAAAGCAATAAATTTTAGTCTAAAAAACTAAAGACATAAATTGTTCTGTCTGAAACAATTATTTAAATTAAAAACGTAGTTTAATCTCGCAGTTAGAAATATTCTGCAATCATGATTAAAGTACCGTCTACTTGTAATGAAAAAGTCGTAAATTATTCAGTTTTATGAATAAAATAGTCGTTTTAAAGGGAGTACCTACTAGAGTAGACGTAGTATCTTCACTAGACGAAAAATGTTGGATTAAGAGTTTAGTGCAATATCTTCTAGGTTTCGCATGTTCCATATCCTGCGAGTTAGGTTCATTCATGATTGTCTTATGTAGTCAAAGTGTAAATTTATAGTGTAGGTACCTACCTACTCCCACGTTTAGCAAACGACTTTTCTAATAAAAAACATGGTTTACAAATAAAACCTAGAGAGATTATTTTAGTAACACTAACCTTACCTGCTATTTTTTACCTGTCGAATTACATTTAGGTAACTTAATAACTACTATACTTGAGTTACATACGTTTCAACCCTAATTTATAATTGGCTTTACGCTACACTTGGCGGCCGCGATCACATCTGTACCTACATTACTGAAATCCTGTTCTACACATCCAAATTAATTAATATTATTAGTGTGGCAACACTTTAGTATAATGTTGTACTCCAGTCACGCTATAGCGTGCCGAGCAAAAACTTTACCGTATTTTTAGCGAAAATAATCGCAAACATGGAACGCGTGTAAATTTTAGTTGGAAATAGTTTTTGTTCAGTTCATTCGTTGACCTGAATTAGCTATTCTTCTTTAAGTAAAACGGGACCGGGAAATTAGTTGGTAAAGTTTACGTGTAAAATATCGGAAGACGGCTTGTAAGTTTCTCGAATCATTGAATATGTACTCCATAACGTAGGGCTGTATAATTTAAAATCAACGTTTTGAGAAGTATTGAGGTACGTACACCAATAAATAATATAATAAATAATACTATTTATTTGAGGTTGTCTAATTAGCCTAGGTTTATTGTCCAAATTTTTCGTAATACGAAACGTCAACATTTTATGTTCGCCTTGTCAAACAAAAAACATGGAAAAACACGTAAAAAACTTATAATTATTTGATTAATTCACGACAGGAGAAAAATAAATATTTTAATGTTACGAGCTAGTGTGCAACTATACCTGCTTCTTGGGCAGTCGTCCAAACTTTATTTCACCATGTACAGACGCCAACACAACAAGCTACCCGAAACTGTCACATTTTTACAATTAACCTTGAACCTAATGCTTTAGCGATAAACTTGAAAATCTATTAAAGATTGTAGTAGCTTGAATTGCTGACGTCTGTAGATACTTTAAAAATGCTGTATATTATTTGCTGTTCTATTATCAGATGAATACCAGTATTTTACATGAAGCGACTGCCTATCTGACCTCCACAACCCCGTTACTGGGTTGTGGAGGTTGTACGATACCCCTTGGTAAGACTGGTTCTCAGACTTTTGGGCTACTGACGACCCGTAACGACTGTCTTAAGATCCACGAATGACAGCCGGGACCAACGGCTTAACGTGCTTTCCGAGGCACGGAGGAGTCTTGGCATGTGAAGATAGTTACCCATCTACGGAACAACCGCGGCAAGCGTAGCTTAACCTGGTCGATCGACCCGTGCGGCTGTTGTTACTTAGCCACAAGCCCATATTATGAGATATTATATTATTACACTAAATATTGTATTATTACAACTAGATAGACAGAGATAGAAAAGACTAGGTAAACAATAATCTAAACAGACAGAATCGTAGAAATAGAAATACTGCCCCATGACGTCACACGTTATAGTGACGGATACGGCTCATTAAATAACGGAACCACTTGCTACAACAGCGCCCTCTATTTCCACTGACACATATTGTCTTGTATGGAAAACTTCTCATAAAGCCGCGTTCATGTGTTCCTGTCCTCTTTTAAAGGAAAAAAATGTTCTGTTTCTGTAGCCACCTACCATCATTTCGCATGAAAAAAAAAAGTTTTGTGTAAAGAGAATATAGAAAGCCTTATAAACCCCTGAAGTATACTTTTTTCCTTCAAAAGTCGGCAGCAGAATGTTTATGAAATTAAAATAAGGTAAAGTCTGTCGTAAATAGTCTTCAAATTTAGGAAGGTCTTATTTTATATCATGTTACCTTTGTCTAAATTTTAACTTTATTATACAATTAATGAATGCACGTACTGCTACTAAAACTCCTAAGGTTTACACTTTATGTTTTCTTCTTCTAAACTATTATGTCTACCTGTGGGTAGCGTTGTGGGTTATACTATTATCATTAATATTGTTTTTGTTAAATTAGTTGTATGTTCTTATAATGAAACGGTTTGCTATTCCTTTAGATAAAAAAAAAAAAACTTATGTGAAAAATACTTTAAAAGCTTCTTTGAAATTCTTTTGAAATAATGAGTAGAGCTTTTTTTATATATGGGTTGTATTGGATTTTATTTAGATGGAAAGCTATACAAATTCTTATTTATACTAGGTAAAATTCAATTAACTAGCAAAACTCGACAGACAGTGTGAGTGTCGATACCTAAATATAATAAAAAATTAAAAAAATATGATTTGATGACCTCTAGTCGTGTAGTTATATACCCGTAGTTACGTACTCGAAATATGAGTTTAATCTGTTTTTTTTTTTTTTTTGTAAAAAAGTTTTTGTATAAATATCAATAGCCATCACGTCTGTAAAGTTTACTAAAAAAAAAAAACAGATTTTTAAAACTGTTAGTTGAAGTAACTACAACAACTAAGGTCGTTGACCCCAATTTTCTATTTTAACCGTCATCGTGGTTAAGCATCGATACACATCACCTCTGCAGAGTTTCGCTAGCTTATTTAATTTGACCCTGTATTGCTTGAAACATTGTTAAAAACGATGTCAAAACGTTGTTATCACTACATAGTATAAAACAAAGTCGCTTCCCTGTCTGTCTGTCCCTATATATGCTTAGATCTTTAAAACTACGCAACAGATTTTGATGCGGTGTTTTTTAATAGATAGAGTGATTCAAGAGGAAGGTTTATATGTATAATACATGCATAATATAGTAGAGAAACACTGATAATTTTAGAGGTTTCTAATGTGATGTCGTAAATAAACACATTTTTTTGCGCTTACATTGTAAACGCTGGCTGAACCCGTCGATATAGATCAAAATAATGTACTACAGTATTGTACACCTTAAAAAGGTCTCCAAAAAAGTCCGCGATGGTATATGTCTATCTCTTAGCGATAACCCACAATAACCATTTTTTATCCTATACTTTTTACGAGAAATAATGGCTCTAAAATTATCAGTGTTTCTCCATTGCACCCGTGCGAAGCCGGGGCGGGTCGCTAGTTATTTATACATTATTACTGCCTTCAAAATATCAATCAACTACTTTATCGTAGAATGTCATCCTCAACACCCAGACGTCTAATTAAATCAGGAATGGCAAATGCAGTGTGATAGTGGTAATAAAATAATATGTCAATCAATTCTTACGCCAACTGCTACTGAGAATTGAGATATACGAGTATATATACAGCGTGTATTTATATCTCAATTTTCTTGGGCATGGCTTAAAGCTTTCTTGGGCTTGTAGCTAAATAATAACAGCCGCACGGGTCGATCGATCAGGTTAAGCTACGCTTGCCGCGGTTGGTCCGTGGATGGGTGACCATCTTCACATACCAAGACCCTCCGTGCCTCGGAAAATACGTTAAGCCGTTGGTCCCGGCTGTCATTCGTGGATATTTGACAGTCGTTACGGGTTGTCAGTAGGCCGAGTCTGACAACCAGTCTTACCAAGGGGTATCGTTATTACCCAGTAACTGGGTTGTGGAGGTCAGATAGGCAGTCGCTCCATTTAAAATACTGGTATTCAGCTGCATCCAGTTAGACTGGAAGCCGACCCCAACATAGTTGGGAAAAGGCAACACAGATGAAATATACAGCGTGTATCAGAAAGGTATTGTCATAGTTACCGTGAAGCTCTCTACGAGCTGTCAAGGTACCGGAAGGACTCAATTAAACCACGGTTTATCACGGAAGTTCAGTAATTATTCCCACAAATTATTCTACGTATTTCACAGCTTTTTCATTTGGCTTGACAGCGAAATCTGACACCAAATTTCTTCTAACCTTAAACTGTCTTATTGTTTGTTTCGTGTTTCATGCCAATAACTTTTCACTGTCTCGCGGAGGTATGTAAGCACCAAATAGGCTATAGTCTCTACAGTACCTACATACCATAAAACTGAACAACTCTCCATGGGCCTAACATCGTAATCGCGAAAAACTAATCAGCCTTCCCATACATTTATGTCAAGTATGTATATACTAAAGTTTTGTATGGGACATTTGATAAATTTTTCGCGATTGCGAAATTGCGATATTGCCATGGAGAACGTTTGGTCAGTACTTTGAAATATGACCACACATTTCAGAAACACGCTGTATACTTAGAAATGTTATCAGTAATAAATCCAATGCAAGAAACGGGAATTCAAACAACCTTGCACCTATTGCACTTGTTAAGATAATTATAAATTCGTCGTATTATTTAATTGTATCTTCATTTATTAATTAATTACTTTATCAAAATAGAATTGAAATGATTTGATTTTAAGATATAATGATGGGAAATTGACATAATAATAGTTAAAATCAAAAGCTCTTCAAAATATTATTACGGAGTTAACAACTTTCAACTTTTTTTTTGTGAACGGAATGTTACCACTTCATATATTTAATGATTATACTTTTTGTAATGTATATTTCTTTTATTTCTTATTTTGATTGTTGGTTTTTATTTATATCTAATCGTATGCTGCACTGGTTGACGTCACCACGTCAACGCCGGCTGTCGGTGTAAACCAGCGCTGGGGCTCTGTCTCGTATAGGGTCTTAGCCATAGGTCTTAGCATTATGCTGAGCGATGGCCGTTTTGCGTGGATATGACGCATGTTTTCTCTCAAATTGTTATTTTGTTTTTTTTTATGCACCATGTTTGCCGCAAAGAAACTTATTTTCTTTCTAACTTTCTATTAACAACTAACAATGAACAATGTTTCTACGAAACCTATTTTCGTGAAATACTTTAATTCACATACCAGAAAACGTTACGCCTGAATTTTCCCCGAAGGGTTAGGCAGAGACGTACCATCGAGGAAACTTTTATATACAACGTGTAACGTTAAATGCGCAAAACCTCACACACCCCAACTGATTTTTAATTCAATTGACCTATTTCAGAGAGAAAATAAGTCATAAAAAAAATTGTAAAGGTTTTATGTGCTGTTTTAGTTTTACTGGCCATTCTGATGGTTTCTTGCGTCTGCGACGACGCTTTATCGAGGGAGGAGTCGTCACCAGGCCGCTGCGCCGCGCTGACATTGGGTTGCTTGACCTATTAATAAATAGACACGGCAATGTTTTTAATGAAGATTTTTTTTTTAAATGTGACCTATATTAAAAAGTGGTTCAATTAATTCTGCTCGTTATTCAGATCAAACTATTTTCAGGTTTTTCGCATTTAACGTTACACGTTGTATACACCGTAAGGGCTATTCTTGCTTGCAGCGCTCGGCCGCTATGGTAATGGTTGCTAACAGATGTGGTCATCGTGTGTACGGGATTTTGTTTTCAAATTGGGCAGATGTAAGTTTCCTTGGTGGTACATATAGTACACCCACATTTCGTCAGTTATTTATTTATTTATTTTTTTTATTTTTATTTTATAAGTTGTAAGTAATAGGGGGCGAGCCTATTGCTATTAACTGGGCAGACATCCAGACACAGAGCTGCTGATGAAAAAATTCAATATAGTAAAAATCAAGTACAGCTACGAAAGCAGATTTTTTGCAATTATTAACCTTTTCCCTTCGACAGCAAAAGTAGGCAAAGCTCTCCCCCCGCCCCCCTGTAGTGCTTACGTAATATTTGAATGGCCCCTAACACTGCTCGACCCGGGAATCGAACCCTCCCGAACTCACCTCGCTCAGTAGAAACGCATACTTTCATTAATTTCCAAATAATTTCTCGATTTATATTTTACCTATCAAATTCAAACATCCCAATAAATTCTAATCATATCACGACATCAATAATTTTCACAGCCTGCCTCTAAAACAGACACGCAAATAAGGTGTAGCTGTATTGTGTGCAAAACACACGTTTGCCTCAGTAAACCCATACAATATTCACTTGCCGCGCCATTTCCCGGTATCAATTAACATGATCATTCGCAGGTATCGGCAAGGATATCGATGAACATTGTTTGTTACTATGTACATTAATAAAGGCGGGCCAGCACACTAATACAGACAGGCTTAGCATGTACTCGAGTTTCAACTATGATTTAGCGAATAGGTACCTATAATCTGAGAGCCTTTAAGGGCTCCCACAGACAAGCGCGACCCGACTCTGGTAAAATAATTTCTATAAAAACTTCATGGAAATTGTTTTACCAGAATCGCGTCGTACCGTCGAGTCGCGCCTGTCTGCGGGAGCATTAAGTCAAGAGTGAATACTACGAATGTATAAGTCAAGTGTATAAACCGGTCGATCTGTTCTGTTAAAATACACGGGTCTTAGTATGTAATGGATTGTCACCCATCCACGGATCGACCTCGGCCAGTGTTGCTTAACCTTGAACATCGACCTGTGCGGCATTATTATTTAGCCACGAGCCCGTTATTAAGTTAAATATTTAAAGTAACCATTTACCCTAAAAGCTACGCCTAACCGTCCTTTGCAATTTCATTTTTAAGAAAATTATTGTTATCAAGCATCTCGCATTAAATATTTTTTCACTAATGAGAAATCGATGTTCAAAGGTCAGACGTTATCGAATGGTTCCAGTTACCAATACTTAAATGGTCTGAGAAAAAACCGTCTAGACCTATCGCCGAGTTAGTATTAATACAACACGTTACTGGTAATTAAGGTTCTTTTAATGATTGGTGTACGTTACATTTTGATTACCGAAAAAAATATTGGGGAATGGCTGGCTAGCTTAGCTTAGGTTTAATTTTTAGTTGCCAGTTGTTAAAAACAACTTTGTTGATAAATCGGACCAAGATTATGTCTGGACTTTAAAAGAGATTAAGACCTCTGAGTTTGTTTCGGCCTTTTTTCTCAGAGTAGTCAGATAGGAAGCGCCGACCTCCCGGTCGATTTTGTAAAAATCTCATCGTGAAAACTTGCGTGGAGTGAGCTGTCAGTGTCAACCAACCGATGCTAGGGATTGACCAAGCAAACATTTAAAATCATAATCGAGATTTCTCGTCAGGACTAGTCTAGGGAAAATAAGAAATTGAATTTGATGTTTTGTACACTTTCACGCTAAAACGGCTGAACGAATTTGAATGAAAGGCACACGGGTAGACCATAACCTGGATTAGGACGTAGGGTACTTTTTTCCGATATTTCCACGGCATCGAGATTTATGTGGGTGAATTTTGACAGTTAAATGGTGTATTTAAATTATGTTCGTCCTGTGGCGAGCTAAGAAAAAAGTGTCCGAAAAGTATTGTCATATTTCAATTTATATACAAGGTGTAACTTAAATAACGCACAACCTCTTAAGGGGTCATTGTACTCATCATTATGAACAACTTTTACTACGGGAACAAACCTGAAATCGCGAAAAAAAATCAGCTGTTCCCTACATTTATGTTCGCACAACTCGTCAAAATGTAGGCAACAGCTGATTTTTTTTCGCGATTTTCGGTTTGGTCCCATAGTAAAAGTTGTTCATAATGATGAGTACAATGACCCCTTAAGAGGTTGTGCGTTATTTAAGTTACACCTTGTATACTTATTTAGAATGATACTTACTAAATATTTAGATAAAAATAAAAGCTAAGTTTAGGCCTATTTATTAATTAGTCTATCCATCAAAATGTGTTGGATTGTCTAGACTTAAAATACAAGGTTACATTTTAGATCTAAGCTCTTGACTACAGTCTCATATTAAAGTCTGTAAATTCGAGAATAATTAATGAACGAGATAGCTACGACATCTGTCGCTCTTAGGTAAAATTATAAATAATTATTAGAGCATAATAGTGTTACCAATGTTTTTCTGGTAATTATTGTATTGACTGTTCGGTTAGTAACCGAATAAACTGTTTCCATAAGTATATCATTTTAAATTCCAATAAGATTATGTAATACTGGTAAAAACTTGCGGCTAAGGGCCGGTTTCTTGATCCGTAGTCAAACACCGTATAACATTTTGCATTTAAGTTAGTTTTAAGTCATTCAAAATTTAATTAATAGTACAACCAACCATACTTTTCCTTGGCATTTTATTGTTGCAATATCGAGGGAAAAGGCGCTGGAAACCGAAATACAGGCATTGCCTAGTTCGGTTGCAGTGGCTACATTATAAATGAATACTGCCAAAATATTTTTCTGTAACCTATTATTAAGTTTTTTGAGAAATAAAATTTATTTATTTAAAAAAAAAAAAAAAAAAAAAACAATATGTTAGATTAACTCTAGTTAACTGATCAACTAATAGTTAAAGGGCTATTTCGTTTTTCAATATCTATTTTAAGTACAGTCAAGCTTAACCATTGGCTATTATTTTGCCAGTGTAATGTGAAATCGCTATGTTTTTTGGGGGTAATATTTTTGTATGTGACAACACTAGCCATAATGGTGGATTACGTGGTCTAAAAATTTTTGGCCTTAAAATAGCATCGTCTGATGAACTTGCCGACACATCATACAACTTATCTAACTATGTTTTAATCCATGATAAACAATACAAAGAATATTTTAGAAATACGACGTTGACAACAAGAAAACTTGAACAAAACAGCTGTTATGATTGAGTTGACCATCCGCCATATTGTTTACTCTTCAACTTTGGGTGCTTATTTTTTTAAACTAATAGTTAGTTATTTGACCATTGGATAAACTAACAATTGATCAGCAAACACATTTTGCCAAATTTAACCATTACTTACTGTTTTAACAATTGGTTGAGATAACTATGGATCAAGAAACCGGCCCTAAGTCCGTGTCGTGACAGCCGCACGGGTCGATCGATCAGGTTAAGCTACGCTTGCCGCGATTGTTCCGTGGATGGGTGACGTTTACATACCCAGACCCCTCAGTGTACACCTAGGGATTTCTTAAATAAGCTATTTTTTTTTCTGCTTGCTATGGTATAGTTATGCCAAAAATGCTTGAACCAGGTCGATGCCCACAATCGTTATGATGGTACAGGCAAAGCGAAATTATACAGGGTTATTTTTCAAAGACCAGCGAAATCTAAGGATGTGGTACAGACCATCAAACTGAACAATTTTCTCCATGGGACTAATATCGTATTCGCGAAATTTTTGTCCCTTAGAAAACTTCAATACCTACTCGACCTAAACGTATGGGACGACTGAATTTTTATTCGCGAATACGATGTTGGTCCCATGGACAAAAATGTTCAGTTTGATGGTCTGTACCACATCCTTAGATTTGACTGGTCTTTGAAAAATAACCGTGTATATTTTTTTAAAATCTTTATCGCTACTGATAGGAAAGTTTAAATATATTCTTCTCAGTAGGTACAGTCGTACCACAAAAATGTTTAAACAATAATACTATTATTAAAGTTTTGACTGTTCAGCATATGCTGACGGGGTTCGATGACCGGGCAGCGTCGCGCCCATGCCATGGCCGCCCCTATCTCGCACTATACAATAATATTAAAGTTGCATGCTTTGTGCACTTCAGAACGCACCTTTGTTTGTAATACTGTGTGTATTTGGACGAAGGACGATGTTTGGACGCCCGTAATGGCCGATAATAGTCGTTATGAAATGTTTATAGTTCTTCTATTTGTGTTTTTTGTCGTGTAATTAGGTGTATTAGGTATCTGAGGGGCTTCTGGCTAAGTAATGATGGCCGCACGGGTCGATCGATCTGGTTAAGCTTAGCTTGCCGCGGTTGGTCCGTGGATGGGTGACCATCTTTACATTACGAGACCCCTCCGTGATCTTTGACAGTCGTTACGGATCGTCAGAACCCGGAAAGTCTGACAACCAGTCTTACCAAGGCGTATCTTGTTACCCAGTAACTGGGTTGTGGAGGTCAGGTAGGCAGTCACTCCATGTAAAATACTGGTATTCAGCTGCATCCTGTTAGACTGGGAGCCGACCCCAAAATAGTTGAGAAATGGCTAGGCAGATGATGATGTGTCTAAAAAGATTTTTTAACGAATTTGTTTTTTTTTTTTTGGTTTTCTAAGTTATTGCGTAGGTACCTACTTTTTAGTTTCACAAAAAAGCACAATAAATCACTTTATTTTTTAAAATACTACTCTAATACTCTCTCTCTCTACTCTAACGGTTTTGTGGGGCATAAATTAATTATAATGCAATGTAATGCTGTTTAATAATAAATAAATAAATAAATAATATAATAATTAAAGTTACAAAATCCTTTTAATGTGATTAAAACATAATCGTGTTGGAGTGCGTGTTATTAAGGGCAAGTTATAAAATTAAACATCATGCGTCATGCTTGACGACTTAACTTTGACCATGTGTGAAATTAAAATATGGTAATGGACTACAGCAAAAAATGCGTGTGAATAATAAGAGATTGATACAACACATATACAACGTGTAACGTTAAATGCGCAAAACCTGAAAATAGTTTGATCAGAATAACGAGCAGAATTAATTGAACCACTTTTTAATATAGGTCTCATTTTTCAAAAAATCTTAATTAAAAACGTTGCCGTGTCTATTTCTTAATAGGTCAAGCAAGCCATGGTCAGCGCGGCGCAGAGGCCCGGTGACGACTCCTCCCTCGATAAAGCGTCGTCACAGACGCAAGAAACGATCAGAATGGCCCGTAAAATTAAAACAGCACATAAAACCTTTAAAAGAAATTCAATGACTAATTTTCTCTCTGAAATAGGTCAATTGAATTAAAAATCAGTTGGGGTGTCTGAGGTTTTGCGCATTTAACGTTACACATTGTATAACTGTTTAGGAATCGTTTAATCTGGTTTCATATTTAGGGCCGATTGTTTCTAACGGTTGGTTAACGTAACATACACGGAAAGAAAAATCTTAGAAAAATTACTGTGCTGTCTCATAATCAGAGTGCATTTGAGTGGTAATAGAAAAATTACCATGCTAGCACAGTAAATATTCTTATGCTGTACAGTTAAACTGATTGGACAAGTAGTGAATTTTTCCCAATCTCACTCAGAAAATTTTCTGTACATGTCACTTGCACTCACTTTACTGAGCCGAGCACAGTAATTTTTCTAAGAATTTTCTCTCCGTGTAGGTACAGACGTCAGCACATCAAGCTACTACAATCTGTCAAATTCATTTAATAGATTTTCAACTTTACCTCTAAAGCGTAAGGTTCAAAGTTGATTGGCAAAATTTGACAGTTTCGGGTACCTTGATGTGCTGGCGTCGTACGAACTTCAAATAATACCGATTATATAATCGTTATTATTTGACATAGCTCAACGCCATAATTTTGTAAAAAAAATGTGAAACCGCGCTTTTTTGGTTTGACGATAAATAGCGCCATTTTTGACGTGGACGTGAAACAACCCGCCCTTAGTTACATCAGTTTTCTGTTTTTTCATAAATAAAAATATTGGTTTTACTATTCAATTGCGTGACAAAAGCAATTTAATCTCAATCAAAATATCCGTGAAGGTACCTTAGCTTAGTTTTAGTATATGTACTTGATTCTAGTATATAACTCAACCAATAATCTACCCCTTCCCAAAACTTCATTAATTCCACTTAGCATGCGCTCTGAAAGACGTAATTAGATAATTAAGTACTTAGCTGTAGTTACCTTTGTGTCTCCTTTATAGAAACTCATAATGAAATAACTTTCCCGTAACTAATATTGGTGCACGCGACTGTACTGCGGAATTAATAAAACTTTTAAAAGAATAAGTATGAAAAATTACTCCGGGTAAAATGTTTTCAGTATTTTCTGTTAAGGAATAGAGTGGATAAATGGTATCTATCTTGGGTAAATAAAAGTAATTATAAGTAAATATCGTATCTTAGTTTGTTTCCCTAATACTAAGCAGCGGGGTAATTGCGTAACACACTATCAGTAGCAATGGGTTTCATTTTGACAGTTCAACTACATTCATTGCGTTATTTACGTTGTTGAGCAGACACATTTTTCGAACACATGGAGCAATGCATTAGCAATATACTTCAAAATGAATCAAATTGAGAGTAACAGTGTGTTACGCAATTAGGGTGCTGCTTGGTTTACTAATTCGATTCTACTTCATCTGTTCTCGTGAATAGTAATACGTGTAACGTTAAATACGCAAAACCTGAAAATAGTTTGATCAGAATAACGAGAAGAATTAATTGAACCACTTTTTAATACAGGTCACATTTTTCAAAAAATCTTCATTAAAGCGTTGCCGTGTCTATTTATTAATAGGTCAAGCAAGCCAATGACAGCGCGGCGCAGCGGCCCGGTGACGACTCCTTCCTCGATAAAGCGTCGTCGCAGACGCAAGAAACGATCAGAATGGCCAGTAAAACTAAAACAGCACATAAAACCTTTACAATTTTTTAATGACTTATTTTGTCTGTGTAATAGGTCAATTTAATTATAAATCAGTTGGGGTGTCTGAGGTTTTGCGCATTTAACGTTACACGTTGTATAAGTAGAACAAAGTGATTTTTACCATGGCTTCATAAACCTTGGTAAAAACTAATGCCAGTCAGATACTAATGAATGCCCAATATGCACATAGCAGGATGTAGCATAGTCAGTCCATAATGTTCCGACTGTTTGGACACACATGCCTTCTCTTTCCTTTCTCTTTTCGAGAGGGAGGATAAATGATAAATGATTTATTTTCTGTAAGTAGGTTTGTACAAATACTTTTACATGTCAATCACATTTTTTTAAACTAGATGAGGTCGGCGTTTCCTATCTGACTACTCTGAGAAGAAAGGCCGAAACAAACTCAGAGGTCACAGTCTCTTTTAAAGTCCAGACATAATCTTGGTCAGAGCATGTGAAAACCATGTATGTAGATTGATGTCTGAAATGGTCTTTTAAGTAAAGAACCACACAGATTGAGCGGACCTGTCCAATCAGTGCACGCATTTGTCGAAAATCATTAGGAGATTATAATCTCCTTCAAGGGCCTAAAAAAAGTGGCTGGTGTAGACTGGATGCGGAAGGCGGAGGACAGGGTGTTGTGGCGCTGTCTGGGAGAGGCCTATGTCCAGCAGTGGACTGCGATAGGCTGAGTTGATTGATTGGCGCGGGCCCGGATCGGGTTGCTAGATGTCAGATGCCTTCGAATTTTGGTTCTAGGATATGCTGGTTTCCTCACGATGTTTTCCTTTACCGTTGCGCAGGATGTGCCTGCAATATATTAAAAATATATGATAAACGTATGGGACGTTTATCATTATTTTTAATTTAAAGCAGGTATGTAAAAACTGAAATTATTTCCACGAAAAGTCCAATTACCTGTGTGAACACAGACTGTGGTTACAGATTGAGGTATATGCTTCATCTAAATAAGGATAAAAAACCTCATTCATTATCGTGTTCAGTTTAGCTGAAAGATATCCATTGCTGGACACAAGCGTCGCCACACTATGCTTCTCGTATCCAGCGAGTTCCCACGCCCTTAAAAATCTCCCTGGAATCTTAAAAATCTGCCTGGAATCTTAAAAATCTGCCTGGAATCTTAAAAATCTGCCTGGAATCTTAAAAATCACCCTCAGCAGCTTTATCTCTAACCTAAATAAAGCCTCGTCATAATTGATTATCGTCCTATCTCATCCAGTATGCTAATTTCGTATCTTTTCTTTTCTGAACAACAAATTATCAGTTAAGAAAAATCGCGTGCAATTTCGTCAGGCTAATAACTCTTGAGAGACGGTATCTTGTACTAGATGGTAGTAAAATAAGCCAAATTGGATCATTCCTTCAACGAAGGCTCGTTTTTATGGTGTCTTATATCTTCTAGGCTTTTTACTTCGCTACTGATAACATCGATTCGTGATTATGCAGTTTTGGGAGTATATTTGTTTATTGGTTTACTTACATAACTTTTACAATATTTATCACAACTAACTATTTACACTTAGTACTGAATTAAATGACTGACTAACTAACTATACAAATAATTAGAATACAAAACAAAAGGATACTTAGGCGTCGAAGTACTCGTCCGCCTCGCTGTCATCCGGAAACGTGCCCAGAAGACTGGCAGCATTGCCACGTTGAATGGCAATGCTAATTCTTTGGCCAAAGAAAGACCCAACTCTGTGGTCACGTGAATTATTGACCAGTCGGTGAGAAATTTTTTAGAACGTTCACTTGGACCCCATGAGCCAAGCGTTTCGACACCAAACGGCTTAAAACTATACACAGAGAGAAAAATCTTAGAAAAATTACTGTGCTGTTTCATAATCTGAGTGCATTTGAGTGATAATGAAAAAAATACCATGCTAGCAAGCTAAAAATTCCTATGTTGCATAATAAAATTTATTGGACAATTAGTGAATTTTTCCCAATCTCACTCAGAAAATTTTCTGTAGATGTCACTTGCACTCACTTTATAGTGATGAGCACAGTCATTTTTCTAAGAATTTTCTGTTCGTGTAGTTACCCATAAGGTTTTAGTGTTTGCGCAGCTTGAGGGCCTCAGCATTAGCAGGCAGAGCTCGCTCTTGAGGAAACAGGCATGTCCAAGAACCCTAAATTCGACGACATGTGACATCCACCAACCCGCACTGGGCTCGCGTGGTGGATTATGGCCCACTTCTTCTCACAGAGAGGAGGCTTGTGTCCCAGCAGTGGGAACACTATACGGTGATTAATAATAATAATAAAAAAAAATATTTCGGACAACTATGAGATCCATAAATTCTTAGTAAACAGTAAAAAGAGTTTTGCACTTAAAATACTATTTATTGTTAGTAACTAAAAACTAAAGACGACATGAAAACGAAGACCAGAAACTATGGAACAAGTCTTCGCACAAATTGCCTTATTATGGCGGAGGAGGTATCAGTCGCCACAGCCCTCAGGATGCTATTGCGACTGCCTCTTATTCTGCTCAGGAGTGAGGCCGTTTTTTTGCGGATGATGGCATGAAACCCATCGGTATGCCTTACCGCGAACATTTCTGAGGCACTGCAAAAACGAGGCAGTCGCAACATCATCCTAAAAACATTATTATACTGGACGCGCAGAGCATCCAGCGATCTTTTCGAGTAGTTGACCCAAAGATTAAACTGTGTATTCCGTAAAAATATGGGTCAGTTTGTTACGTTAAACTGGTTTTGCATTGTCATAAGAACGTCTCCTTATCCAAATAAAGTACGTACAAAGTTCTCAATCACGCTTCTCTCCCGTATAAGGCTCCGTACTGATTGCATTGTGGTATCTACCTTTTTATACGAGTGGGTGGTGATTGTGACAACTGTTCGCTGTATGTACGTACATTTACTTATTTCGATAATTTACAACACTTTAAGCTCATATACATATAAATCTACTAGCTGCGCCCCGCGGTTTCACCCGCATAAGTGTCAATCCCGTAGGAATATCGGAATTAAAAGTACCTATCCTATGTGTTAATCCCGGTTATAAACTATCTGTGTACCAAATTTCATCCAAATCCGTTCAGCCGTTTGAGCGTGAAGAAGTAATAAACATACAAACACACACACTCACAAACTCGCCTTTGTAATGTTAGTGTGATACTATAATAATATTATAAAGAGGTAAACTTTGTGAGTTTGTATGTAAGGGGTAATCTTTTGTAGGTCGATCTGATTACGAGGGGAGGCGTATCGGTATATCATGGATGGTCACCCATCCACGGACCGACCTCAGTAAACTTTGCTTAACCTTGAAGATCGACCCGTGCAGCTATTATAATTTAGCCAAGAGTGGCGAGCTCCCACTGTACAGTAAATCTAAGCAACGTATTTCTATGTGGGCGTTAGGGTTTACATTCTTCGGATGAAATTATTTTAATTCCTTGCGAGGAATTTCAGTCTTCTTTGTAAGCTGTGTAAAGATTTTTAGTTTCTCCTTCACTAGATCTTAATAACTTATCTAAACTAGATTTCATTAATTAGCATTCATTTTCAAGAGACCTATAACTTTTAATTAGCGATATAGACCGAAAGGGTTAGGACTGGGTTTGCGAGGTTATTGTTAATTAAAAATTATCACCTATTTGTTAATTTTACTCGAAGTACATACCTGCATACCTACCTACTCATACTCTTACAAGTGTTTAGTTATTTTATCATCTAGATTAAAACTACTTAGGAGAGAGAAAGGTACGTCTTGTGATGTAGATAATAGAGATCGCGTTAGGGTGAAAATTGTAGAAAACGTTTCCCTTGTTAGAAAACTTTTTCATACATTACATAGTTTTATTTTATATTGGAATCTTTTTGAATCACATCCCTTCTCGAGATCTGCCTCTTATCCAAATCAGCGGGTCACAAAACAAAACAGAAAGATGCTAGGCGATATTGAACTTTATTGACTAAATGATCTTTCAATGTATACCTACGTAAACTTAAATTACTATACGTAATTTAATACAGGCTTAGGATTTACACGCGCCGCCCGCCTGAAGTCATAGATATATTATGTACTTACGTATTAAAGCTCCCTTATTTAGATATTCACCTACTAGCTACCACAGAGTAGGTCCTACAATTGCGGTGGCACGATAGTGCCGCGGTCGGCAGTGTACACCGCTGGTTATACATGTACTTACGTATCTATGAGGCTAACATTCCTAGCTATGTACAGCGTAGGCCACAATTGAGTCGCTTTCAAACGAAATTCGGCCTCGAGCTCCGTAAGGTCCGAGACGAGACAGAATGTTTACACAAGCCCGTGTAGAGCTGTACCTTACCTAATAATTTTATTTCATTAGTTTAAATGTAATTGGTTTCTTCATCTTTAGGTAATATTAATATTGTGCTTTTCATATTTATTACTTAGTAACTAATTTCAATCCAATTAGATTGCTTCGTTGTTGAAACTTGACTGCTGATCGTATAAGCTTGGGATTTTGTTCCCACGTTCGTGGAATATTGACGTTATGATGTACGCACGACGACATATCAAGCTATACATTTCCAGTTTCAGCTGACTGTCCAGACGCCAGCACATCGAGCTACTACAATCTGTCAAATGTCTTTAATATATTTTCAACTTAGTCGCCAAAACATTAGATTCAAAGTTGATTGGGAAAATTTGACAGTTTCGGGTAGCTTGAAGTGCTGGCGTCTGTACGAAAACCATATACAATGCGAGTTTAGCTAAAAGTTGATGTGTCGTCGTGTGTACTAATGATATAATACACCAGACAAGCTAATTAGAAACTTATAAGACTTCTGTTTCAATTTAATAATTAAAAAAAAATCAACGCAGTTTTATTTAAACCAGGTCCCAAAGCTCATCCTATCAGGGAAGTAATGTAGTCGCGTAAAATCGTCCCCAGAGTTAACAAGCCCCCTATCGGTCGCAGGCGGATCGCGATTTCGCGAATGAAGATATTGTGCGTTTTCGTCACCTTACCCCCCTTCCCCCCACCACACCCCCCACTCCTGCCACCGTCGTTTGCTCGCAATGACGTAATCTTTAAAGGCGATAACTAATCTTCTTAATTGATCTTTTCCTTGATGACTTAAACAAATGAGAGAGTACGCGATAATAGGTATGAATTTCTTGTGTTTTATTTGATTTTTGGATATTAATATCCATGGGGTATTTTATTGGGGGTTATTTTGTTTGGATTTTAGTAATTTGGGGTACCTAAACGACTGTTGAGACAGATGGCTGTAACTTTGTCGGAATATATTCTTTTCAAGTTAATAATTATTTCACTAAACGAGTGTTAGTTTAAATCAACAAAATTAATTGATGTTATAGACAATATTACGAATCCTAAGTAATATTATAAATGCGAAAGTAAGTTTGTTTGTTTGTTACCTTTTCACGCCTAAACCACTGAACGGATCATCCTGAAATTTTGCTTAATTATACGTTTTCCGGTTTACACAAACGGACATAAGGTACCTTTCATCCCGAAAAGAAAGTGCTGTTCCCGAGGAAAACCACAATAGCGTTATTATGATAATAGATGGCGCCACGTGTCTTTCGAACCATGATTTAATTTTATTAGAAACTTTAGAGTTCCTTTTTTTTTTTTAGTATAAGCCTAATACATTTTGTGAGTCTAGTGTCGATAGACCGGTTTTTAATCCCCCCAACTATAATATTATAGACAAGGGCAAAAATTGCCGGTAGCAGGGCTGCATTTGGAAAAGCCCATGGCCAGCTATATGTAGCATGTTCGCATGTGTCCACTGCCCAGAAATTATACGGGTTAGCGCCAAATAGAAGGACATACAACATTAAATGTATAAGAGCGTCCTTGAATAATGCTCCGTTCTGAGCCCATGAGTGCATCGGCCAAACAACAAGCAGAGTAAAACCCGAATTGATTTTTAAATTCTAAGTTAACGCGAGCGAGGCCGCGAGCAAAAGCTAGTATACTATATAACTTCACGTTCCCATTAAATTGTAATGTTAATAGAATACGGGCACAGCTAGTTTCTCTATAAGGTAGTTCTAAATCTTTGCAGTAGGTATGTACCCAGTATTGGACCGAGATCAATATAAGTTAATCACCTTACAACATAAACCTAATCGACAGCCATAACAGTTAATCGGAACTGTCGAGTTCAAAACTGGAGCTACGTCAATATTTAAGACGGCCATTGTTAAACAAACATATCCAAACTACCATTGGATATAGGCAAGAACGGCCAAATACAGACCTGGGGCCGGCTTGAGATGCCTTCAAAAGCTATGGAACTTCGGACTTAGAACTTCGTCGTCTCCGAAACAACGAACCAACTCCGAAATGGGAAGTAACTGTAAACTTTCACTACGTAAATTTCGTGAAGCTGGGCTCACTGAATAGATTCATTCTAGATTTTATAGCCTACGACGTGCCACCAAGAGACTATGCATGAAATAAACATATCTTTGATCAAATGTAGTGCTCCGTTCTGAATATTATGTGGGGGAACGGCGCTGTTACGGGAGAAATGTCGGATTTTATTGTTCCCTTTTTTATTACAATACTTTTTCAGCTGAGTCGGCAGTAAAGTGGGAGCTAAATAACAAATTTTGGTGTTGTCTTTGAGATTAGACGGTTCGATAAGTAAAATACTAGAGGAGCCTGTTTTAATTAATGTGTTTGCCGAAAACAGCGGCCAAAATAACGAAGGTATTTGAACAGTTAACGTTCCTACACACGGTATGTTAGTTTGCCAGCCAAAATGCTTTGAACACAACAAAGTACAGATACGAACAAAAACAAAAAGTTCCGAATCAGTTCACTGCTTACAAAAGAAATGGCGCCCAAACGTGCCAACTAAAGCCGCAGTTTTATAAAGCATCAGTTTATTCGATTGTGTAGTTTTCCAACAAATTTCACAGTTTCGGATAGAGAAACAACTGACCCGCATAATTGGTTATCGTGTTCTATAATTTAAAAATTTTCGCTGGAGTAATAATTTGGTGGAAGTCAAGCGGTGTTTCATATCGCATGAGTTCTCTTCATTTATAATGGGTAGCTTTTTGCTTTTTCGTGCAACGTCTGTCCGCTCAACTTATGAATAAACTATAATAGCTTGTGCCCTGACTTGATTTGCATGGTTTACGTGATTCACAAAGGTTTACCGTGATGAAAAGTGTGCTGCGCTTTTCCAGTAAAGTTTATCTTGAGAATATATTCTGCAAATGCATTTTTGTGTATATTTCTGGTGTTGTATAAGACTTGCGGAGTAATTGCGTAACACACTAACACTAACAATGGCTTTCATTTTGACAGTTCAACAACATACATTGCGTTACTTACGTTGTTGAGCAGACACATTGTTTGAACATATGAAGCAATGGATTAGTAATTTCCTTCAAAATTATTCAGATTGTGGTTGAAAGTGTGAAGAAATAGAAAGAAAAAGATGCACTGAACTTAAATTTAGTTTAGTTTGTAAACAAGGGAATGGGTACCATTATCTAAATTAACAAAATAGAAATACAAATCCGTGGTCCAATAAAACTCTTGTACCATTTAGTCTAACTACTCGAATACAGCGATCGGTTTACTCATCGATAATATGATCGAATCGAAATAATTTTAGCGTGATTTAATATAAGCTTATTTATTGCTTCGTCGATGTAAGCTCGTTATGTGGCCGCTGAAATAAATCGCCATTATTTGCATTGTCGGTATTTTCATTGACTATTGAGGTGTATTTAGTGACTGATTGATGCAGGGAAGAGGTAATTTTCTGTGCCCTTCTCCTGCAATCAGAAACGTACTCTGAAATTCATACTTTTGTATGAAGCCGGTGCAAATGTCGTGGTTCATGGAAAATAAAAAAATGACAAAAGTTGGCCACCACTGGTCTATAGTCTTTGCTATGTCGCCTTTTGAAGGAGTTCTCTAAAGGTCTTATCACCAGGAAACTTTTTAGTTGGTTTTTGACAGTATAACTTTTTGTTTAGGGAGGTAGAAACAGATACATATACTTACAACTAAAAGGAAGGAAAACAAAAATAGCGTTTCTATCCTCATCACTCACAATAAATCTGTCAATTATTAATGTAACAATAAGAAAAGCACTTTAAATCTTGCCAATCACAAAAAAAAAACAAAACATTTTTTACCCATTAACTGGCAACATTAACGCCATTGTTCAGCGAATTGCCATTTAAATAAAATTGACATCTCAATTTGAACTGTCAGGTTATCACTGTAGTCAAGGGCCGCGTTCACAAACGAAATAATTATCAGTACATGAATTTGCGAAAGGAATTAATTTGGCGTAAAACAATAAGTGGGTGTTTTAATGTAGTGTGTTGCGGGCTTTATTCTTTTGTCTTTTTTTCTACTATAAAAATGCGTGGGACTTGTTTTCTGATTTTTACGGGTTGATAGTATTATTTGTTGTCAGAGATTTTGGAAGTTTCATTATTTTTTGGTTTGAAATTGCTGACTAGCCAAGCTGAGCAAGGTAGTAGCTTAAGCTTGTCCACATACATACATACATAAACTCACGCCTTCTTCCCAAGGGGGTAGGCTGAAACTACAGAAAGAATAGAATACTCTTTATTAAGTAAGTACACCATATGAATTACAGACATAAATACAGAATTTTTACAAAAGGTGGCACAATGGGCGGTCTTATCGCTAAGAGCGATCTTTTAAAGCCACCTGCTGTCCTGCATCCTTAAATACTACTTTTGCCTCGTTTACGTTCATTCATCTAGCCATACACGCACGCCGCGCCGGTTGCGAGCACTACGCACATGACCTTTTTGAAGAACATCACCAATAAGGTTCTATCTATAAAATATATACAACGTGTAACGTTAAATGCGCAAAACCTCAGACACCCCAACTGATTTTTAATTTAATTGACCTATTTCAGAGAGAAAATAAGTCATTAAAAAATTATAAAGGTTTTATGTGCTGTTTTAGTTTTACCGGCCATTCTGATCGTTTCTTGCGTCTGCGACGACGCTTTATCGAGGGAGAAGTCGTCACCGGGCCGCTGCGCCGCGATGACATTGGCCTGCTTGACCTATTAATAGACACGACGACGTTTTTAATGAAGATTTTTTGAAAAATGTGACCTATATCAAAAAGTGGTTCAATTAATTCTGCTCGTTCTTCTGATCAAACTATTTTCAGGTTTTGCGCATTTAACGTTACACGGTGTATAAATGTCCTCCTAGGGCGTCCCCTCCCGGCGTTCCCATTCACATCTACATTTGCTTGTATGAGAAAATAACTTACCTACTCTAAGGTACACTATATTAGGCAATAAACGAATAATTATAGCACCGATACTGTAATAAAATTCACAATATGTTTTATTTCGCCACGCCCTAACGCATAATTTCCAACCCGCTGGCAATAACCCCATTTAAAATATAGCTGTAAAATCTAATATCATTGCCGCAGCTGAACCACAAACACAGTACTTACACACTTACACTAATAATAATCAACTGTTAACTAAGTCAGTAAACCCTAACTAAACCAGTAAACTTAGCTGTTCTGACCATTTGCGAGTATTTGCGAAGCATTTATTCCCATTGGTGTAAACAAGGGCTCATTATAGCTCTTACAAATTCGTAAACTGAGTTCATTAAGGGAATGGCTTTTAGTCCAGGTCGCACGCTCGTGACAAGTGTCACGAATTTTGTCGTACCTTGAATTTTGTCTCATTTGTCTTTTTATTGAGCTGTAAATAGCCACTGTTGAATTACAGTCGTTCGATGACTGCTTAAGGCGAAAGTGTCAGGGTAGCTCACGAAATACAAATTTTATTAAGTTTGCAGTTCTGTATCAAGTTGTACGTTGATTTAAATATGATTCGCGGCCGTAATAAATATTAATTTATAGAATTATAATTTATAAAAAGCATCAATACACCCTCTAACCCCGGTACTCAGAGTCATTACTTAAAATGAATCAATCATTAACTTTAATTGACAAGTATAAATTGGAACGCAGTTAGTCAAAAATATGTCAGATTGAAAAAAAAATTGTTGACATTTGTGCCAAGATATGCTGGTTAATAAAAGTTAATGGCTGATTAATTTTAAGTGAATTCTCTCAGTGCGGCAGTTAGTCTAAGTTCATATTACCCTATTAAGTGACTATTTCATGAGATCATGACATTTGCAAAAAATGTAAGAAAATTTTAATTTCGAGCCTGCCTTAGTATATCCCACTTAAGGCTAACGTATATTTGGGTGGGTCTCACAGTAAAGCAAAAGTCCTCCTACATGACTTTCGTCAATTTTGTATGAACCATAGCTCAATAAATGCGACGCGTACCGTACTTTTTTTAATAGAAATTATTAGAAATGCGAGGCTCTTTGGCCCGATGTGACTGTAATGTGCGCTTGTCTTTATTATGTATGTTGGATCTTTCATGAGTACCTAAAATGAGACGTAAGCGCCTTTGTTTAGCGTTATGCGGAGTCTAGGATTGATTATGGTGTCCGACACGGACCATGGAGCAACAGTGATCTTTTAGACGTGGTCGCGACACATACTGGCCTAGGAACGGCACCCTAATTGCGTAACACACTATTCCTCTCAATTCATTTTGAAGCTTATTGCTAATCCATTGCTCCATATGTTCGACAAAAGTGTCTGCTCAACAACGTAAATAACGCAATGAATGTTGTTGAACTGTCAAAATGAAATCCATTGCTACTGATAGTGAGTTACGCAATTACCCTACTGGTCAGTGTTTACTTTTACGTTCAGAGTATCAATTCTATTAGTACAACAGTCTTAGTAATTGACTGTAACAATAAACTGTGTACAAGTGAAATGGGCTATTTCTCTCGTTTAGTCGTATCCCAATTCTGCGCCCACGACTGATACTATACACGTCACTAAGTATGTCTGATCACAATCCTATGCACCTGAATTCGACATGTATTTATGGTCAGTGAACACTATTATATTTTTTCTCTTGTATGAACACACACACAAGATAATAAATCAGGCCGTGGGTAACAAAGCATCTTATTTTAAAATCACCCTTTGACAAATTGGTTAGTGATCCAAGTCTATTGTAACTGAAAGGAGAACGCTACTCCCACGCCTCAATGCTGTAATCTCTCAATATTCAAAATTCGACAAAAGCTGACACATGTCTTGTCAGATAGTGCGCAGTAGGCCTCTAGTCTGACAACGACTGACAAGACTACAATAGGCCGACATGCCGATAGTCTGCGAGCCGCGATAACGCGTTTAAACAATGAGCCTTACATACCATGGAGTAGTCAGTAAATGGAGTAACCCTAACGAATACATGATGATTGAAAAAAGAATGAATTATTGATTGGTGAAAGAGTTAATATCTGTGTTTTTCTGGGTGTGGTTTAAGGTGTCCTAGGAAAAGTAAAAATGGATATCACCGTCCTCGTATGTGATATACCTAAATACTCGTAGGAGAGCGATTCAAACAATATATTCTATGATAATGAATTCCATGGGGTAGTTATACTTAGAAAGCTTATGTTAAGCAGTGGAAGTTTCCGATGCGGCCTAATTTCGAAAAAATAATGTACGACTGTTACAATGAAGTAGTATTAGTCACCAACTGAAAATAACTCTTTTCATAGACATTTTCTACCCCAGCAACTGCTGGGGTAAAAATATCTGTCATTGGACAATCCCCAAACTAACACTCAGACGTGACGACTGTGTTACCGATACCTACATACATAGATGTAGATAATAGCGTAACACAGAGGTAGCTGATATTGACGGCAAGCCAAGCCCCCGCGATCACCACTCCATCTATTTATGAATCTGTAACGTAAACAAACACTCGTTTATATTTATGTGCAACTCGCAGTTAAGCTTGAACTCATCCTGTGGGACTGGAATGACTTTTTGCGTTTGTTCTGCTGCTGTTTTGTGGTTGAAATTTGTTTTAACGTGTAATAATGGTAACTGAAGTTGTGTTGTTTTTGATATGTGCTTTCCTGGTATAAGTGTGTTTAACTAGGACCCATGCGGCTATATTTGAAGTGTAAAACCGACACTTGGGAGAGGGTATGAGAGTAGACAACAGTATCCAAGGTGTAATTTAAATACCGTAAAACCTCATAAGGGGTCATTGTACTCATCATTATGAATAACTTTTACTATGGGACCAACCTGAAATCGCGAAAAAAAAATCAGCTGTTCGCTACATTTATGTTCGCGTAACTCGTCAAAATCTAGGGAACAGCTGATTTTATTTTCGCGATTTAAATTACAGTTTGTATAGGGTGGCAAGGACATCGACGCGCAAAATGTAACTATGAACTCAGCGCGTGATTCTAGACCTGCAGGGTAATTGCGTAACACACTATAAGTAGCAATGGGTTTCATTTTGACAGTCCAACAACATTCATTGCGTTATTTACGTTGTTGAACAGAACATTTTTCGAACATATGGAGCAATGCATTAGCAATATGCTTCAAAATTATTCTAATTCAGAGTAATAGTGTGTTACGCAATTAGGGTGCTGGCTTAGAATTTTTTCCTCGGGTATCAAAAAAAAAAAAATTAGCTGTTTTATTGAAAAGAGCAAGACTTACGCGGTCAAAATGTATGAAACAGTTAATTTTTATTGTATTTTCGACGAAAAATTTCAATGTGGTTTAGAATCATGTGCTGAATCAATAATAACACGTTGCACGTCGATGTCCCTGCACCCTGTATTGCGATTAGCTTGATTGAGAGTTGATAAATTCAGTTAGATAGAAATGATAGGTTACCTAAATAATCATTAAACGTTTTACTTAATAATTTAAATAAAATGTTTAAACGTTCTTCTTTCGTTCTCTTGCTTAATAGCAAGAGTGTGTAAATTAAGTGCTGATAACTATTTATGATTCCACAATACAATGTTTATAAGCTGTACAAATAAAAATAAAAAATATTTTAGCTAAATTTTTTATTTACCTTCTTACTATTAGCCTGCATCATCCCACTGTTGGGCAAAGGCCTCTCCCCATGACTTCTAGCTCTTTTGATCTAAGGCTAAAGTAGCACAGTATGTTAGTAAGAACTAAATCTAAAATCAAATTTTCTTGAGAAAAGGAAATTCGGTCGTGGGAACGAAACATTGAAAAACATCCACAAAATTTTACACTGTATTAATATATCACAGAAGAACGTGTATCATCTCACTGTGTACAAGAGTATTTACAACGAACTTACAAGTAATTGGTTATTTTGACATTTGTAGAAATTATGACAATAGAAAAACAACGTGCAAAATAGTGCTATCTTAAGGATTAACATTTCAGCAGTGCTAACGTACCTATGTAGTTTTAAAACTAGCTCTGTTTAAGACATTGTCTTTTATAAAAATTAGCAACGACTAGAGAAAGACTAAAATATCATCCAACAACAGTTTTATGTATCTATACCGATAAAAAATCTTAAAATTTATTTTCAGTTCATAGACATACGCAAGAAAGATAGACCTGCAAAAGTTTTAAAAATAGGGATGTGCGTGTAGAGCATTTACAAAAATGTATTCGTAAACATACAACAAAAAATATAATTCAAAACAAATAATTCGAATTTTCAAACAAACAATCGAGTTATCGCTAATGCTCACATTATTTACGTTGGTAATAATTTCGATAGTTCACTCGTTCATTTGTTCAATTAAAACAGCGGTCCACAGTTGCAAGTTACGCGGCTTGTTAATTAAACTCATTTGTTTTCCGACATTTTAAATGTTGTTACACACTAGTGCTCTTCGTTAACAACCCTTATTTAAATTCATTATATTATGAGCGGCGGGATTATTAATTTTTGATATAATAGCATAATAGTATTGATAGAGGTATTAGTAAAAGTGACAGTTTTTGGTTACTTTTGGCTTTAATTATATTCAAACACTACTCGACTAAAGATTATGTCGATGTTTACATGGTCCAAGTATATTATTTTGCCAAACATTTAAGGCTTTCTTACACAACTAAAGCTAATTTATTTAAGTTTGGTAACTAGAACATGACTATATGGTTTCACACATGAAAGTACATTTTATATAGAGTCTACTGACATTCAAAATAAAGGTCAAATAAACTTAGTAGACACTGATTATGGCATTATCGATATTAGACAAATATTTTGAGTGTTACGTTACTCTTGAAGTAATAACATAGAGGTAAAACATGACTAATAATTATATTCGTTATAATCTCTCCATTTACAAATCGTTAGCCAACTTTAGAAAGAAAAACTGTGTTGATTTTTGACAGCTAAGAATTCTGAGCTAATTTCGTGTTTTTATCGCCATTATTTCTACAACCAAAGAAAGTAATTACTCAAATATCAATCAATGCCAAGAAGAGAAGGAGATATGTTCCTTTATGGGCACAAACACAGGTTTCTCGACATGTACAGTGTGGTGAACAGGTACATGCACGGTTTGTACCACCGGCAGCGTTTTGATGATCGGAACCTCTTTGATGATGGGTACCGTCTTGATGATTGGGACCTCCTTAATCACAGGAACTGTTTGCACATGGTGGTGGTTTATTGTGTGTACTTCATACGGCACGTGAATTCTCACGCTGTAAAAGAAAATATGAAAGTAAGTGATAAATACAAAACGAGATACTTATAGACGCGAAGCAAACTTATTGTTTTTGTGTTTTTTTTAAGCGTCGTGCTATGAATTCCTCCTAGAAGTCTACAAACATCTGTTAACGAAGATACGGACCCCTCCAAAAGTAGTTGAAGCGTCAAAAAGAGACAAACAACCAGAGTCAAATTCAATTTTTCGGACGGGCAAGTACCTATTGGGAGTAGGGACAACTGTCAAACCGTGTTGGCATTCATTCTTAGTAAATAAGGCCCGTAACTTCGGCTGTGACTACGGATTTCGTGCTTAGGGAGTGTACCCCCTGTTTCTACGTATCGAATACACGTTTACATAATAATTATAATTATTATAATTGTGAAAACGAACAACGTCTGAAGTTGACTGTTTGTAGGTACAGACGCCAGCACATCAAGCTACTAGAATCTGTCAGATTAATAGATTTTCAACTTTAGCGCTAAAGCATAAGGTTCAAAGTTGATTGGGAAAATCTGACAGTTTCGGGTAGCTTGCTGTGCTGGCGTCTGTACATAATCAGCCTATAATGTTCCCACTGCTGGGATACAGGCCTCCTCTCTGTGAGAGGGAGAGGTCCGTAATCCACCACACGTGCCCAGTGCGGGTTAGTAGATGTCACATGTCTTCGAATTTTTGGTTCTAAGACAGCCGGTTTTCTCACGATGTTTTCCTTTACCGTTTTAAGAGCAGTCGTCATGAAATAATTTATACAAAGTAAAGCGTCTATCTGGGTTCGAACCTACGACCTTACAACTCGTAAGTCGCAGCCGTTACCACTGAACCGCCAATGCTCAAGCAGTTCATATAATAGTTAACAGTTCATATTCATTTGGTTTTACTTCTATGTATTCCAATTTGATTGAAATCATCAGCCCAATATTTGAGATATAAAAGACTGGAGTGTTAACCAAATTTAATGGTTTTTTTTTATCATTGTTCGGCTCAAGCAAAGCACCTGCCATCTAATCTCTTCACCACCTCTGGTTGACTGGTAGAGAATTCCTAATGCATTAAGTCCGCCTTTGTACCGTTTTATGTACGAAAAGATTAAATAAATAAATTACTGTGTGTAAATTAATGCTGATATGCCTCAAAAAGAGGCATACAACGGCAAGATATCCTTGTTCTATAATCTTGTATCAATGTGTACCCACGAAATGTTATACATTAGGAACTTAATTGTAGCTAAACATTGACATAGAATTATGGAACACAAATTGCAGATAGGGGGTCCCGTTTAATGGCATAAGACATCGCGGCAGGCCCAAATGGAGATGGTGGGATGAGCTGGACTCCTTTACTAAAGATTGGTCCTTGGCAGCTCTGGACAGAGAGAGGTGGAAAGAGAGTAGGGACTCCTTGGCCCAGCAGTGGGGCATTAATGACTAGGAAAAGTTAAAAAAAAAATACAGACAGTCAAATTCACTCTTGTCGATGTATAAACATCTTTTTGAGGCTTATTTTACCTACCTACTAAGCATGTTTCTGAGATTTAACGATTTTGATTTACAGGATTTTCTCTAAAATCTATTTATTTTTGCTTTTTGAGTCTTCCACCCAATATTATATACTTCATCATGGCGTCACCATTAAGGCTTACCATATTAGATATACATAGTTACATTACCACAACCGACAGTACATAACTCATGTCGCAGCTGCCATTAACAGTTATGTTAGCAATAAATCTGATAGATAGACAGCGTTAGATATTATCTGTGCTATCAGAGAGATCCCAAATCTACGGGCAGAGAATAGTGACTGCGAAATGACAAATGTATCGGAAATGAGGAAAATTGCGGCTATACTTAGAATTTTCCTTAGATGTATTAACCAAAAAAATATTGTATGTTTGCAACAAGCAATATTAAAATGTAAATTATTCACCGGCTGTACAGATGTCAGCACATCAAGCTACTAAAATCTGTCAAATTTCTTTAATAGATTTTCAACTTTATCGTTAAAGCATTAGGTTGAAAGTTGATTGGGAAAATTTGCCAGTTTCGGGTAGCTTGATGTGCTGGCGTCTGTACCAAGCTAGGTAGTTATAAAAGTGCGTTTCAAAATGCAACCTTATTTATCTTCCTTCAGAACAATCTACACCTCTAACTAAATGAAAACGACTTTTCGGCTTAACGATTTCTAAATAGGTCATCATCGGTTTAGCCCTTTCCCAACTATGTTGGCTTCCAGTCTAACCGAATGCAGCTGAATACCATTATTTTAGCAGGATACTGCCTAACCCAGTCACCGGGTAAAACGATACCTATTATTAAATCTGGTGGTCAGACTTTTGGGCTTCTGACTACTCGTAACAACTATGAAAGGTCTACAAATGATAAACGAGACCAAAGATGCGTAGCTGAACCTTCGATGGACCCGTGTGGCTGTTATTTAGGTTTTCGATTACTAAACAGATATTAGTTGTAATTTAGTCACTGGGGACCACTTTCTCTTTTCTAAAGGTTTTGAATGTAGGATTAGTGATTAGTTGTAAGCCGGTAGCCATGACGCTCACTAAATAAGGCTAAGCCGGTGAGCATAACGCTCACTAAAAGGAATCCTACTTTTGCTTAATGATAACTTTTTTATATTACAAAGGTAAGTAAATTGTACTTACTGTGTTCTGTGTGGGTCTGGCTCTGGTACTGGGTTCGCTAAGCACATATGGCTTGCAACCACGACGGCAAGGGTCAACTGAAATGAGAAATATAACAAATGTAAATAAAGAAACAGAAAAGTTGGAAATTTGTATTTTTGTCAATTCGACTCAACCCGGAAACCTCTTTGGGATTACAGGTGATGTTATGGGCTATGTTGTTCAGCCCATTTTCATCGAAACCCTGTAATGAACCAATGCACCATGCAGATATTTTCGGAAAACTACTATTTCTAATGAAAATGGAATTTTCCAGAGAAAGCTTATTGAATTTTCCGAATATTTGCGAGAATATGGAAAACCGATTAAGCGTTTTCAGGAATTGGTGCCGTGCGCAACAACTGTTGAAATTGGAGGTACCTATTTCATTCGAAGAATACGGACTTAAAAAACATATTTTACAATATTCGTTCTGAGCATTGCATTATTATTCACAAGAATTTTTAACATATACCTATAGAAAAAGATTTTGCATTGGCTTTATTTTAATTCACCAAATAAAATAAAAAATTCTACTTTTTCCGAACACGAGTAGCATAACAATATTTTTTTAGAAAAAAATGCAGAACAAATATTTTTTTGAACCAATTTTTTTTTTCCACAAAATAATATAATAAACAAATAAAAAACAGTATATACTCACAGCAATGTTGCGATTCATGTTGGAGTAGTTTGTGGCGTGTCACTGTGCTGGATGCGCGCGCGCAGCCGTTAATATGCACCGCTGTTGTGCAAGCTCCTACCGCCACCGTTACGGTTCCTGATCCACTGGTGTATGTAACGTGTGTGACTTGACAACATTACCTCCAGAATTCACAAGATTGATTATCAAGAGGGTTGGTTTTTTATGTATGATAATTTATAAAAAAAATAATTAAAAACGGGGGTAATCTTAAAAAAATTGGAAAATTCAAAAGTGCACGACTGAATGACAAAGAAAATTGACTCAATTAATTGATTTTCTTGCAAGCTACAATGTTATCAGGTTTCACACTTGATTGACGGATTGTTTTTAGTAATATTTTGATATTTTTGGTTTCTACTGCATTAAATAAATTTTTGAAAAAATATAATTAATCTCCACTAAATTAATTATCTATACAATAAAAGTATATTAATTATGTAGGTTCTGTATACTAGCAGGAGTATAACAATAGAAACAGTTGTAGGAAGGAGGCTACATTTTTTTTCGATCGCAAAGCACTCTCTAATGCTTCGCATTATGAGTCGTGCAAAATGACGTAGGTATAGAATTTAAAACGAAGACTATTTTCTTAAAAGTTTGATTTTGAGAAAGAGAAAATTATTTTTTTCATTTTTCATCATTATTTCGAAAAGTATTTTGGAAGTGGCTGTGTGATGTTGTGAACGTGTGTGTCACATTATAATACTGAAGTCGTTCTTACAAATGAGTAGATACCTAACACTTACGTAAGACAAAAACCCTTGAAAAATTATGCATCGCGTGTACACTCACACGCATGTTTTCATTCACAGTTTTTATGAATTATTTATCATTCAGCTTCAGTAGGTCAACCCGGTAGTGCCTTATTTGTCGTAAAACGCGTATAAGCCAGTGATGTTATTTGAATACCGAATGGAATCAATCCTCCTAATATTACAAATGTGAGAGTTTGAATGTTTGGTACTCTATCATGCAAAAACGGCTGAGCAGATTTGGATGAAATTTGGTACACAGAAAGACCATGACCTGGGAAAGGACATAGACTACTTTTCATCCTGGATAGCAAACGAAGTCGTGGGCAACAGCTAGTTAGTTAATATTGTAATGTCGTTATGAAATTCCCTGGAGTACTGATGTACCCTGGTATTCACGCTCGACCGACGAAACATTAGTAATCCTTAGTTATTATTAATGAGTTTCAATAGTGTGTAATGTAAAAGGTGTCAAGGACTTGCCTGCAATTAACAAGAAAGTTTTTCATTATCTGTAACGATTGTTTTAAACGCAATGTCTTGGTTGATCGACGAGCGCGAGTGTTGAAAAGTGTGGTCAGGACGAGTATAATTGTGTTGTGTTGTGTAAATAATAATTATATAAATGTGTTACGTCTGTTATTTAATATTGATCAAGTAAGTATTCAAGTAATCTATACTTACATATTATTTATTAAAGTCGCTTTTCCTGTGTGTCTATATGACCGCGTTGTTCTGCTTAAAAACGTAACGGAGTTTTGATACGATTATGACCTAAATTACTGAGTATATTCCGGAAGATTATGTTTATATTGCATTAATATTGAACTATAAAAAAAAAACGATAATACAGAAATCTCGATGTTTTGTCAAGTTGTAAAAACCGCGCGAAACTGGGGCGAGTCGCTAGTACTTCAATTTCAATTTCAAATAGCCGTTATTTCTAATAATGTACGTGCAATTACATTTCCATTTATGAAACACATCCTGTGATTTACTTACATTATTACAAGTTTTATCCAATCATAATTATAACAATTTATTCATTACATTACATTATTTGGTTTCATAAATTATTGTTAAATTATTATTTATCATCGATATCGTTACCATTAGTGTTAGCTTGCCCTTTGGCAAAGGGCCTCCCCTAGAGTTTGCCATAGTGTCCTATTTGTAGCTTTTCTTCTCCATGTTGATAGTGCCGTTTTTTTAATTTCATTCTCCCATCTCATTCTTTGACGCCCTTTCTTTCTTTTTCCTTCGCGAGGGTACCACATTTTGTCATGTTTAGACATTTATTTCTCTTGTTTCTTATCATGTATCTCAGTACTTAGTACATTTTAAACTTTTGCGTTTATGGGAATTAATAATTTATCTTACGGCTCTCAAATTTTACTTCAACCCTAAGTAAGTAATATAAGTATATCTTAGTATGTAAAAAATGCCTCTGTATCGTGTATCTTCTAAATGGCCATTTTTATTTTCCAATTCACATGAACTACAGCTACTTATAGAGAAAAAAAAAAACTAGTCTTGCCAAAATGAGTTCCTACAAATAAGAAGTGGGTTGAAATCAAAATGCATCGTGTGTGGAACGCGAACGGGTGCAATCAAGTATATTTCCCCTGGCACCTCCTAGCCAGCGCAGGTGAAACTACGCTCTGCAGTTTTGACTCCGTTGTTTTTCAACTCGCTTTGTGCCGCGATAGGTTTTAAAATGTCAGCAAGGGGTGCTACTCACTTCTTCGGCTCGGCGGTATTTGTTGAACAACATAGTTGACTCGAAGCAATGACTACACATATTCAGCTTTCATTTTCGTGGCCGAACGGCATGGTCTACACTCAATGAAGCATGTTCGGGACGGCACGATTCCAGCCAAGCCCCGAATATAATATGTACACATGTTCCATTTTGCCGCCGGATATACCTATCCTACCGACCCGAATGAGTGTGTAATATTACAACTTTGATCATTTACGTATACTACACATAATATATCTAAATGATCAAAGTTGTGATATTTATGACGTTTCTTTTGAAACTTGAATGTTGCCAGGCTTGACTAACAGCACAGCTGACAGGGTAGGTACCTAACTACCTACATGTTAATCTATTTTGTCTGTTGTGGAATAATTGGTTTTATAAATATTCAGTGCATTGCTTATTCGAATAAAATAGAATGACCAAAATAATATATGATAAATAACTATACAGTACTTATAATTTTATGAATATTGCCGAAAGGACTTTAACTTAACTACATTTTCTTTTAGCATTTAAATAGGGACATAACTCTATAAACTGTAAATAGGGACGTAATTCTACATGCTGTAAATAGGGAGATAGGTCTATATGCTGTAAATACAAACCATACCTTTAAATAACACGACCTAATGTGGAGGCATTAGCCAGTTTCCTCTTAAAATAATGCTATACTAATTATATAGACTATCTGTAGAGCTCATAAAACCTCCACAGAGGTCCGTAAGTCCCGCTTTGAAGCCACGATACTTGAGAGGCTTACAGGTGTAATCCCCTCACAGGTCACTCACGACGTCACCTCACGGATTTACTTTTTTTATACAATGTCATATGGTGTGTTTGTACGGCCAGGGGGAAACAATTTTATGGGTTGAAGAGGAAAATGTCTGATCTTTTTGTTGTCAGCTTTCGCGGATCGGGGTTAAACTGTATCGCTTCCTTGTTTTTAGTGCTGACAATATTCCCTTTGTATTTTAATAATAACATAATAATAAAACAAGAGTTGTTTTATCTTATTTGAATTTGAATTATATCTTACCAAGTTCTTTATCTTTATCCTGCCTGACATATAATTTGAATTTGTTGACAAGTTCAGTCATATTTAATAAGCAATTTCATTCTATACTTTGAGCAGGCAGCAGCCTTAATTTGCTGAAGTGACGATAAAATTATTAATACGTAGGTATCTTTGCCTGTCTAAAATAATTTCCAATGATTGAAACGTTAGTAAATTATGCATTTATCCAAGTTTGTAAAAACACATAAAATCTTAATAATCTTCTCTATTTTCGACATCAGCCACGAAATGAGTGACGTTCAGCATTGGATTTTATTTTATATATGAAAATACTGAATAGGCTGAAAATAAATCAATATTTTTAGCACGGCCGCGTTCATAATATTTGGCGAGTACGCCACAAATCATTCTCTGCACATGCCATGTATCGGCTGGCATTCATCTCGCGCGCTTTTTGACAGTTCACTGCAGCTGCCATATTGTTGTGACATGGGAGCGAATTTCAAAATTCTGTTGCAATATAAAAATTGGAATTGCTTTTATTCCTTACGGGATTAAATTTTAAATGTACAATGTTGACCATTGCGTTAATTACATTGTATTCTTATTAACCTTTTTGTATAATTACCTAATCGCCAGATGTACGAATATGAACGTACACGAAGCGACATTATTATTTAAGGATCGTAGCACGTGGTGTTCTGAAGTTTCTGCCTTCCCCTATGGGAAGAAGGCGTGAGTTTATGTATATATATGTAATTACTTGATTTAAAAGATCAGCAAATAAACTGTTTAACTGTCTATTGTGCCTTTTTATTTGCCATAAAGTAGGTAACTTTTTATTTCATCGTATACCTTGCCGAAGCTTTTAAGAAAAATATTTGTGGAAATACAATATTTACTCAAGTTAGTTCCCTGTATTATACTACCGTCAATCAACTTGATGAACGCTTGACATTCTGAATACATATTTTTATTATGTTTATCCTCGAACCTCGAATGAAAGGTTTTCCACGGGAAATGTTACATTTTACAATTCAGACAGTTGAATTGTATGGTTTTATTTTAGACTTGCATGATATTTAGAATATAATTTCCGTTCTGCTGTCTAACTTTAATAATCTATGGCTTATTATTGTAGTGTTAGAAATCACTTTTTATAATATAGATATTAACGGTCTGATAATTTCCTATAACAGATTATGTCGTTCAAAATACCATTCAATAGTTAGTAAACCATAGACACGCCTGTCAACAACAAAAAGCTTTCTAATTATTGTCTAGTAAACTACTCCTCCCTCTTTGTTTGTAAATTCTTTGTAATTATGGGAAACAGACTGTATTGGCTTGTAAACCAACATCTGACAGGTTCTCACAGCCTATAATGGGTAGTCCACAGATAATAACACACTTCGGTCTAGATTTAGTTTTAAACACCGTTATTAGCCTTACTGCCTACCTAGTTTGATCAGTAAGGGAATTCACATTATCGAATTATAGGAATTGAGTAGAATCTAATTAGTAGGTATGTACAAGGTCAGATTTCGAGATGGATTAGTCAACTCAGCCTATCGCAGGCCACTGCTGGACACAGGCCCCCCCAGGTGGCGCCACACGCCACAACATACTGTTCTGCGCCTTCCGCATCTAGTCTGTCCAAACCACATTTTTAAGATCGTTGGTCTATCTAGGGCTCCCCACTCTACGCTTGCCAATACGCGGTCTCTACTCGAGGACTCGTCTGCTCCATCGGTCCTTTGACAAACATGGCCAGCTCACTGTCACATCAGCTTGCTTACTCTGCAAGCTAGGTCGATAACTCCGGTTTATTTCCGAATAACTTAATGGATAATTGAATAAAAATAATAATTTTATATTTTAATTTTTCAATGTTTTTCTACTCAGCCTGTATTGAGATGACAAAGAATATCAAATGTTACTGTCAGTTAGATATTATTAAGTTTTGCAAAAAACATTGAATCCTACTTAAAAAAAGGCTGTGTTTTTTTAGAAAATCTTGTTTCTTTGACGACTTTTCTCTGTATATTTAAGCAGTCTCATTTAAAGAAATATAACTTCAAGCGTTGTTATGTCAAGTGTTTTCATAATCTACCTAGATACCTATTACTATGAATAATTTATTTCTAAGGATAAAAATATAAATGCACATTGACTGAATAAACTTCTAATATAAAATTTATTTATTTATTACACAGCATAACATCACGTCTGTACCCTATAAAGGCAGATGCAGTACGCAGATGTGTTCAGTATACCACCGTACTCCCTCATTTCTGTACAAGTTGTTATTGGGGTACCTCTAATCTGGCAAGTAAATTGTGGCATAACTTTTTTGTTTAAGAATTGATTTAATTAAGTAACCGACTTCAAAAAAAGGAGGAGGTTCTCAATTTGGTTTACATTTTTTTCTTTTTCATGTATGTTCGGGCATAACTCCGTCATAGATGGATTTGCAAAATTCTCTCATTTTTTAATGGATAAAGTATGCCTAGGGGTGGTCCCATATGAATTAAAATTTTACTAACTTTGCTCGGGTAGTTTTTGAGTTAGCTTCAATAATACGATTTTTTTCCACTTAATTTATATTGATGATGTTTTAATAACTTCGTGTCACTGATATTTACATAGCAAGTAGTTTTATATGAATTTGTGTGGGGTAGGTACAACTAAAAAGTGAAAAATAAAATCTTTTTCATAAAAAAAAAACCGACTTCCAAAAAAACACTACAAAGTGGAAAATAACTTTAATATTGGAAGTCGGTTGTTTTTTTTTATATAAAAAAGGTTTTTGGTAACATTCTTAGCAATAGCAGTATGATCAGTGTTTCCACAGGGACACAGTGGGCCGTAATGCACCAGGCGAGCCAAGTGCGGGTTGGTAGATGTCACGTCTTCGAATTTTTGGTTCTAGTATACATACCGGTTTCCTCAAGAGGTTTTCCTTCACCGTTTTGAGAACAGTGGGGATTATATAGTTTATAGAATGTTAAGCGCCTGTCTGGGTTCGAACCTACGACCAGTTCTGGCCGTTAACACTGGCCCACCATTGCTCCACTAAACAATAGGTAATTATTCTTGATTCTACAATTATGTACTAACGTGTTACAAACGGTGTCTTGTACACAATATTACTAACTACTGCAATTAATTCACAGTATCGGCATAGTTTCCGAGTACCTATTGCTAAACGTGACATTCGCGGACTCAATATAGAGTTATTGCTTCCAAGCATGTGTTGATTAGCATTGTAATTGAAATCTAAACTGTAGTGCGGTGCGACAAGGTTTAAATTGCAATGGGTTGGAGTTTGCAGATCACTCAATTGCTTAGCGACATTCTTGAGTCAATGAACGAATGATATGATTGAGTTTAATAGCAAGTTTGTCTTTAAATTAGTTTAGGTTCATTAATTTGGTTTTTATAAGGATTTGTTCATTTCGTTCACAAGGGCGGCTTGTGGCTAAGAAATAACAGCCGCACGGGACGATCGATCTGGTTAAGCTACGCTTGCCGCGGTTGGTCTGTGGATGGGTGACCATCTTTACATACCAAAACCCCTCCGTGCCTCGGAAAGCACATTAAGCTGTTGTTCCCGGCTATCATTCGTAGATCTTTGATAGTCGTTACGGGTCGTCAGAAGCCCGAAAGTCTGACAACCAGTCTTAACCAAGGGATATCGTATTATCCAGTAACTGGGTTGTGGAGATCAGATAGGCAGTCGCTCCATGTAATATACTGGTATTCAGCTGCATCCGGTTAGACTGGAAGCCGACCCCAACGTGGTTGGGAAAAGGTTAGGCAGATGATGATAAGGATTTGTTCATTTATTATAGTAAGGTCTACTGATAAAATATGTATGGGATTCGTGGGAAAATCTAAAAATTCTGGACACCACACATAGCGTAACAACACGCCTGGATACCCGAAGCGTTATGCAGATGTTTCGTCACTTATGCTCAAGTTCCATGTGATTTGGGGCGAGCCTAATGCCGGGAACGAACCCAGACTCCGAGAGACTACCGAGAAATTCCTAATGGAAAAACCTAATAACACTTTGCCCGACCTGGGACTTGAAGCCAGCACCTCATACTCAGCAGTAGTGCTTGCGACCGCTATACCAACGAGGCAGTTCTGAATATGATTGCCACAATTGGTAACAACATAACATAACATAGGTTGATAGGTAACACCAACATTGTACTCTTAGTTCGCTGTAAACGTTTTGACTTTTTGACTTTTTGACATTCAGAGTTAATTTTCCAAACTGGTACTGTATTTTAAAATGTATTTATAAGTTCTAATCAGTGCAACTTACATACACACACAAACGCGCGCGCGCACGCGCGCACACACACACACACACACACACACACATAGTCTTTTAATTCTATTTTTGTTAGTGACAACGATTTTTGTGCATGCAGAGTTTACCTATAAGTGATTGTTACACTTTATTCCGATTTGTTGATTCAGTTTAAATAGCTTATGATAGTGTATACAATTATTGGTGAACCAAATAAATAAATAAATAAATAAAGGTGCTATCGCAAACACCAGATAAACGGCCAATAGTTAAGTTGGATTACCGATAGTGATATATGGGAACGCGCGTTTGTCGATGCCAAATGTCACGCTGTAGATAGTACAAACAAGGCTTTACGGCTTTGGTTTGTACTATTGACCAACCTACTGTACTACCTACTGTAATGTAAATGAATATATAGCAAACGTACAGGCGATTTAAATAACTTCTGTACAAAACCCCCATTTGTTTAGTTCGTTTACTGAAAAAAGTAACTAGTAAACTTAAAAAGAACTTTGAAAACATTAAAAAGGCTAGTCTAGTGCTTTTATAAAAGGCTAATTTACGGTGAAAAAACTGAACCGACATGAAAGCTTTCTATTCAACTTTATTGCACAAAACACCACAGCAATGGTATAACCCGGCGGAAAAGGAGAGCGGCCTCTTCACTTGATCACCCTACATAATAGTGTCGTACTTCACACGATAGTGTTACCATCAATGGTTCTTAAAGTATCGAATAACAGACTATAAATGGAATTTTCCCTGTAACTCGGTCCGAGTAGTAGTATTCGGTTACATTCATCACGTAGCTTGTTTGTTAGTCGAGTGAAATGCGACAATTCCTTTATTTGGTAATACATGTCTTTTACTAGCCATCTGTCTTTCCTCTCCATCCAAATATAGGCTTTATACCTTTGGAATATGTTTGATAATTCTGTGTCTGTATAATTAATAAGGTTGGTTCAACTGTGTTCTAGGATTGTGTAACCTACTGGTGCCTTAAAAAGATACGCATCAACAACTGTTTTTTGTAGTAAGAACAACTTTTACAGCATAGTTACATAATGAATGTACCAGGGCAACAGGGGTGTGAAGGTATGCCAACTAATTGAATCGCTAATTTTCTTGTTTTCACTTTTTAATAGCCATTTGTGGACTATGAAGGGATTGTTGCTGTGTCCATGGTTATTGTAACTATTTCCTTATCATTTACACAAGAGTTAATTAACTGAAACTAGACATCAGCCGGCGTATAGTTTTTTGCCATCCGCATATTGTGAAAGTGAAGGTTTCGCCTAGTGTCAATTAATCTGCCTAGCGTTTTTCCCAACTGTGTTGGGGTCGGCTTCCAGTCTAACCGGATGCAGCTGAATACCAGTATTTTACATGGAGCAACTGTCTGTTTGATCTCCACAAGTCCACAACCCGGTTACTGGGTAACACGATACTCCTTGGTAAGACTAGTTGTCAGACTTTTGGGCTTCTGACTACCCGTCTAAAAAGGGGAGTATCAAACTCCGCTGATTTTTATGTATGTTGTAGGGGTGCCTCCCCTCAATAACTGGGTAAAATGGTAAGACGCACTTCGCTTTCATTTTCGAGAAAAATGAATTTCAACTTCAAGTCCACTCTACTCATTTTTTTTTTCCGAATTTCGATTTGTAATGGATGGTCGCCCATCCACGTACCGACCGCGGCAAGCGTAGGTTAATCTTCGATCAACCCGTGCGGCTGTTATCATTTAGCCACGAGCCCCTCCCTCCTTCCCGAGGTTTTACCTAGTGTATTTTAACCTATAAGTTTTTGTGGCTACTATGTTCTTGTTACGAGTAATATTGCCATCCCAAGGTATTTTGTAACCATGGCATAGATTTGAGATGTCAACAGTGCTTAAATATAGCATCATGCCTGTCCAAATTTTATCGCGATACAATCTCAACACGTCTTTCAATTAAACCCAAAATGTCCCACTGTTGGGCAAAGGCTTCCCTTCCCCACACGTCTGTCAACTGCCATGGCGGGCCAGTCCTTTCGGTCCTTCCTAAACATTTAAGAAAAATAATATTATAGAGGTATGAGGAAGAGGGTGTAAACTTCACTCATTCTCCATAGAAAAGGGAGGATCCTCCGACCAGACGGGTGTCGTATCTGGCGGGCAACTGCCCAATGATTCATGCCGGGCCGTTGTATACAACGTGTAACGTTAAATGCGCAAAACCTGAAAATAGTTTGATCAGAATAACGAGCAGAATTAACTCTGCTTGCGAGATGCAGAATTTTGCGTGACGTCAGTGTAACGCGTTGTTCGCATGTGGTGTTGTAGATACCGCTACAATATAAACGCCAATTCGATATGAAACGTTAACTCTCTAAGTCTCCATTAAGTGCTGCTATAACTGTCAGCTTTAGTAAGGTGGCTTACTATCTCAAAGTGGGTTTCCAAGAAGATCGGAAGTCAGTTCAATTACCAATACTAGAAAGACTGTAAGCTTAGCTCAATATATGTAGTAGGTATAAGGGTAGGTTGATGATGAAAATAAGACGATGATGATTATTACCATAAGATGTGAGAGACATGAATTCAGCATGCAAAAAAAAAATTGCTTAACTACACACACCGGCAAAATTAGAGGAACACAAAAAAAAGGTGCCTTTTTTTAAAAACTTGTGGGTATTTCGACGAGTGGTTCCGTTATTTGAATGATTGCCCTTTTTTCATATAACATTATGGGCTTTTATGACATTTTTAAGCCTTCTAACAGAAATTGTACCCTCTTAAGTGTTTATTTACACTTTAAGCTTCTAAGTGTTTTTGATAAGAAAGTTGGTTTATGCAGTCAATGGTGGCCCTAGCTCATTACGTTTGTTTTGTTTGGAGAGTTAACATTGTATTGCATACAGAATGAGTGATTTGCCTGCAACTGAAGTCGCCAGGGCTGTAACAATGATTGAGGAAGGTCACACCTACCGTTCAGTCAGTCGAACGTTGGGTGTATCAGTATCCGTGATCCACCGTAATGTGCAACGGTACAGACAGACAGGATCTTACGTGCGCAGACGAGGGCAAGGCAGAAATCGTGCAACCAGTGCCGTAGACGACCGTTTTATAAGGGTGCAAACTAAGAAATCGTCGTCAAACGGCTGTTCAGACCCGAGCTGTCTTAGAAGAAGTGCGTAACGTACGTGTTAGTGAACGAACAGTGAGGAGAAGGTTAAATGAAGTTGGTTTGAAGTCATACGTGCCAGCAAAAGCGCCAAAACTTGAGGTGAGCCATCGAGTAGCAAGATTAGCGTTCGCTCGTGAGCATGAAAATTGGTCCGATGAATGGAGTCGAGTTTTGTTCTCCGACGAAAGCCGTTTTTGTGTAAATTTCATCGACGGAAGGGAGAGGATGTGGAGATATCGAGGAGAACGTTACCATCAAGCAATTTTTTCCGAAACAATGGCTTACGGTGGAGGGTCTGTTATGGTGTGGGGTGGTATAAGTTTGACGGCACGCACCGCTCTGGTCATTATTGATGGCGGTTCTTTGAATGCTCACAGGTACATAACTGAGATCCTAGAACCCCATGTTATGCCTTTTGCCCCATTCATAGGCCCAGATTTTGTGTTTATGCACGATAACGCACGGCCCCACACCGCGCGCATAGTGCGTGATTACTTAAGTGAGACTGGCCTGCACGATCTCCGGACATGAATCCAATAGAACATGTCTGGGACATGATTGGACGAAGGGTTCGTGAAAGAAATCCTGCCCCTAGGAATGTTGAAGACCTGAAATTGGCGCTGGTTGAAGAATGGGGCATTTTGCCTCAGGAAATGATTGAAGATGTCATCAGAAGCATGGCTAGACGTATCAGCCCTTATAATGGCGCGTGGAGGCAACACGCGCTATTAATTCTTTTTTTTTTTAATTTAACTCTGTTTTTACGCATTTGAAAACATAAATTTTTTTCAGTCAAGAGCATTTTTTTAAATTTTTTATTAAATAAATCCTAATAAACCATACAATTTGTTTTTTTTATTGCATAATATAAACGAACAGACTCAAATAAACCATAAAAATTAAATAATAGACATTCAATCTCAAAAAATGATGTTTTCTTTTGTGTTCCTCTAATTTTGCCGGTGTGTGTATTATATTACGCCACTTTCAGACAAATATTAGTATTACACAGTAATTAAAAGTATTCAAGCATCGCTGTACCAAGTTAAATTAACAAGCGGTAATGAGCAATTATTGTGACGAAAATTCGGTTCCCTTTGGTGCTTTTGGCTTTAATCCAAACTCGCTTCTTAGTGTAAGTGCTGGATAAAAATTGTCGTACCAACTGTGTTACTACCATAATTGCAACATGTTAAGAATTTCTACAGTACAAGATTTTTTTTTTAAGATGAGTTGGTGGGGAGTTTGTTGCGCTGGTTCGCAGCTAAAACACTAGGAAGTGGCGAAGGGTGGGCGTTTTGGAGGATCTTCAATTTTTTAACAGGCTGTACAAAATTTGGAGACGGTAAAAAAAATCATGCTGTATAAAATGATCAATAGAATTAGCATAAAGAAATATTATTCACATCTGGATTATGGTTGCTTGCTTGGTCAATCCCTAGCATCAGTATGATGACACTGACAGCTCACTTCACGCAAATTTTCACGGTGAGATTTTTACAAAATCGACCGGCTGACCCCTTTATTCATAAATAAATAATAATAATAATAATATTCCACAACTTTCACACAACGCCATCTAGTCCCATGCTAAGCAGAGCTTGTGCTATGAGTACTAGACAACTGATAAACATACATATATATTTCTAAATACATATTATAGATAAATTACACCCAGACAAAGAACAAATGATCGTGCTCATCACACAAACATTTGTCCTAGGTGGGAATCGAACCCACGACCTTGGGCATAGCAGTCAGGGCCACTGACCACTAGACCAACAGGCCTGTCATAAACTTTGCTTAAAGTTTATCACTACATAGTATAAAACAAAGTCACTTCCCTGTCTGTCTGTCCCTATATATGCTTAGATCTTTAAAACTACGCAACGGATTTTGATGCGGTTTTTTTTAATAGATAGTGTGATTCAAGAGGAAGGTTTATATGTATAATACATGCATAATATAATAGAGAAACACTGATAATTTTAGAGGTTTCTAATGTAATGCCGTAAATAAACACATTTTTTTGCGCTTACATTCTAAACGCTGGCTGAACCCGTCGAGATAGATCAAAATAATGTACTACTAAGAAGGTCTACAAAAAAGTCCGCGATGGTATATGTCTATCTCTTAGGGATAACCCACAATAACCATTTTTTATCCTATACTTCTTACGAGAAATAATGGCTCTAAAATTATCAGCGTTTCTCCATTGCACCCGTGCGAAGCCGGGGCGGGTCGCTAGTTAGTGATAAAGCGACTATTCAACCATACATTTTTAACAATTAAACGTCACTGGAATTTCATCATCGCATATAAATAAACCCCTAAAATGCATATTTAATAAACACACATTTTTTTTCAAAAAATGTGGCTTTTGGTAAAAAACATTAAATTACTGCAAACTGTCTTTAGTTACGCTATTTTAGAATATAATAGAATGGAATACTCTTTATTATGTACACCATATAAATTACGGACATAAATATCGAAATTTTACAAAGTGTGGACGGATTTCCTAATCTAATTCAACTTCCTTTGTTCCTAGACACCACCTCTTCTTTCTCAAACCATTTTTGCTCCAAACTAATTTTTACCCAACTTCCACCAGCAATTCCACCAACCTAACCCATTAACCAGAGCTTTATCCAAAAGTTAAGCCCGTTACGGCATGCATTATACCGAAGTACCGATCTCGGTATCTCGCCATTATCATATTATAATTTGGTGGGAGCTAGCAGGCGCGGGTAATATGATATTAAACACGCTCCTGACATGACGTGACTGTATTGCACGTTCATTACTGTTATTAAGGCTGAACAACTTACTGATGTCACTTACTCTTCATGAATCACGCCATTCGACGAGAGCGGGTTAAGATATTCGATATTTGAAATTGAAACTATTATTTATGGCAGCCCAGCAGTAGACAAACGACTAATTTGATGAAGGTGATAATGATTGAAACTTTAAGTAAATACCATTAAACACGCTCCTGTCACGACGTGACTGCATTGCACGTTCATTAAAGTTATTAAGGCTCAACAACTTATTGATGTCACTTACTCTTCATGAATCACGTCATTTGAAAAGAACGTGTTAAGACATTCGATTCTGATTGAACTCGTAACTATTCTTAATGTCAATTTATGAAACGTCAGCAGTAGACAGGTAATAGTTAATTCGATAATGATGTAATGATGAAGATGGGTCATATATAGTTAAAGTTGACAATGTTAAACACGCTCCTGCGATGACGTGACTGCATTGCATTGCACGTTTATTACTGGTGTTAAGGCTGAAGAACTTACTGTTTATAAATCATTACATATGACAAGAGCGTGTTAAGATATTTGACATTGTATGACCTGATCTTGGAACTATTTTTGTAGATTTTAGAGGCTTAACCGTAGCTGGCTTACGCCTGTTTTGATGAGAATTATAATAAATAATTATAAAAAATATTAAACACGCTCCTGTCATGACGTAACTGCATTGCACGTTCATTACAGTTATTAAGGCTGAACCACTTACTGATGTCACTAGCTCTTCATAAATCACTGGTATTGAAGGTGTGACGTCATTGGACGTGATCGTTTTAGTTTTAAACGTTTATATTATTAAAGTTATGATTAATGTTGCCAAGATAATGGACAATGCTATACAAATAACGTGTTTAAGTGAATAGGTACATTGTCACGGTCACCAATCGGTTGGCCAAGTGATTCAGGCTCAAGTTTATCCTTCAATAATAGCGATAATTATTATAGTAAGAGAAAATAAAGTCTAAGTGCGTGACGAGAAAAGTAAAAAAAAAAATATTGATTTCTTACTACATTAAAAAACACCTATCAACAATATATTCTTTTTCATTTTCTTTACACTAACGGGCATTAATATTCTAGGAAACAACCTGAATAATATAAATGTTTACAGAAAGTCATACGAAATAGAAGAAAATATAAAATTCCTGTTCTCTATAGCTTTAGTTTGAGATTTTCAAAAGAAAGAAAAAGCAGGAAACACAATTCGCAGGTTTTTTTTTTTTTCTAATTACGTATTCTCCTTGGTTTCTTTGTTAATGAAATGCATTGGATAGTCAACTTTTGTTCTAAGATAATAAAACTTTTAAGATCAAACATCGTAATAATGGTTTATCCAGTTTTAATGAGTTTTTGTTACGTGACAGTTTTCTTTCGTGCGGTGGAATGACCTACATGTGTCATGTCCGTTGTTGATCGAATCGTGTTCCTCGTAAATTGTATTTAATACTGTATTTTGTTCATGGAACTGATTGATTTTGTTAGTGACTGTATTGAAAAGGTTTCAATGAGTTATCAAGCAATTTTTTATATTGCCTGTTCTTTTTTCAGGCATTTCACCTAAATCCTCGATTGGGTTGGGTATATTGGAGCCAAACATATGACATTAACGTCGCCAAATAATAATCACTCCATTCTAGCGTATGCAAAGTTATTAAATAAGCCATTCACACATTAAAATAAACTTTATAAAGTAAATTATTTACTCACTTAAAACGAAAATCCACCAAAACCTTACCAAGAAATAAAATTTAAACGCCCCGCCGCGTCGTAATTCAGCTGAATTATCTAGTACATTATTTAGGCTTTAGACAGACTCAGGCGTCGGGTAATTCGATATTAAACACGCGGTCGACAGTGACGTGACTGGAGGCTTTGTCACGCGACTAGTGTGGATCGAGCCTTAGGGCTGCCATTGTCTAGTGTGGACAAAGAATGGAACTGATGTTCCTAATGATAATGGTTTTGCGTCAGGAATGGCACGTCTTTGTGGTAGAATTGGTCTTGATATTACAGATATATGGATCAAATAAATTATAATTATGAATAGAACTTTATTTTAGATAATATGCAATTGTCAACAGCGATGCGATGGTGTGGCGTTTTAGATGAACAAATAAAGCATTTAGTATTTTTCTTTAGAAAACCGTTTATACATATGAAATGAAGTGGTTTAACGTGTAACTTCTGTATTTCTCATTATAAGCCTCATCAGTATGCTATGCAGTAGGTATGATTCAAAGATAGACAAAGAAGGAGAGATAATGAAAGAGAGGGAGATATATAAGCATTAGTATTATACAAATACAATAGTTTACATTGCTAGGCCTGCGTAGGCGGTAGTATGATATCATCTCAGGAACGTATTTCCCTAAGGCGACCCTTAACACCTGTTCTGCATATTAAGTAGTCGATACAATTCCTATTTTTAATACAAACATCAAATAAAAATGGAAATAATCGACTATATAGATTTTTTCATCCGTTTCTGCATAGGTTTACGTTTTGTATTCAAGTAACTTTTTTTTTATAAATAATTTTAATGTTGGTATAAATATAGAAACAACACAACGAGATCCGTGAACACACCGGATAGCAGATTTGTGGTTATTGTGTAGATTATTTCCTTTGCTGTGGTATTTAAAACTTTTAAGGCTTGGGAGAATATTTTAAAACATTAAGTCCACCTCGTTCATGTGTTTTAAGGTTTTATGCACATGCATATTTCAGGGTTGCCTGTCTAGTTGTGAAAAAATCGCCCAGAGCTTTTAAGCATAGCTCTTTAAAACTTTATAGTGTTCTTGATAGTCGCAGCCCTAAATTAAAAGCACGCGCGTAACCGTACTTATATTATAGGTACAGACGCCAGCACATCAAGCTACTACAATCTGTCAAATTTCTTTAATAGATTCCTTTTAGAGATTTCTTTAACTTTATCGCTATTAGCATTGGGTTCAAGGTTGATTGGAAAAATTTGACGGTTTCGGGTAGCTTGATATGCTGGCGTCTGTAATTTAACTCAAACGGATTGGTGATAGATAAAAGTATCGTGTTTTATGCATGGGTATAGTGAGAATTTCCTTGCTTTTTGGACAAAATCCAAATTAAGTATACGCATAAGACACAAGACACCTTAATCCATAAAAACACACGTTTGAGATTAAATTTCTTTTATAGATTTTCAACTTTATCGCTAAAGCGTAAGGTTCAAAGTTGATTCGTAAAATTTGACAGTTTCGGCTAGCTTGATGTGCTGATGTGCATAAAAAGCTAGTGTTCGTCTATTTTAGTTCGTGTGTAGTAGTATTATTTTTAATATCAATGACAGTACTACTTACCTAGCACCAATTTAACCATTTTCGTAATAGGAACAAAGTATTAACTTAAACGTACACAGGATGGCATACATCGACGCGCAAATGGAAACTATGAATACAGCACATGCTTCTAGACGCTTTAGCGTGGAAAATTTTCATAGGTTATAAAATAAAAAAGTAACAGCTTTTTAATAGAATAGTGCAATACCTAGGGGTCTACAATCATTTACTGAATCCATGATGGACGTGGAACAAACCGGTTGCGCGTTCATGTCCTTCTACTATGTATTTATAAAAGTACATTTTTAATCAAGTGGAATTTTTAGTTTCCAAACCAAAGTAGCTCCAGACACTTTTTTTTTTTTACTTTAGCATATACAACGTGTAACGTTAAATGCGCAAAACCTGAAAATAGTTTGATCAGAATAACGAGCAGAATTAATTGCACCACTTTTTAATATAGGTAACATTTTTCAAACATCTTCATTAAAAAAGTTGCCGTGTCTATTTATTAATAGCTCAAGCAAGCCAATGTCAGCGCGGCGCAGCGGCCCGGTGACGACTCCTCCCTCGGTAAAGCGTCGTCGCAGACGCAAGAAACGATCAGAATGGCCAGTAAAACTAAAACAGCACATAAAACTTTTGCAATTTTTTTAATGAATTATTTTCTTTCTGAAATAGGTCAATTGAATTAAAAATCAGTTGGGGTGTCTGAGGTTTTGCTTATTTAACATTACACGTTGTATTGTCCCACTGCTGGGCAAAGACCTCCCCATATTCTTCCACCTTTCCTTGTGCTGTGTCTTCTCCGTCCAATCGGTTTGGAACGAGACCAAATCGTCACATCAGCGTTTCTAAGGCCTGCCCCGGTGACGACGCGCGTGCACTTAGTAGTTTATTTCGGTTGACGTGCCCAGTAAACTAGATCTGGGTTATATAGATAGTGATGACCTATGCATCGCGTGCATCAACTGATGTATTGCGCAGATTTGCTACCCGCGAGCTGGTATTTACTGTTTACTGCTTGAAAAACCTCTTGAAAAACCTATGTTATGTGTCAGGGTATTACGGTAAAGAGGATTATATTAAACAATGTAATAAATGTGCCTGTAAAAATGCTAGATTTTCTGTCGTATTGATTTAGCCATGGAATTTATTTCTTTGATGCTTAGGTTTTGAATTTTCTATTTTTTTACCGTTTCTACTGGTATTGTTTGGCTGGGCAGTGTTATTTAGTTATGACAATAGGATGGTTGTGAAATCGTTTCACACCAAATGGTGGCATTGTTTATCCCCAGTTTTAGGTACCTTGTCCTAAATTATAGACTGGCCTGATGTATTTTCTGCCTTAAGTTAGCCATAACCGATTCTTTCTATTTGAAAAACACGTTGGATTATTTGCCGCTTTTGCAATAGACCCTGATTTTAACACTAGCCTTTGAAACAGTACTCGTTTCAATAACGTGCATTATATCAAACTGGAGGAACAAATGCAACAAATAAATCGTTCACACGCAACACTAGTACCAGTAGTATTATAAAGTGGCGGGATATCACGTCGTGGGATTATTAAGTCAATGTAGTCTGCCACCTGAAGTGGCGAGCAAACCGTGGCAGTACAAATGACACCTACTATTGTAGTAATTCTTTGTGCTTATGTGACCCTGGTACTCGTAGATTTGAAGAAACCGCCCGATGGTAAAATCTCATCGTGAAAACTTAGATGAAGTCAGCTGTCATTCCACCTGATGCTAGGTCAGGTGGAATGACAGCTCACTTCATCTATGTTTTCACGGTGAGATTTTTACAGAACAAACCGACTGAAGTTTCATTAATCTAGACTACAATAAAATTATAAAGAGAAAATATTAGATTTTTTGTGTGTTTGTTTGTTACGCTTTCATGCTAAAACGGCTGAACAGATTTGAATGAAATTTGGCACATGGGTAGACCATGACCCAGATTAGACATAACATACTTTTTATCCCGATACTCCCACGGGATCAAGACTTATGCGGGTGAAACCACGGGATGCAGGCACTACGTGATGTGTAAGTAATTCTCACTCCCATTACTGAAAACATTTATAGATGGTGTTACGCAAGCTGTAAAGCCCGTTTAAATTGTCTGTGTTAAATCTGATGTCAAGTGTTTTGTTGGTAACCAATCATAGTTAAAATCATGGGGTTTAACAACAATTTACTGACCAACTTAGCTTTCAGTATCCAGTTAATCATTTTCACAGTATGTGTAGTCAGACGTCCAAACGTATCCCAAAATGTGACAGACGGGCTAGTTCTTAGATGTCTGAATTTCCTAGTAATTGAATCGTGGGAGGCAGTCGTTCTGTAGAAAGCCAAGTTCATACATATGGGACGCTGATCGTAACATGTTTGACAAAAGCTGGGTTCACGCTGGGTTTGTGTAATGCATAACATCGCCTTTACTTGGAATATGAATTGAGGACAAACAGCCCAATGCATGGTGAGGGGTGGAGTGGCAGCCAAGAAAGATATCGTAAGTTCGATCCCCACCTCTTGTATACTTACTATGAGTTGAACAGTGGGTTCTAGGTTCTAGCACGCTGTAAGAGTGCCTAAGACTTGCTAGTCTTAGGCGGGCAGGCAGGTTAATATTTATTAGCCTGAGTACATGGATTAACAAGAATATGTAAAGTGTGAAACATAATTATAATAGAAAAATCTGGAAAAAAAAACCGTTTTCCTTTTCTAAACGAAGCTATAATCTAATCAAGTCAACGACTCTACTCGACAATCCTATGAACCCTTCCATTCATAATATAATATTCAAATAACAAACCAGCGCGGTCTAGTGCATCCTCGTTCCATAATCACCTCAATTAACGTTCTCGTTCGTTCACTGGCTCATTCACTCGTTCATTCACTTAAATTTTTCTTCGCCATCTTAATTTGTACGTGACGCCGGCAGTTAATTAGTGCAATTAAAAGATCCTGGCGTTTTTGTTTTAGTACTCACACTGCGAAACCATTGTTGAAAATTAAATTAGTTCTGAAATTGTTTTACGTTATTAGGATAATATGTGATGTTTGGGTGCCGAGTAATGGGCGAATAAGAATGAAGCTAGAATGGCGTGTGACGTATGTGACACGTTCATTCGTGCGCTTTTGAATTTAGAAGGTATGTGTAAGGTAGGTAAGCTATGTTATTTTACGGTGGTGTACTTAGCTGTGATCATCGCTACTTCTGTTAAGGTTTTTAGGTGTAGGCAAATCTCGAAATAAAATTCCTTATAAGTTTAAGAAAAGTACTGCTGTAGGTATTTCAGCAAGGTAGCAATTAGGAAAAGAACACCTGCAATTGTTTGGGTTTAAAGATATATTTCTTTTTTAACAGTTTAAACGTGGGCTTAGCTGATTGTATCTGCATTGTTATCAAATAAAATTTCGTTCAAAGTTTAAAATAAACTTCGTAGGCATTTCAGGAAGACAGAAATTAGGTTAAAAAGGGCAGGGCCTCCTGCAACTGGTTGGATTCAAATGAACTTATTATCTTTATGTTTAGGGTCAGTTAAACGTGGATTCAACTGGAGATTCTGAATTGCAGTCAAAATATCTCTATATTTGACACATATCGTACGAAAACCATTAATATAATTTTCCAATATTAATGAAAGCATGCAGCTATGCGTATGTTTATTCAAAATGACCTAATGATTGAGATTGATTAGGCAACTGATCACAATCAATCTAATAGATTAATGATGAAAATATTGCCGACATTACATGTACAGAGTGTGTGCTAGAATCCAATGCAAACCTCTAATGTATAACAAAAAATATATAACAGCGGGGTAATTTCGTCACACACTGACAGTATTAATGGCATTCATTTTGACAGTTCAACAACATTCGTGGCTTTATTTACGTTGCTGAGCAGAAAAAAATTTCGAACATATGAAGCAACTAGCTGCGCTCCGCGGTTTCACCCGCATAAGTCTCGATTCCGTAAGAATATCGGGATAAAAATTATTCTATGTGTTAATCCTGGTTATAAACTATCTGTGTGCCAAATTTCATCAAAATTGGTCCAGCCGTTTGAGCGTGAATAAGTAACAAACATACACACACACACACTCACTCACTCAAAAACTTTCGCCTTTATAATATTAGTGTGATGGATTAGCAATATCTTTGAAAATTACTGAAATTGTGTTTGATAGCGCGTTAAGAAATTGGGGTGCAGATACATTACCTATCAATCCCCATGTCATTGCACATGGTACTTCACTTACAACGAAGGAGAGAGCATATTACCTTATTTAACATTTATTAGAAAATACAGTACTAATCTTGGAATTAGCAACTTGAATGGCAATCCATTCAACTTGGCAATGCTGCCAGTCTTCTGGGCACGTTTTCGGATGACAGCGATTCGGACGAGTACTTCGACGCCTAAGTGTCCTTTTGTTTTAGTATTTACTTGTATAGTTAGTTAGTTAGCCATTTAATTTAGTACCTAGTTTGAATAGGTAGAGAGTATATAGTTGTGTTAAATATTGTAAAAGTTGTACAAGACAGCTAATCTTAACATGTTCATATTAAACGAAGGGGAAAACCTTTGCTGATTTCGAAAAAGCAACTCCGTTTGACCTGTTTTGTCAGAATGATACTTTTTTTCTTGCTCTGGCGAACTATGTCGATGATATAGCTTCGCGCGGTTTAAATGAAACATGCTGTATAGTTAAGTAATTACAGAAAATGTGTTCATACATTTAAGTAATTTGAATTACCAGTAATGATAGGTTATTTGATTGACATGTTCGCTGTGAGGTCTTCATTTGTTAATGGAGAAGTTATTCGTAGTTTTGGAATCATGTTTTAATTACGATGATTGATAATGAAATTGTGTTTGTTTGCATTTTAGGTAATTTACTATTACCCAATTTATTTGTTGTTTCCAAGAGACTACGGTCGAATTATTAAAAAACTAAACTCAATTTTAAATCGCTGTTAAATTGAATCGGCTATATTTATGTAAACATTAGCTAATTCGTAATTAATTGAACCAGTTAATCTGTCTAAAAATATATTCACTATAATTATATTATGTCTATTTATTTATATACAAATTGATGTTGGAATAGTTAGATAGAATTGATAAACTTCAACACCGCTTGACTGATCACCATGAAAGTTGGCACAAATATTTATTTTTGCGTGGAGAGGGTTTTTAAAGTGTTGAAAACTAGTGCTCTATAATATATAAAGTTATCCGGGAGGAAAAGAAAACTATATTTGGTAAATTTATACGAAGCGACGTCCATTTCCACGTTGTTTTTTACAGTTAAAATAATTCGAACTAAAATACACCTTGCCACAAACGTACCACGAAACTAGTAACTTATATTACGTAACTACTTTCATATAACGTTTCGCATATTCCTGATAGAAATAAAAGTTTCCCAGTTCGCGTGGCCCTAAGTAATTATAATGCAACACTCGACCACTTGAAGTTATTTAGGTTAATTTCCAGCCTTTTGAACTTAACGCTTTTCAGTTACGAGAGTCTTTATTGAATTTTGTCGTGGAGAATACGTTACCTTCATGGAAGTGACACCTAAATGCTTATGTGTAAGTGTAGTGTGTCAGTACGAGAATGGTTAGGTGGCTGTCTAGACATTGCTTTTTACACTATTGTGTTTTATATAGAATATGTAAAAAAAAATTAAACTGCGTATATCTAATAACATTTCAACTGCATACGAAAATATATCTATATACAACATTATGTTTAGTATATTGCAAACCTGAATATAGTTTGTTCAGAACAAGTAACTGAATCGATTCCAATAATTTTTACACCATGTTATATTTTGTCCCAAAAATATTTAAAAAAAAATCTTTTTGTTTTACTTCTCCTTTCGCAGGTCTGCTGGAAGAAATTTCTTAAGAAATAAGCAGTACCTACTTTTGTACTCAAATTATTACTATGTCATATCCATATGTTTCTTACTATGTGTACATAAATAATAAAATAAATAAATAAAAAAGGTTACAAGTTGGACACCGAGCGACACTAAGTACATCTCCGCAATCATATGAGCACAACACAGGTCACGGCTGGTCATAGCGGCACTAGGCGCGGGTGCACAGCGGGCTGGAGGCGCTGGCGGCGCGGGGGCGCCGCGTGTTGTGGGCATATTTTGTACGAGCATCCAAGCTTATGATTTTTCATGATACATTTTTGGGATTTTGTACATAGATTCTTTACATAAAAATACTACACGGAGAGAAAAATCTTAGAAAAATTACTGTGCTGTCTCATAATCTGAGTACATTTGAATGGTAATGGAAAAATTACCATGCTAGGACAGTAACAATTCTTATGCTGTACAGTAAAATTTATTGGACAACTATTGAATTTTTCCCAATCTCACTCAGAAAATTTTCTGTAGATGTCACTATACAGTGACGATCACAGTAATTTTTCTAAGAATTTTCTCTCCGTTTAGACACGTGTTTCGGGTTTCGCATATACTAAAACTAATTCTGTATATCCAATAGTTTAGTCGCTATAGCTAGTCAAAGATTGCCAAACCCCCAGTCAGCCCATCACTACTCTATACATAGTTTGAAAAAATCACTTTTTTCAATTCCATGCTAGGATTTATTTGACAGATCCAAAATAATCTCCACATTGTATAATAATTTTATAATGTGACATTGTCTTTTGTTTTATGAGGAAAATCTTGTGATACTTGCTTATTCTTGAGACTTCGAAAGAGGGTTGATTTTTATAGAGTAGCCTTTTTTAGGAGAACTTTTTCATAAAGCAATCTGGATGATATAATACACCTGAATATGTTTTGGAAAGTGTGTCCTGAAAGAAATGATTAGAATCCTACATACGATTTTCTAAAAAAAACTCATAGGTAACTTTATAGACATAACCAACAAAACAAATTAATGTGTTCCTTTAGTGAGTAATTGCTTAAGAATTGAATCCGAACAGTGTTTGTTTACATTTTCGTCAGATACTTTTGGAACATGGTATAATATTATTGTAAAACAGCAACAGATTTTTATAGTCTGTTTTATTGAAAGTTATTAGTACCCAATCAAACTACATTGTATAGAAACACGATTAAAGGAGTTCCAATTCTAGTCTTACCTAGAGAACTAGTTACGCGACTTTAATTCACTGCCCTCATTTCCACCAAAATTACTCACTAGAGTGCAATCTAATGTTTCTTTTCTCTGTTTCAGGTACATACACTTTCTAACTTCGCATGTGGATCTCTCGCGAGACAAAGGGGGAGCGAGTCTCGCTTTTGTGGAAATTCTTCCGCGCCCCGCTTTCTCACACGCTATTGTGTAAGTCTGGAGTCTGGAATTTTAGGCAGAGTTTCAACATGCCCTATAATCTTACTTTTATTTTCCCTTTGAGGTAAGTAATGTAGCTATTGATGTGGAGATTTTTTTTTGAAGTTTTTAGGCTGGATTCTTAATTTATTGAGGCACCCATAGACAAGCCCGGTTAAACAGATGACACCCCCCCTACATGCGAAATGTTATTTATTTCAAAAAAATTGTGTTAATGTTTGTTTTTTTTTTCTTATTGAGTAGGTAGTTGGGTCACAATGTTGTCTGTAAGCCATTATAAATTAATATAATATTGAGATTGAAAAATTCGTTTTTCAATCTCACGCTTGTATACATAATCTTTATGAAAGTCGCTTTTTGTGTCTGTTTGTGTGACCACGTTGTTCTTCTAAACTACGCAACGGATTTTAATTCCGTTCTCACTACCATTTAGGTAATTTATTCCTGAAGGTTATACGAAACTTACATAAGATAAACAAATCTCAATATTTTGTCAAGTTGTCTAATCCGTGCGAAGCAGGGTTAAAACGCTAGTAAGAATAAATGACTGTCTTACTAATCTTACAGTACCGTTTTTGGTACTTAGGTATGTAAAGTGCTATTACTACTCATTATTTTTTTCGTGAGCATTGTGGGAGCATTATAGGAACAATAATTTAAAAATAAGAAGCCCGTCTGGTAAGTTTAGTGACATATTTAACTGAATTGGCTCATCAGCATGAATAAGCATATAGGATCTCATTTTGTCTCCTAATAAATATCGTGAATTGAAACTAGTTCCATTAAAGTCATTGTTCAAGGACTCTGTCCTTATAGGAGTCGGGTACGGTTTAAAGAAATCATGTGTGAATGACCTTTGAGGGGCTTGTGGCTAAGTAATAACAGCCGCACGGTTCGATCGATCAGGTTAAGCTACGCTTGCCGTGATTGGTCCGATCTTTACATATTAAGACCCCTCCGTGCTTCAGAAAGCACGTTAAGCCGTTGGTCGCGGCTGTCATTCATGGATCTTTGACAGTCGTTACGGGTCGTCAGTAGCCCGAAAGTCTGACAACCAGTCTTACTAACGCGTATCGTATTACCTAATAAGTGGGTTGCGGAAGTCAGATAAGCAGTCGCTCCTTTTAAAATACTGGTATTCAGCTGCATCTGGTTAGACTGGAAGCCGACCCCAACATAGGGAAGAGGCTAAGCAGACGATGATGTATGAATGACCTTTCGTTATTGACTGCCTACCTGCCCCTGCTTTGCACGGTTTTTACTAATTGACAAAACAAGTCATTTTTTTTATATTATGTAAGATAACTATAATTTAAGTATATATCTTAAATTAAGAAAAATACACATAAACTTTTCCGGAGTAAATTCGAAGACCGAAAAGCGACTTTAATTTATAATATTTGACTTTAATTTATGTGCAGAAATTGTCATTTAATTTACGTTTGTTGGATTCTACGAGTACATAAGGTCAAATGTAGTCAGCCACCAACTGCTGATGCATCGAATCTTATAATCCTAATCATCATTGCTTCTTCACCGTATAAAAAATCACCTAACTGTTAACCATGTGGTAAAGATATGGGAAGTTAATTACGTCAGCTTAGCATGTACATTATAAGTCTCCATAATAAATCGAAAGGCATCTCATACAAACAGGCGTTGCGTTACACAGCACGCCGTTTAGGACAAGGCTATAAAGTTTATTGGCTTTATTTCGCCTAAGTTTTCGCGCAAAAACCCTGGCTAACCCCTTATAAAACAACCCTTATCAAAACGACACATGTCTCGTTTCACGTGTCAAAAAAATTTGTATCATATTTGTATGGAACTAAAGTTTCAATTTGTATGATAGATGCTTACCCTACAGCTTTGTGACGGCATCTTTGATGTGCACCCTCTCGCCTCGAGCATTCAGTCTTTCATAGATAAAGTGCATTTCGATATTAGAAGTTTCAAACATAGTTTTAAAGTGAAATTTACGGTATGAAATTGTTTTCTTCTCTCAAAGAAGGACGTGTCGTAACGCGAGGAATGGGTGCTGGGTTTATAATAATGCTACTGGTTTTTATACGATGTTAGAATGGAATTTCTTTGTGTAGTTTTGGTTATGAATGCTTTTGATTTGTATGCAGTACTTCGTGCCTGTTTGAAGTTTGTTTATAATTGGGGGAATGAAAATAATCATTTCAGTAGTTAAGCTCAGGGACTCTTCACATAGTTCGTAAAAACGAAAGCATTTTTTTTTATTTCTCTAAGAAAAAAATACGTTCATAATTAAACTAACTTAACTTTTCGAGCTAATTTTGAAAACTATTTTTAGCTAATTTTAAGAACATTTTCGACCACTCCACAAGGCACTAGAATTAGTTTCCTAACCATAAAACAATATAAATCACACCTTCAATAATATCAAATACATATAACCTCTAAATTAACAAGCCGATACATTCCAACAATCACAATTTACATTACAGAATTAGTTTAACTTTACACAATGCCATATAAACTTTCCAAGATGGCGGCAAAATTATACAGCACTTGGGAACTGATTCGAACAATAGGATACCCACTTAGAAATTGCTATAGGAATGTTTTAACAAGAAAATTGACCTGTAAACTATGTTGAGGGTCCTGTAAGGGTTTGGACACAAACTACGCAACTAGTTTACGATATTGTGATTACCCCTGGGACTGAGTTTGGCCGTACGAATGTGAAAATGGATTCCAGTATAACATCGGAACGTTATTGATTTGTTGTGCTGGAGATTATGACTTATTGCCTTATTTTTATATTCCCGTATGAATACTTGTTTCATTGAGAATTTAGGCAAAATAAAGATACTAAAATTAGGATCGAAACGAGCAAAGGTTGAAAGGAAAAAGAACATACGGCTGCCAAAAACTTGTCAACAAGGACAAGAAGGAAAATACCATAAATAATAAAGGAAAGTTATCTACTTTTCTTTATTATTTAGCATAGCATAATCAGCGTATAATTTGCCCACTGCTGGGACTCTCTCGGTGAGAGGGAGTAGGCTGTAACCACACACCACGATTTAGCACAAGTAATCGGCGTTCAAGAGCTGTCAGTGTCAATATTCCACAACATTGATGACACTGACAGCTCTCGATCGTGGTTTAGATGTGCTGATCGCGTTCAGTTTCATTGAAATTGGCCCTTAAAGATTTTTGCACATAAGTACATAACTTAGAATATCCTGGAAAACCCAAAGCATCATCTGAAAACTCCTCCGGGTTTAAAGTCAATTCCAAGCAATTGACTCCATAATAGTCGTAATGGCTGACACAGGCAATTACTACATTTGAATTTGTAAGTAACAACAGCTGAACTGAGTTTTAGCTCGTATATATTGCAATTCAGCACTCTAATTGCGTAAGCACTATCAATCACAATCTGTAACATTTTGAAGTATATTGCAAATCCATTGCTTCATATGATCGAAAAATTTGTCTGCTCAACAACGTAAATAACACAATGAATGTTGTTGAACTGTCATAAAGAAAATCATTGCTACTGATAGTGTGTTATGCAATTACGCAGTTATAGGTCAATATACATAAAAAAATAAACCCTTATTGATGATGTTAACCAATTTTCTATACGTTCATTTAAACGGTTCAACTAATTGGATTTGATATTGGAAGTGCAGTTGAAGAATATGATGTAAAGCTTTTTAGTAGAAATGAAGTGTAATTGGATCATGACTTTTCTGATAGTAATTCTTGGTAATAACGTCTGAGTATAATTTTAACCAATCAATCTGAAGACGTATTTAAGTGCTTTCATCGTTACATTACTTACTAACACTTGGACCTTATATTAAATCTTTTTTTTTTACTTAGCATGTACTGTCCCATTGGTGAGCAAAAGTCTCCCTGACACGGCTCTAGCTTTGCCAAATTCTTGTCAAATCGCAGGTGCTATTTGAATAAAAACATAGTGAAAATCTGCAACCGTTGAGAGTAACACCATGTGTGTATTTATCACATTAAGAAGTTCCATCTGATCCTATCACAGTCGTTTCTACGTAAGCAATGCACAATACTCTTATTCCATTGTGTTTATTAAATGTAGCGAGCATCGAGAACCCGATTCCTTACGGGAATCGGATTATCCGATTATTTGTAAACGCGGATTTGAGAATGAATCTGATCCGTCGAGCTCACTCGTTACCTTTCGTTGTTACTCTAAATATTTTATATTTACATAATAAAGGATGTTATTAAGTAAATATTGGGAAAAAGGACGCATGTTTTGTTTCTCATGTTGTTCAGTTGTTTCTTGTTTGAAAGATGTTCTTTTGTTATTCGATTGGATAATATGATTGCGATGAGAAAGGCAGGATATTTTTTGCTAAGAATAATATTGATATTTGAATAATCTTTTTCCTCGTAACTTAACCTGAAAAGTTAAAACAAGTTAAAACCCAGCAAGGTTTATTAGATAACGTTGTTGAACAAGCCAATAAATAAATCAGCCTGTGTTGTCCCATTTCAGGGCCTTGGTGAAAACAAACGCAACATTCGTAACGAAGACCATACTAACTCAGGAAACAATTTTCACGTCACTAAGCGAATCATGCACATATTTATTCCAACAGTGCGGAAAAACAAATAAATATCTCTCGTCTGTTGTCGTAAAAATTTAATAATACCAACTTTGGTAATGGTTTGGCGAACTGAAATCGTATTCACCCAGTTTTCGTGAAAAACCTTCCCTGTACAAAGTATATATAAATATACGTGAATTTATAAGTGTATAAAAACAATTTTTATTTTCGAGCTATTCCCGATGAAACTCTAACTCGTATAATGTAGGGAGTTGTAACGAGTTGTGGGTTTACTCGCTTGAAATCGAAATTGGTTCCGTATTCGATTGAATCGATTTGCGAACAGCTCTTATCGTGCTTTATTTTCATGACTTTTTATTATATTACTGTATTTTTATGTTGATTTGATTTTAAAGGAGAACTTTTTGTTAAAATGGATGTGGGAGATAAAAATGTATTAGCTATTAAACTTTTTTATGCATTTTATCAATTTTATCACACCGTTTTCACGGTTTGCTACCTAGTTGAGTTGAAGTATAGAGTCATTGTCAATCATTAAACTCAAACTCAAAGCATTTATTTCAAATAAACCGATTACAGGCAATTTTGAATAGTCAAGGGTCGTTCAGTGAGAAAGATAAACCTAGTTGCCCATTCCAAAGCGTAGTAGGTACCTATGGAGAAGAAGGGGCGAGAAACTCCACAGACACTTTATAATCGTAGAATTGTTACAAAATATTGGTTACATCATTCATGTTGAAATTATACGTAAATGATGTAACCGATATTTTGTAACAATTTTAATATTTGGTATTTGGAATTGCAACTTCATTAATCGTAAATCTGCTTCGAATTCTGTTTTTTATATCTAAACGTATAATATTTATATCATTTACGAGATTCATATCTGCGCCCCCTTAGCTTCTTACCTTTTAATTTCCCAAAGCTTTTAGTAACAAATCACATGAACACACACACACAACTATCTGTTTTATGCAAACGTATAAACAGATTACACAGTTTTCTTCTGATGGGCTTACTTTAATGGATTCTCCTGTTTGCCGAACAACTTTCGTACTTCGTAAGAATCACTTAATCTGCCACTAGGATATATTTTTATGTGATTTATGAACGAGTGACGCCAACGTGGCTAGACGAAAACATTTATTTTGGATTTTCTCAAGTATTTTATGGGAAGTGGGGCTGCCAGTTGTACGTTATCGTCTGTAACACGAGCTTTCCTCGGTCGTGATCTCGTATCTCCATATTTACATGTACTGATGGTGGTACTTGTGTTGTCATATTGTTACACGGGATCGTTGTGTACCTTTGTTATTTGTTGTTCCTTCCTCTCGTCGGGATTGCTATGGAGGTCAATGAACTATTTCATGGGGGCTTATGTTCGAGAAAACCATATTCGACTCTGTTACAAATATATAGTATAACCATTTTGTTAAACTTTGGCAGGTACACAAGTTTAACAAAATGGCGAGTAGGTGCAGTGAAAAGAAACATTTAAATACACATTATCATTTATGCAAACTCATATAGGTACTTAACCTAATGCCTTTACCACAACATAAAACAAACCTTAAAAAAATAATGTAAACAAATAAATAAACTTGTAGGTACATAGGTAATTCTTCTCCTATAAATACAAACTCGTTTAAGGCCGGGACAGACAGGTTTGGTACAGCCGAACGAGCTGAATCCTATTCTAATGCAGCTGTCGTGTGATTCTGCCGTATTGGCTTAACGCTTCTTCGACTTGACAGCCTAGAAATTAGGGAGCTGAGCAGTTTGGGACAGCTGAATTGCATTAATGTATTAAATTGTATTTTGTTGTATACCTGGTTAATATTGGTGGGGTTTCGGTTTGGTAATTTGTTTCGATTATAATTTATTTTGTTCATTTGTGTTTGGACCTTGAATTTCATTTCGTACATACACATACTCGTACGAACATAAATATGTTCGTACGAGTCGTCAAAATGTAGGGAACAGCTGATTTTTTTTCGCGATTTCAGGTTTGGTCCCATAGTAAAAGTTGTTCATAATTATGAGTACAATGACCTCTTAAGAGGTTGTTAGTATTTTACAAATAACCATGTATACATACATACCTACCTCTATTCCGACGGCTAACGATAGGTACAAGATACGCTGAACTCTTGTTAACTTAACACACTTCTACTACAAGCAAGTTTATGTTAGTGGTCGGAGTTAACATCAGGAACAATATTGATGTAATGCACTCGTGCTTACATTGCATGCATGTATGTGTACTGTATAGGTAGGTTGTTTGTACCTGTACCGGATGTTCGTAATGTTTTAGAGAACATTCAGTGGGCGCAAAAGCATTGCCGCGGGGAAAACATGCAAGTGCGAACCTGGGCTAATTATGTATACTTAGATAATTGTTACGAAATAGCTTAATTCTTTAAACATGCGTCTAGTGCAGGGCATGTGCCGGAAGGGCCCGTGGCTAAATAATAAAAGCCACACAGGTCGATCGATCCGGTTAAGCTACGCTTGCTGCGGTTGGTCTGTGGATGGGTGACCATCTTTACATACCGAGACCCCTCCGTGCCTTGGAAAGCACGTTAAGCCGCTGGTCCCGGCTGTCATTCGTGGATTTTTGACAGTCGTTACGGGTAGTCAGAAGCCCGAAAGTCTGGCAACCAGTCTTACCTAGGTGTATCGTATTACGAAGTAACTGGGTTGTGGTGGTCAGATAGGCAGTCGCTCCATATAAAATACTGGTATTCAGCTGCATCCGGTTAGACTGGTAGCCGACCCCAACATAGTTGGAAAAGGCTAGGCATATGACGCTGGGCATGTGCCGCAAATGTTTATTTTATTATTATGATACAAGATGTCTCAGCCTGAGGCAGCCGTCACATGCGTGGCTTATCATTCGAAGCACATGCCTCATACTGCCTGGACACACCCTATTTCTTGCTTAAGGGCGCAAATATTGAAGAAGATACCTATTCCAAATGATTTTTTTAAACATTTTCACAGCTATGTTGGGGTCAGCTTCCAGTCTAACCAGATGCAGCTGTATACCAATATTTAACATGGACCGACTGTATCTGACCTCCACAACCCAGTTTCTGCAATATATTAAAATCAAGAGGCTATTTTTCCTAATAGACTTTTTCTCCTTGATGGAACAGATTTGGAGTGACAGATTCTGTATTTGAATTAAGAATTTGAGATAATTTTCATGTAATGGAACAACGAACTGAATGTCATTCTTAACAAAGTTAAAATTCCGTTGCAACCAGACTTATTAGGACTTTATTTATATTTTCACTCAAAAATCAACTTAGAATACACTTCAATAAAGTAGATAACTGTTTAAGTGACGATGGAATCTAAACTATCTGAGATTTTTTACTCGAATCTTAAAATATGGCCTCGTAGGTGCACTCTAATTGCGTACTATAAATCGGAGTCTGAATCATTTTGAAGAAAATTGCTAATCCATTGCTTCATAAGTTGGAAAATTTTGTTTGCAACACGTAAATGACGCAATGAATGTTGTTAAACTGTCAAAATTAAACAGATTCCGATTGATATTGTGTTACGCAACTGCCCCGCAGATAGAAACGCGTCCATCTAAGCAGGCATGGCTAATTTGGCCTAATGCTTACCCTCGTCTGCATTAACCATTAAACATTAACTTGTGACACGCTTAATTCACTAAGTGCCCTGGTCAGTCCTCGGGCAGCGGTCACACTGGGCGCGGGCAAATAATTACTTTTGAATGTGTTGTAAATTACGTTGTTTTAAGCGCTGTAAGTAGTTTTATATGTGGTGTAAAGTTTTGTTGTTTTTAACTTTATGTTTTACGGTACTTAGAATAATCATAATCGTTTATTTGCTAAGAAGGTAGATACATAAAATAAAAGTGTTTACAAAACTTTGTGATTCCTGTACTAGATACCTTAAATTAGGCATGCAAACATTGAAAAGAAATTTTGAATAAAAAAAACATAAACATCCGTCAATTTTAAATTGACAAAACATAAATAAAAAGTGATAGAATTTTATCCAAGCACCACAACAATAAGGAAACACACATTGGCGCCGATCACATCTTTTTCTTTCTATTTCATTAAGAAAAGGACAGAAGATAAATATTGTTTTAGTCCTGTCAAATTAAGATACTCCATAGACAAGTTTAGCCGTGATTTAAAAAATGGCTACTAAAAATACGCCAATTTACGTCAGGCGCTGACTAATTTGACAGGACTAAACTAATATTTATCTTCTGTCCTTTTCTTAATGAAACAGAAAGAAAAAGATGCACTGAACTTTAATTAAGTTTTGTTTGTGGTCAAGGGGATCGGCACCAATGTCAAATATTAAATCTAAAGGGTACCTATAACATTTAAGTTTATTTTTTTAGGGAACTGGTTTTCTAACTTTTCTTTATTGCTATGGAATTCGAAGAATACGATTATTTTGCGACACTTTTTTCTTTTTAACATTCGTCAAATATTATTTATTTATTTATTTATTCCTTTATTTCAGGCAACTAAGGCCCATACAAAAAACTACTACTACAAACATACTTATAAACTAATACATACAAAATTATCACAAATACAATACTATAATGATATAACTAACAAAAAAAAAATAAAAAAAATATGAAAACAAATAAAAAAAATGAAATATGAAATATGTTAACTGTAGGCATTGCACTAATTGCCTTAACCCCTTTGCTACGATTATATTGAAAAAATTAACTGCAATCTGAATATTTTTTTTCCCTAATCCACGCCTTGCTCAGAGGTTTTTTACTCTTAACAACTGCACACCGTTAGTACCAAGCACCCTTTTAGATTTTTAACTACATATTGTGTCCGAACAGGATGGCGGGGATTTCAATGCGCCGTCTTTACCATGGATCCAGTACATGAACCTGAACCCCACTGGATTGAAAGTTATCGTCGGTTATTAAAAAAAAAACTGTTCCAGAAACTTTCACCGCGTAGATATTGCACTTTTTTTTATAAAACACCTGTTTTTTTTTATAACCGACGTTAAATTTCTGCGGTAACCCTACCGCAGAAATTTTTCGTCCAGAATCATGTGCTAAATTCATGGTCACAGCTTGCGCGTCGATGTCCTGGTCACCCTGTATACCTCACTCTCAAGAAAGTTCCAACATTAATTTAATCACACTCAATTAGTTTTCCCCGCTTCCAAAGCAACCATGCCCTCTAACGGATCGTAGAAATGACCAAAATGTATTACCCTATTAACTGGACCACCTTTGTTTAACTAAATCTGGGGGCTTGAGTCGAGTTTAAATTATTTATTCAGCCGTTAAGGTCAGCAACAAATGTCTTTGGAAGTCTGGGACGCGCTCCGGCTCACGGAGCGTGTCCCAGACTTCCAAAGACATTTGTGGTATTCGTGGTTACCAGTGACAATGTCGGAATTTTAAATGTGACGAGAGGTCAATGGGGTTTCTGATTGAATTAGATAATTTATGGGGAAGTTCTATACCATTTTGTATTGGTGGAGTTAATGGAAGGATTGTTTTGTAATGAAATACTAATAGGTGATTACCTATTATATTTCAGTTGTGTTCATAATTCTTATCCCTTTGGAACTAATACGTTCGAGCCGTTTGGGGTTGGAACAGTAGGGCCATAGGGTTCGACTGTCCACCTAGTATTTCGAGACATCAAGCAATTGGTCGACTCTTCACGTAACCAGGGGCTGGCCTATTTTTTTTGGCCAAAAAATTAATTGTATGGCAATTCTGCCAGCCTTTTGGGCACGTTTCCTATTGACAGCGATGCAGACGAATTTTTTGATGCCCTTTGATTATTTGCCATATACAGCATGATTTTTTTAACGTCTCCAAATTTTTACAGGTTGTTCTACCCATGAATATGAGCAACTTTCACTATGGAACCAACTCTGAGATCACGAAAAAAAATCAGCTGTTTCATACATTTTGGTCAAGAAGTTATTGAACTTTTGTATTAAACAGATAATTTTAATTTCGTGATTTCAGAGTTGGTCCCATAGTGAAAGTTGCTCATATTCATGAGTAGATCATCCTGTAAAAATTTGGATCCTCTAAAAAAATCATCCAGTATATTGCAAAGTCAACAGTTTCCTTTTGTTTTACTAGCTATTGATGTTCCACTGCTGCTGGGAAAAGGCCTCCCTACTCCCTCCTTCCACCTGTGTCTGTCCAGAGCTGCTACAGACCAATCTTTACTAAAGGTCAAGCTCATTCCGCCATCTCCGTCTGGGCCTGCCGCGATGTCGTTGGCCATTTAAGCACCTCGCGCACTAGACGGCCACGACCACGACCAGTGGCCGCAACGACCAGATTAACTAAAGAAACCATATGAACGTCGCGCACTTGGCCGCAACGGCCAACTGGCCGCACATCGGGCCGTTGTGCACAAATAAATCAATAATTAATACGTGATAGCACTTACCATCCGGTTGACCACTACACCCCTTGGGAGTTGTCAATTTCGCTGAGGGATTCGTCTCAGGAAGAGCGACTGCAGCTTCCGTTTGAGCACTTCGTGTTTAGTCATTATTCATCTATCAAGTTTACTCTGGTAATACACCAAAATTTTGTGAAAAGGCTGTCAACAAAATTTGAGAAAGAGAGATGAGAATATACGTGGGTGAATCAAATATGAACCGGACTTTTTTATTACTGAATTGACGCGCTTGGTGCTGTTGTATGTGTTAGGGGGGATCATCTAGGGGAGGGGGGATACTGCTCCGGCTCACTATAGTTTATAGCGCGCCAGTAGCATTATGTCTGAGCAGGAGGATAAGTCTGTTGAGCCACGACTTATCATAAAAATTTAACACGGGAAAAATAAAACCTTCCGAAATTTTTCATCGATGAGAAAGTGTAGGAATGGCACAAAAAAAATTTCAAGTGGAGGACGCCGTTTTCACACTGGCCAGATAGTGGAATCATTTGTGTCCAATTGGCTAAAGGCACAACCGACTACTTTCTTCGATAATGGCATCAAAAAACTTCCCCTGCGCTGGGAAAAATGTGTTAATAGAAGGGGAGAAAATGTACAAAAATAATATATATTACATTTTTTTTATAATGATACAGGCGTATTTTTTTTTACTTAAGACCGGATTAACGCAATTTTTTTCACGTAAAAAGCTATAGGTATCTCTTCTTCTTTAGTCGATTAATATAATAATAATTTTGTTAGTAAGGCTATGAGTAGTTAGTACTAAAACAAAGCGATCACTAGTCCATCCACCAAGTAGGAATGCCGATTAATTTCTCCATTGATCGAGCAACGTACCGGAGGGGCTCGTGACTAGGTAATAAAAGCCGCTCGGGTCGATCGATCCCGCTAAGCTACGCTTGCCGTGGTCGGTCCGTGGATGGGCGACCGTCTTTACATACCAAGATCTCGCCGTGCTTCGGAAAACACGTTACGCCATTGGTCCCGGCTGTCATTCGTGGATCTTTGACAGTCGCCATGGTTATTCAGAAGCCAGAGAGTCTGACAACCATTCTTACCAAGGGGTATCGTGTTACCCAGTAAACTGGATTGTGGAGTTCAGATTGGCAGTTGCTCCATGTTAATACTGGTATTTAGCTGCATCCAGTTAGACTGGAAGCCGACCCCAACATAATTAGGGTTTTCCCAACTATGTTGGGATCGGCTTCCAGTGCTAGGCAGATGGTCGAGCATCGTACCGGCGACTTCAATGATATGAAGTCGTGTAATATAATAACGTAACATTCTTTCAACCACAAAATATCATACCTCGTCTAAGTACCAGTCATTAAGGGGCAGCCTCCACTCATGAGTACATGATAGCCTTTGTTCGGAAGCATGCACGTCACTATTTTTGGCAGGAGTACCTTTAAGGGCCGTCGATAACTCTCAGAGATTCTCTGTGAGGGGAAAGCCGTGCGACAGTATACGTATAAGTACGTAAGCGAATGAAGGGAGGTAATTGCTGATAGATGCTGTTAAAGGGAAAGGATTTCTCGTTTTAATGCGAAGAATGAAATACCTACTTATAAGGTTTCTTGCGAAGATTTTTTTTTAACCTCAAATAGGGCCGTGTCAGTTTGGATTTATACAAAGTTGAATAAAACCGGCAATGCATAAAAATAATTTTCTGCTCATAACAAATTTTATTTTAAAATACGAGTATGCTTAGGTATCCAGAAAAGTCTTACAGTCTGTGCCGTGTTCTAGTTTATGATACTTGAGTGAGATATATTTGAGTTAAATAGTGCATAGTTGGTAGTTTTTAAGCTTAGTTTTTATTAGGGTTTCGTACCCAAAGGGAAAAACGAAACCCTATTACTCCCGCTCCGCTGTCCGTCCGTCCGTCCGTCTGTCACCAGGCTGTATCTCATGAACCGTGATAGTTAGACAGTTGGAATTTTCACAGATGATGTATATATCTGTTGTCGCTATAACAATAAATAGGTACTAAAAACAATAAAATACTATACAAAAAACATGATTTTTTTGCCTTTTTATAGATAATGGTACGGAACCCTTCGTGCACGAATCCGACTCGCGCTTGGCCGGTTTTTATATTATTTGTATTTTACAGGCTCTGCTCGTCATCAAACTCGAAAGTTTGGCAAGTAAAATTTTAAAAACAACAAAATAATACATGTTTGGGAATAATTAAAAAAAAAAACTTTTAATTAATTACCCTGTCTCTGAAAACGTCATTAACAATTTTTGTATTAAGGTTGGCGTAGCCTAATTGAAAAAGTTTACAAGGTCAAAGCACAATATTGATGAACGTTGTTAAAAAGTTACATTAATAAAGTAATTTGATGGAAAAACTGCAATAACATTGCAGTTTTTCCAGCAAATTACTTTTTGTTAAGTAAGGGTAGTTCGCAAGTATTCCAGACGTAGGTTTATGATAACCAACCAACCTAATTGCGTAACACACTTTTGCAAACACGACTGAATGATTTTGAAGGATATTGCTAATCCATTGCTTCATATATTCGAATAATGTGTCTGCTCTACAACGTAATAACGCAATGAATGTTGTTGAACTGTCAAAATGAAAGTCATTGGTACTGTTATTGTGTTACTCAATTAATAATAATAATAATAATAATAATAATAATTTATTTGTTCAATACAATTACACCCAGTTAACAGCTTGGGATGATAGGTTAACAGCTTGGGATAGTAGTTATATTGGATTGTCAGAGAGGGTATTTTTATAATTTAGAAAACAGCCCCCGTTTTCTAAAGACGTTAAAAGAGTATTTTTACTTTTTTCAGACCGCTGAAAGTGCTTTTATTGCTATTTTCTTGCCAAAGTGTGTGAAACAAAATATACAGGGTTATTTGTAAAACACCAACAACCTCTTAAGAGGTCATTGTACTCATCATTATGAACAACTTTTACTATGGGACCAAACCCGAAATCGCGAAAAAAAAAAACAGCTGTTCCCTACATTTTGACGACTCGTACGAACATAAATGTAGGGAACAGCTGATTTTTTTTTCGCGATTTCAGGTTTTGTCCCATAGTAAAAGTTGTTCATAATGATGAGTACAATGACCTCTTAAGAGGTTGTTGGTATTTTACAAATAACCCTGTATAACTGCAAATGTTTACCTTAACACACTAACACCCATCCTATACTTCCTTGTCTATTATTCACGGCAGCTACAGAAGAGGCGGGAACTAGCAAACTAGATAAGTTTTAAAAGGACTAAGTTAGATGAATCTTGACTGCATAATGACGAAGATTAAAAGTTGTTGATTGTGAAAATTCAAAGAGTTTCGGCTCGGACCGCGGTAGCTATTAATATAATCTCTTTTACGAAGTTACGGTACACTTCATAAATATGGATTACGTTGATGTGAGCCCTTTTAAGTGTTCGATAAGCTAAGCTTGTAGGAAGAAGCGATTAATAACGATTTCGGGAATGGGACTGTCAACAGTTTGAATAATTTGCGCGCGAGCTTATTTTGAGGTGTCATAAATAATGTTGTTTTCGTCATTAACTTCCCAGTATAAGACAGTTTGCACACCAGAGTCAAACAGTCCGCGCTATCGCATTAGGGATACCTGTAATGATAGTTGTAAGGGAGATTTTACTAAATAATAAATAAATAAAATAAAAAAAAAGTTTAGTCTGCTGTAGACAAAACAGTTTAGGCGAGTGTAAAAACCGTTTTAATTTTTGTTTTAATTGAGCGAAGTTCTGTTTAAAGTCAGTTTTGACCCAAGTCTGCTTATGGCTGGGAAACCGAAAACAACGTTTCTCCAAATGTAAAACCGATTATCTTTTAGATCATGTATTTTTTTTTGGTCGTAGATAGACATTTTACTATATTTCTCACGAAAAAGTGTGCCACTTGCAAAATAACAGCTACCAAATTGGGTTAGGAATACTTTTAGTGTCAGGAGCGTCACACACACACAACCACGCGACCGAACCAAGGGGTGTAATTAACACGGCCTGCCCTCTATCAATAACAGATTAGCATGTAAAAGCGAATGGCCTAATGGTTGGTGTGTGCCGGTAATTGGCCCATAAATTCTGTCTGAACAAGGCTTTATATTGTTGTCTTTGTAAAATTTTTGACAATAGATGGTTTGAAGTCTAACTTTTTGGTGATTTTTGTTGATTGCTGTCAACTATGTAATCTATAAATGTTAACAATTTAATCAGAACCATTTAAATGTTGCTACTATCGAATTTTGTTTTATAAAAATCTACGTTGATTTTGGTTTATAATGCCTTTAGGTCTATTGTTGAAAGCTAAAATGATCTTATCATTCAGACGCCATCACATCAAGCTACCCTAAACTGTCAAATTTTCCCAATCAACCTTGAACCTCATGATTTAGCGATAAAGTTGAAGATCTATTAAAGAAATTTGACAGCTTGTAGTAGCTTGATATGCTGGTGTCTGTACAATTAAGTACACTCACCCCACATCAGTGGTAACAATTTGACATTGACAGCGCCTTTATGCCGTAATGGCGATTTTCGTAGTGCAAGTGCGGATGACTGCACTATTCTACGTTTGAAGACAAATGAGATTACAATTCCTCCACAGTCTTAAGCAGCCAAATCATGCAACTTTAGCGTTTCTACTCCATTAGTACCCCTACAACAAGTATTAATACACTTGGTGCATGCAGGGCTAATGCCAGGTGTTCTCAAAGGAGTTCCCCAAGTCGACTGCAACTTGGGCATAGTCAATGGACCAAATTGCCGGCTAATATAGGCAGGGCACGTCCAAGAAAGCCACTGATTAGACTGGCTTACTTGTTGATGAATTTCTTAGTATTGATTATTGATAGGTTCAGTCATGTGAGAGTTGTGTTTGGTTCATTTCGTTAATTATCAGAGTTTTCGATGGCTCCAAGGTCTTTTTTAAATTTTATGGTAGTTATTCTAATGGTTAGTTTGGTAGTCTTAATTAACTTCAATTTAGATAGAGTGCTAAAGTCCGTTCACAGTTATTTTAACTCTGACAGCAACAACCTAATAGCAACCTTACTGGAACGAGAATAAAGATCACAATGATTTTGACATACCTGTCAGTGACAGCAACCCAACAGAGACCTTATAAGAATGAGCATCATTGTGATTTGGACAGTGATGCAAGATCAGACGTAAAATATATGAATGAATTGTAGTGTTGAACCAACTAGAATAGTTTAAATCGAGAATTTGACATGTAGACAAAACAAATTACTAGTTGATAAATAAAACAAAAACAAATAATTCCGCCGCAAATAAGTCCGAATTTGTACCTTTTGTGCGAAAAGTTTAATTAAATAAATAAATAATTTATTACGGAAAAAAAACTAGAACAAAAACTATGTACCTTGATGTGGGGACACATTCCAAAGGTAAATGTGTAAATGGTAATCTAATTTCCCTTTGTTAGTCAATAAAGGAGAACTACAAAGAACTTTCACGGTCACTATCTGTTGGTACCCGCTTGGTATCGATTCTGTCTCGTAACTAGTTACCTAGCAGATACCCAAAATTTATTTGGTTACCATCCAGCGAACCGCCTCCAACCTCGTATCCTTTGTAAACATTATTTACTCAATAAACTGAGCTTCAATGTTTAATAAGTTAGTTACAAAATTTGACTACAAAATTATAATCCTTGAATATTTTGGTCCTGGTTGAAGTGTTTTGTTGTTTTACCTATTTCAGAAATAATGAACTAGTAATATTTGAACTACTTCTTGAACTCCGATTTAAATTATATATTTCTAACCCGCAAGGTTAAAATCTAGGAGGATGTTATGTGATTTTGTTCCCATTTTGCATTTTTTTGTCATGTCAATGTCAGACACCATTTAATTACGGTATAAAAAAAACAATAAAGCAACTTATTACAACAACTTCTTGAAGAGAAAAAAAAAAAAAACGGTCAAGAGCTAGTTGGACTCGCGCACCGACGGTTTCGTACCATCATACTTATATTAAATTTTCATCGTCAAAGAATTAACACTGCGGTTTACAAAATTTCAGTTATAAGTCAGCGCCGTCTAGTTGCCTAATGTAACTTTTGTTGATGATTTCTGAAAAAGTGTGCTAGTTAGAGACTTATTTTTCCTGTAATTTGTATATAAACTTCTATCACATAGAATAATTTCAGATTTTTCTCTGTGCAAACTTCAGAGATAAGGGGAACGGTATTTCTTTTACATTTTTCATCAAAAGTCGAAAACTATGCGGCCTAAAAAAATGTTTGAGAATGTGCTAATAGCGCTCTTTCTTTTTTTTAGGGATTTTAAAATAAAATATCAAAACATAAACTTATTCAGAATATCAATATTGTAGTTTTTTCTTTTTTTGCCTAGATTAAAACCCGACAAATAGTAATGTTTTGACAATTGAAATACTAGCTTTGAAATTATATAAAATGAACAATAGAATTAGCATAAAAAATATTATTAAAATCTCGATTATGATTGTGAATGTATTCTTGGTCAATCCATAGTATCAGGTGGGATGACACTGACAACTCTCTCCACGCTCACTTCACCTAAGTTTTCACGGTGAGATGATTACAGAATCGCACTGCTGGCATAAGAAGCTCCTGAGTTACAAATCACCCGGCTGTCTTAAATAGGACAGTTTTCTTTACACAACAACAATAATACACAGTACATAGTCTGATATGAATATCATAGTTTTGAAGGGCGAATTAAGATAAACTTTTAATTAACCTTTAATTAGTAAAATACGTTTACTTACACTCAATATCGTAGACCAATGATAGGTGTATAAAACAAGTATATTGTTAACAAGGAGACAATGAAGAAATATAGAGTTTCAAATGAAATTAGTTTCATAGAAGCTTCATAATAATTGTTGCTTCGGTGTCAGACGATAATGTTAGGAACATAATATACTCGGCTAAATAACTATTGTCTTACAGTTTGAGCTAGGTATATATATTGACCTTGCTAAGTCCTGATTGAAATAGGTAAGATAATAGAGTATTTCCACTGTTGAGCAGATGTTAAAGTTTTAGCACAATCTACATCTGAGATAGCAAACCTACTTGCTGATTTCAATCAATCAATCAACTCAGCCTATCGCAGTCCACTGCTGGACATAGACCTCTCCCAGATTGCGCCACAACACGCTGTCCTCCGCCTTCCGCATCCAGTCTACCCCAGCCACCTTCTTTAGGTCGTCCGTCCATCTAGCTGGGGAGCGTCCCACACTACGCTTACCGATACGCGGTCTCCACTCCAGGACTCGTCTGCTGCACCGGCCATCGGCCCTTCGACAGACATGGCCAGCCCACTGCCACTTCAGTTTGCTTACTCTGCAAGCTATGTCGGTTACTTCGGTTCTTTTCCGGATAATTTCATTCCTGATTTTATCCTTCAAAGAAACTCCGAGCATAGCTCGCTCCATAGCGCGCTGAGTGACCTTGAATTTGTGGACCAGCCCGACCGTCAGTGTCCACGTTTCAGCACCGTATGTCATGACGGGCAGGACTCACTGGTTGAAGACCTTAGTCTTCAAACACTGAGGGATAAGCGACGAGAAGACTTGACGAAGCTTTCCAAATGCTGCCCAACCCAACTGGATCCTTCTGTCGGCCTCTTTCTCAAAGTTGATTTGTTTCGACATTAATATATTATATTTGTAGAGGTAGTTTAGAATAGTTTAAGTTATGTTGAGGATGACATGCCACTGTGAAAGATTGCCTTTATTAAAAATTAAGAAAAAAAAAGAAAAGAAAAATCAAAATTATGAACCTATCGTTGTAAACGAATAGCCGATTATGAGGTTGAAAGTTATGGTGGTGTACGCTAGATCCGGGAAACGCAGAACCAGTCTTTGTGGTGACGGTTGGTCTATAGAAGGTTATTTTTGAATGAATTTGTTGACTATTAAAGTTGGGTTAGTAGTAAGGGTTTTTAACTGAGCAGAATTTAAAATAGTTTATAATTTAAATGTATCAATGAGTGTAAAACAGTGGCCCGTTGCTAAATAATAACAGCCGCACAGGTCGATCGATCAGGTTAAGCAACGCTTGCCGCGGTTGGTCCGTGGATGGGTGACCATCTTTACATACCGAGACCCCTCCGTGCCTCGGAAAGCACGTTAAGCCGTTGGTCCCGGCTGTCATTCGTTGATCTTTGACAGTCGTTACGGGTAGAGTCAGAAGCCCGAAAGACTGACAACCAGTCTTACCAAGGGGTATCGTATTACCCAGTAACTGGGTTGTGGAGGTCAGATAGGCAGTCGCTCCATGTCAAATACTGGTATTCAGCTGCATCCGCTTAAACTGGAAGCCGACCCCAACATAGTTGGGAAAAGGCAGGCAGATGAATGAGTGTGAAACTATGGACTAGGTTTACGTCTGAAATAAAATAAATGAATGAATGAATGAATAGCAATTACCAGCATATAACTTCCCCCTGCTGGGTCACAGGCCTCCTCTCTTCGAGAGGGAGTGGGTTGTAATCTAACACGCGGGCCCAGTGCGGGATGGTAGATGGCACATACATATCTTCGAATATGCGGTTATAGTTACCTACCAGTTATCAGCGATAATTCTCAAGAAGCCATTCATGTTTACGTCATAACAATAATACCAATTATGAACTACAGATTGAAATAGCGGACCGTGTCGTGTAAATCGGCTGTACGAGTAATTTCGGCAAAAATTCAGTACGATTTCAACATAAACCGTTCCAAAAAAGGATAGCATATAAAAGCGGCTAAACACCTCCTTACACGGCGATAACACGGCAAATAATTTAACCAAGAACATAAATAAAGAGAGGGAAAGAAATTATGAACTCGACAAAATTCGAAGAAAATAAAAACAAATAAGGGGTTCCTTAGTCGGCCATTTAATTTCATGAAAGCAGACGCGTATTCTAATAAGCCAGGGAACATTACTTGGTTTTATTGCGCATTTTCACTTAACTTCGAGTCGGTATTTCTCTTTGGTAGTCATTTCGAGCCATAGTCTGGGCAGTGTGAATTATTTAGAATACGCTTTCCGAAGATACAGCATTAAAGATTCAAAGGCGCAGACCTTACGCTTCTGACTGTACGCTTCACGAAACTAACGCGGTGCGGACTCAACTACACGTCATCGACTTCTCGGGAACCAATCGATAAGGTCTGTTGTTTGATTGAATTTAAATAAATAAACTTGTACTGTTGCTTTGTGTTCGTGCTAAGTATATATTTTTGACTTACTTATTGTGTATGGTGTACTGTGTATACGTTATTTGCTCACAATGAGAAGGGTATTAAGCAATCATCAGCACCACGCGCTGTAGTGTCCTAAGTGCTCGTCCACCTGCACCTCGGATGACATAAAGAATGCCACTGATGACGCAATAAACGTGGTTACCTACTGTGCCCAAACTATAATAAAAAAAAAATATACGAGAAAGAGTACCATCGACAAGAAAAGAAGAAGTAGAAACATCAGTTTTGCGTGTTATTCCCCGTGTTTCACATTATTTTGTCTGTGGTATATAATTGGTGATTAAACCAATAGATTTAATCTGATAAGCTCTTATACCAACACGAAGAGGTCATCATCTGCCTAGCCTTTTCCCAAATATGTTGGGGTCGGCTTCCAGTCTAACCGCTTGCAGTTTAACACCAGTATTTTACACGAAGCAACTGCCTATCTGACCTCCACAACCCAGTTACTGGGTAATACGATACCCCTTGGTAAGACTGGTTGTCAGACTTTCGGGCTCCTGACTACCCGTAACGGCTGTCAAAGATCCACGAATGACAGCCGCGTCCAACGGCTTAACGTGGTTTCCGCGGCACGGAGGTATCCCGGTATTTAAAGATGGTCACCCATCCACAGACCAACCGCGGCAAGCGTAGCTTAACCTTATCGGTCGAACTATGCGGCTGTTATTATTTAGCCACGAGCTCCTCACGAAGAGGTCATTGGTTCACCAAAAAGTCAATAGTTAAAATACTTACCAACATATTTCCATGGCTTACAACGCCTAAATACAGAGATAAGTTAACAATACATGAACTGAAACTAGTCGAAATTCAATTCAAATGATGCCTTTATCTATAATGCCTAAAACCAGTTTGTAATGTCTATTCCAGACTATTGTCCCAAGTCTATCCCAATATGTTGTAGCCTTATTAAACTTTATATCAGTGATTTACTTCGGCCATTATCCTCCGGATAATTTTAAGGGACTGTGAATCTTTATAATCAAATTAACTTTATTGGATGGTAGCTCGCGTTAAATAAAAGTGGATTCCTAATTAATTGTCTTATAATAGATATTAATCGTGTGAGACAATTTTCGAGGAATAAAAATGAAGGTAATTTTCTTTGTTGAGCTGTTTGTGTTACCTTTGTTTGAACGTCAAATTGCAGAGGTCACGACTCACTGTATTTTCCATTTCACGTACCTACCTACATTATAATAAGACAAACATAATGACATAATTAAACCTATTAATTTTACGAAACTTGAGAAATGATTTCCCGTATTGAAAACCCTGTGAAATTTGAAACACATCAAATAAAGGTTGGAAAACTGTTTCTATTGAACTGCTTAGCTCTTTGGAATAAATTCTGTATACTCGTAAGTTCTTAATCTTATCTTAGAACTTATCTTCTTATAGAAGAATAGAACTTATCTTATATATCCATGACTAACCCCGGTACTCAAAGTCATTACTTAAAATGAATCAATCATTAACTTTAATTGACAAGTATAAATTGGAACGCAGTCAGTCAAAAATATGTCAGATTGAAAACATTTTTGTTGACATTTGTGCCAAGATGCGTTGGTTAATTAAAGTTAGTGAATGATTTATTTTAAGTGAAGTCTCTGAGTGCGGCAGTATGATACGTTAGTCCTAACTGAAATTCTCACAGAATATAAAATGGTTGTTGAACAAAACACATATATCACGCCTGTTATCCGCGACGGTTTAGGCTGAGGTGTACAGACGCCACGACATCAAGCTACCCGAATCTGTCAAATTATCCCAATCAACTTTGAATCTTACGCTTTAGAGATAAAGTTGAAAATCGATTAAATAAAATTGACAGATAGTAGTAGCTTAATGTGCTGGCGTCTGTACATCCCTACCTAAGCTTCTGCCTACCTATTAGCACATTGCGCCAGTTATGTTTGAGTGCCATGTAATTGGGAGCGAGCCTATGTCTTCAAATGCCTTGTCATCAAATGGGCACAAATCTCCGGGTTGCTACTAAGAAAACGAAACTAAACTGCCTAATCACTCCGAGTGCCCTGATTGGGCATGAAATCATGTCATTCTCCCACGAGTGGAGTCTTCACTTCAAGAGCGCTTCACTATCAAGTCGCCTACGAAGCAGCTCGAACAGCCTCCTGAGGGTGTTGTCCGAGCGGTGGGACCTTTCCCTAATACAGTAAATAATAAATTTACCTTTTTGTGTTTAGTTTCAGCTACTTGAGAACGTTGTAAGAATCTAGTAATTATGTAAACTGGAAGGGAACTGTCTCCTGAGATACAGGCTAACAACCTAGTTCAGGAGGCAGTGCGCTTATGTAATTGTGTACTTACGTTGTTTTCAATAAATAAAAAATAAAAAAAATAAAATCATTTAATTCGAGTATCATAGACTCATAATAGAAATAATACACTCACACAGTCACATTACATACACACACTACAAATTCAAATTCAATTCAATTAACAATAACAAAAAATTATTTACAATTACATTACATTTACATTACAAAATAAAAATAAAATTAGGTTAATCAGTCGCACCAGCCTGCCACATGTCGCTGACAACAGTCATTTATTCAAACTAGGCTGAGAATCAGCACTTTTCGAACGTCAAAATTACAAAAGACAGTCCCCCAAAACGCCCGCCCTTCACCACTTCCTAGTGCTTTCTAACTATAGTGTACATATACTGTGGAGAAAAATAAACGTTTATCCGTCTTCCAATTGGCAGTGTACTGAAACTCACCCTGTTTAACCTTTGTCACGGCAGCGTGACATTTCGATACAAAGATACCGATACATTACCTAAACGATTACCGGGAACTTGTTTCTAGTATCGATTCTACTGTTGTTAAGGTACGGGCAACTGTGGCATATTTACTTTCCTTGAGCAAATCTATCCGTGAGTACTGTACTTTATATCTCTCGATTACTAAAAATATAATTTTTATAATCGATTTAATCCAAGAGATATTTAAGTATGTACAGACGCCAGCACATCAAGCTACCCGAAACTCTCAGATTTTCCCAATCAACTTTGAACCTTATGCTTTAGCGATAAAGTTGAAAATCTATTAAAGAAATCTGACAGATTGTAGTAGCTTGATGTGCTGGCGTCTGTACTTTATTAGCCATGAAACTGAAAACAAAAAAAAGTCTAAAATACATTTAGTATTTCTAAACTTTTTTGTAGTCAGTTTCACCATATTATTGTTCCTATCATATTTTTCAAGAAAGTGGGGCTTGTGGCTAAGTATTAACAGCTGCAGGGGTCAAACGATCAGGTTAAGCTACGCTTGCCGCGGTTGGTCCGTGGATGGGTGACCATCTTTACATACCAAGGCCCCTCCGTGCCTCGGAATGCACGTTAAGCCGTTGGTCCCGGCTGTCATTCGTGTATCTTTGACAGTCGTTACGGGTCGTCAGTAGCCCAAAAGTGTGACAACCAGTCTTACCAAGGGGTTTCGTATCACCAGTAACTGGGTTGTGGAGGTCAGATAGGCAGTCGCTCTACGTAAAATGCTGGTACTCAGCTGTATCCGGTTAGACTGGAAGCCGACCCCACCATAGTTGGGAAAAGGCAGGCAGATGATGATATTTTTCTAGAAACTACGAAAATAAAATATTTATTGTTGGTAGTTTTTAGGGCTCCGTACCAAAATGGTAAAAAGGAACCCTTATGGTGCGACTCAGTCTGTCTGTCTGTCCGTCTGTCACAGCTGGATATCTCAAGAACTACTAATGCTATCAACGTAAAATTTTGAAAAAAAAAATTAAATATACAACGTGTAACGTTAAATGCGCAAAACCTGAAAATAGTTTGATCAGAATAACGAGCAGAATTAATTGAACCACTTTTTAATATAGGTCACATTTTCAAAAAATCTTCATTAAAAACGTTGCCGTGTCTATTTATTAATAGTTCAAGCAAGCCAATGTCCGGGGACGACTCCTCCCTCGACAAAGCGTCGTCGCAGACGCAAGAAACGATCAGAATGGCCAGTAAAACTAAAACAGCACATAAAACCTTTACAATTTTGAATGACTCATTTTCTCTCTGAAATAGGTGAATTGAATTAAAAATCAGTTGGGGTATCCGAGGTTTTGCGCATTTAACGTTACACGTTGTAGGTGTAAATACAAATGCGACAAATATTTTAGTGACAATTTTGAAGTCAGCTGCGAATATGCCCCAATTTTCACGCTCATAAAACATATTTCACGTCTCTATTTGCCTAAAATCTTCATCATAACCACAAATAAACAACATTCTGATACGCAAAACAACATCTTAAGGAATCCTTATTCTATTTGGCTTGAAATCGAAAGCGCAGGCGTAACCCGGACGCGAATCGAGATTATCCATTTCCTTTCGATAAGTGAGAAGTTTTCCTCTACAAGATTAAATATTGCAGCCCCTTGGTACCCTGTGGCGTGAGTAATGTAGTGTCAGAATCTAGACGTGTATGGAAAAAGCCGAGAAAACTTGCCCGGATCCGTTTTTAAGTAGAACTAGGAGAAACCAATTTGTAATGCAAGTTCTGATTTATGGGATGGTACGGTTTGTTTGTTTAAATTGTGTTAGTCTTGTTGGAAGATTGTGTTTGTGTTTTATTTGTTGTTTGTGTATTCTTGGGTTTTATTTGGTAGTTAGAGTGGGTACCTACGTACTTAAATGATAACAGGAACCGAATAGCTTTCTTTGAATGAGTATTATACAACGTGTAACGTTAAATGCGCAAAACCTGAAAATAGTTTGATCAGAATAACGAGCAGAATTAATTGAACCACTTTTCAATATAGGTCACATTTTTCAAAAAATCTTCATTAAAAACGTTGCCGTGTCTATTTATTAATAGCTCCAGCAAGCCAATGACAGCGCGGCGCAGCGGCCCGGTGACGACTCCTCCCTCGATAAAGCGTCGTCGCAGACGCAAAAAACGATCAGAATGGCCAGTAAAATTAAAACAACACATAAAACCTTTACAATTTTTTTAATGACTTATTTTCTCTCTGAAATAAGTCAATTGAATTAAAAATCAGTTGTGGTGTCTGAGGTTTTGCGCTTTTAACGTTACACGTTGTTTACATACTTCATAGTTCGTGCCTATGCAAGTATCATCATCTGCCAAGCCTTTTCCCAACTATGTTGGGGTCGGCTTCCAGTCTAACCGGATGCAGCTGAATACCAGTATTTTACTGGGTAATACGATACCCCTGGTAAGACTGGTTGTCAGACTTTCGGGCCACTGACGACCCGTAACGACTGTCAAAGATCCACGAATGACAGCCGGGACCAACGGCTTAACGTGTTTTCCGAGGCACGGAGGGTCTTGGTATGTGAAGATGGTCATCCATCCACGGACCAACCGCGGCAAGCGTTGCTTAACCTGATCGATCGACCCGTGCGGCTGTAATTACTTAGCCACAAGCCCCTCAGTGCCCTTCGTGCCTATACAACTAAATAAGAATAATAATTGGAAGGTTTTCTTCACGATCTTGCATTTGGTATAATAAGTCCTTCTTATTTGGGGGCCCTTTAATTATTATTTTTGAGAGCTCAAAAATCAGCGTACCGAAGAAAATCTACCTAATTTTAAGAAAAACTACATATTCCAAAATAAAAATATAATTAAACTGAATATTCATAAAGAAAGGCGTTCAATATATCGCAGATCAATTAATTTTCAGGGTGGAGCTGCGACTCCTCAATGATCGCGATCCATTACTCTCTCCAATGTGTCGAAATTTTGCAGATTTGCACCACAACATTCAATTATTTTTACATTTCAATTCGATTCGTTTAGAATTCTAAGTGTTGGTAGATTGAGCAGAATATTCCAATAAGGCGGCTAAGAAGAATAAAGTCAGTAAAAAAAGCCCAGTGCATAGTCGGACCAGCAGGGTAATTGCGCAACACACTATCAGTGGCAATGGGTTTCATTTTGACAGTTCAACAAAATTCATTGCGTTATTTACGTTGTTGAGCAGAACATTTTTCGAACATATGGAGCAATGGATTAGCAATATGCTTCAAAATGATTCAAATTGAGAGTAATAATGTGTTACGCAATTAGGGTGCCGGACCACTTTACTATATTCAACACTACCTACCCATTGACAGGCCTGTTGGTCTAGTGGTCAGTGGCCCTGACTGCTATGCCCAAGGTCGTGGGTTCGATTCCCACCTAGGACAAATGTTTGTGCGATGAGCACGATCATTTGTTCTTTGTCTGGGTGTAATTTATCTATAATATGTATGTATTTAGAAATATATATGTATGCTTATCAGTTGTCTAGTACTCATAGCACAAGCTCTGCTTAGTTTGGGACTAGATGGCGTTGTGTGAAAGTTGTGGAATATTATTATTATTATATTATTATTAGCTATCTCTCTCTCTTTAGTCGTTCACTCTTGACAGAGTGGTCGTGGTTGATGACTCTGCATTCTCTTTGGCCAAAGCAGCTCTCGCGATGCTCCTCCACTTATTTCGGTCTTCAGCGTCTCGGAAATTCTGAACTATGGAGGTTTGTGTTGACGCTTTGATAAGGTCTGTCCAACGCGTAGGTGACCGACCGCGTGACCGCTTGCCCTCTACTTGTCCCTGGACAACGAGTCGTTCCATGGAGTGTTCGTTACGAACCACGTGGCCGAAATATTTGATAATTCGTATTTGCACAGTCGACGATAATCTGTGCTTGACTTTTAGTTCCTCCAGGATCGAAACATTGGTCCGAAACGCTGTCCAGGGAATCCGCAGCAGCCGCCGCCAGCACCACATCTCCAGTGCATCAATTTTGCGTCGGTCTTTGAGGCGAACCGTCCACGTTTCTGCGCCGTATAGGAAGATCGGGAAGACTAGACTTCTCATTAGGCGGACTTTTGTGGCTTTGGTGATATTACGGTTGCACCAGACTCTTTTAAGCTTGTCAACGGCAGATCGTGTGATAGCACATCTCCTTCGAATCTCGTCTTCACATCCTCCAGTGTTTGTGATAGTGGAACCGAGGTACACATACGATTGGACAACCTCACAGTTGCCAACCATAGAGATGTCAGGATGGTTTAGTTCAGCTCGGTCCACGATCATCATCTTGGTCTTGTCTCTGTTGATCGTTAGTCCGAAGGAGAGGCTTGTTGTCTCTAGACGGGTCAGCAAGTTTTCCATGTCTTCTCTTGTTTGGGTGAGAAGAGTAGTGTCATCGGCATATCTTAAGTTAGATATCTTCCGACCTCCCACTGAAATGCCTTTGTCCCATTGATCCATAACGATTCTCATAATACATTCCGTGTATATGTTGAACAGGAGTGGAGAGAGTATACATCCCTGTCGGACACCAGCGTGTGTATGAAAGCTTTTCGAGTCAACGTCGTCTATCCGAACAGTTGCAGTTCCGTCCTCGTAAAGTCGGCGTATGAGACGAACTAGGTGAATAGGTACTCCCATTTGAATGAGTACGTCCCATAACTTATGCCATCTCACGGTATCGAAGGCTTTGCGAAAGTCAACAAAGCAGATGTAGAGTGGGATGTTAAACTCTCTAGACTTTTCAATTATTTGTCGAAGAATTAGAATCTGCTCTCTTGTTCCTCGACCCTTGACGAATCCCGCCTGCTCAATAGCTATTTCGGGATTCAGAAAAGCTCGTAGTCTGGTATTGATGATATGAAGGAGTACTTTGCTGGCGTGTGTAATTAAAGATATAAGTCTGTAGTTGCCACATTTCTTCGTTGATCCCTTTTTGTGCAGTGGTATGAACACAGAGTGTGCCCAGTCTCGAGGCCATTTCTCTGTCTCCCAGATGCGGTTGCAGATAACATGCATTATATCAGCTCCGTATTCACCCATAGCTTTAAAGACCTCTATTGGAATGGTATCAACACCTACAGCCTTATTCCTCTTCAGGTGCTCAATTGCGGCTCGAACTTCGCTTTTCAGGATTAGTGAGTAGTGATTATTAGCTATACAGAATGAAATTGAAAACTTGCGACAAATAGAAATAGAAGCTGCAAGTAAAGTAACTGGTACAGACGCCAGCACATCAAGCTACCCGAAACTGTCAGATTTTCCCAATCAACTTTGAACTTTTACTCTATAGCGATAAAGTTGAAAATCTATTAAAGAAATCTGACAGATTGTAGTAGCTTGACGTGCTGGCGTCTGTTCTACACTGTACAATGCTTAAAGCTTAATAGCTGCCTTGGTCTAGTCACAAGCGCTGTTACTGAGCGTGAGAACCTGGGTTCGATTGAGTAAAGTGTACATACATAATCATAAATTGTCATTTCCCGAATATAAATTCTTGAAAAAAATCTTATAATTGTAGTCTTAGATAGTGCAAACTAAGTAATTAATAATATTAAAATCATTTAATTCAGGCAAGACCCATATTACATAAAACATAAAATATCACAATGCCTATTATTACACTAATTAAAATAACTATTCCACTAATGCCTATTATAGTTATTGCATTCAAATAGATACGAATTACCGTCGCTACAGTTTTTTTTTTTTTGTATCATACTGGGTGTCCGAAAAGTCATGGATTACCTCTTACCTGCTGATGGGCCACATTGGGATCTATCAATAAAAAAAAAATGACCCACCAATATAATTTTTTTTTCACCAGGGCCGATCAAAAATAAGATATTTTTTTTTGTGAAAATTTTAAGTTTAAACCTAAATTTTAGGTATTTAAAAGATGATATCTGTAACTTTCTTGTATTCAGTCGATAGTAGGATGATTCAAGATGAAAATAAATAAACCTCTACTCGAAAAAGTTTTCATTCGTAGAAATGTCATCGAAAAAACTGATCAGAGGTAGAGATTTTCCAAAATTTCATTAAACATCAAAACACTCGGAAACCATAAGACTTTTACCATGGTATTTTTTTTTTATTATTAGATCCCAATGTGACCCATCAGTAGGTAAAAGGTAATCCATGACTTTTCGGACACCCAGTGTATATAAGATTTTATATTTCTATGGTTTGTATGTTGTCTCAGGCTATCTACCTACTGCAAAATATAATGTTTACTTACTGCTTTTCCCAATTTAGTTGGCTCTCATCGACCGACAACTTGGGAACTATCAGGAACTATCAACATAAACACTACCACAACACACTCATAAACAAGAAAACATCTTGTAATCCGCCCACAGAGCATAACAAAATTCATAAGACGAGGCCCAGGACTGGTGCCATTTGTTACCAAAATGCCAGAGGCCGATATATGGCACGGCCGTAGACGATATTATGGATGCTTGGCTGGCAGCACGAGGTCTGTCTGGCAACCTGCCATGTGGCTGTAACACCATACTCGGGGCTATAAACCGCTCGCAAGTTTGGATTAAGAAAGATTAATTGTAGCATGTGAGGAATTTTACTTCAGCAGTTTCGGGTTGCGATTTCTAGAATAGCTTAGTGTTTGTTGTGAATACCGAGCTAAGAAGCGAAAACGATTAATGCATAAAGCATTGGGTACCTAATCTAATCTGTATATTTACAAATAAATAAAATTCAAGTATCTGTTTGTAATGTCAAAATAACAGCTTTTTTCTAAATGCATATGAAAGTAACGCTACTTACCTATAATAAAAACAAAAGTATTAAAAACCATTTTTGTTTGTCTGTCTGTCTATAGGTATGTATGTTCCCAAACCTTTATTTTTTAACGGTCCAAAGCCTTTGGACCGTTTTAACGGTCCAAAGACTTTGGACCGTTTTTGACGGAACTTTCACTGGCAGATAGCTGATGTTATAACTGATGGAGTAACTTAGGCTTCTTTTATTTTAGAAAAAGAATTAGGATTACGCACAAAAAATTGAAACCCATGAAATCCAATTAGTTTTCCAACATGCACGCGATCGAAGTCGCGGGGACAGCTAGTACTTAATCATTTTCCTAATTTTCCAAACTTTAAGAATATTATTTTTAAACATAAGAAATTCTCGTTCGTCAAATAAAACGAATGAATCATTCGAGATACGTAATTCACCAAAAACGAATTCATGCCCCGTTTGAATACCGAAAAATGTTTAAAACATACCTTACACAAAGCACCACGCAAGACTGGCACAAAATAAATAAAAAGAAAAATAAATGCCGTTCGTACTGCCATTGGATTCCACGTAAGTTGGGTATACGATACTTTAATCCAAATAGTTGGCCTAGTCCAAATAGTTTCACAGGCAAATCTTTATTGCACCCGCTTAATTTCGCACAAGTATGGCCGGACGGCGCTGAATTAATTTATTATGCTGCACTCTGTAAACGATGTTGGATTTTTGGTGCCTCTCGTTTCGCGTCAAAATTCAAAGGGAATATTCTGAGAATATCTCTGTTTGTTATTGAATTACGCCTTGAAGTTCTGTTCTTATCTCTGTGACGTTTGAATGTACTTGTTGGTACTTATTGGATGTAGATTGTTGCTCGTGTTGTTTTCCTTTTCGAGTTAATTCGAATTGTGAATGTCAACAGATGTTTCTTCGAGTGTTTTCTTAATTTGAAGGTTTTGGCAATGTTTACTTAGTTTTGGTAACTTGAGTATGTTTTAGAGATATCCAATTTAAAAAAGTAAAAAGAATAGAGCATTTAATTTTGTGTCAATTTTTCTGTAACAATATCTATAAGGTTATCGATATACAGGGTCAAATTAAATTATCTAGCGAAACTCTGCAGACATGACGGGTATCGTTATCTAAACACAATGAAATAAAAAATGTTCGATGTTTTATAGGGATCAACGACCGCTGGTAGTGTTGTTAATAGAAGTATGAGTTGAGTTGATCAAGTGTGCGGAATTTCGCTAGCTAACTTAGTTTGATCACAGGATCAAACTAAGTTAGCTTATTTTGGGTGTAAGTATATCTACAGAGATATACTTACACCCAAAATAAGCTTTGAATCAAAGTCATATTATAATAGCATGCCATATTAACTACCTATGATTGATTCCTCGATAAAAATTAACATGTCAGTAATATCTCTTATCGTTTATAATTGCAGGATAGAAATAGTAAATTATACGCAGTAATTAGTCCTACTTATTGATTCGTTGAAAAAATTAACATGTTAGCTACTGACATGGCAAGGCCGTGTAGCGTTATTTTATTTATAGTGGAACGAAATCGGCCTCATTCTTTACTATAAATAATGTATGTCAATCAAGTATAATGTCAGATGAATTAAATAGTATTATTATATTCGGGTCTTTGTACTTTCTGGTTGCAATAGCGAGCTGCTGGATGCTGAGTGTGAGGCCCTAGGTTTATTTACAACTATCCGCCTTCAACTTCGTTTGTGTAGAATTCGGAATTCCCGCCGTTTAAATCCTATTACCCGTTATCCCGTAGGAATGAAGCATTTTCCCGCTGTAAAAAGTAGCCTATGTTCATCAGGGATAATGTCGGCTTCTAATGCTAAAACAATTTTTCAAATCTGTCCAGTAGTTTCGGAGCATGTTCAATACAAACAAACAATCAAATATTTCCTCTTTATAATATTAGTGTAGATGTAGACAAACAACTTCCAGAGAATGAAGGCAAAGCAACACCGTGTCTTTGCATACTTATATTCTGTTCTGTCTTCCTAAAATACAACCAAAACTGGGTTAGAAAATGTCTATCAGTATTTTGATATTTGCCCAAACATTGACCAACAAGCTAAACTACGTGTCAACGCTCAAATACGCTTTACTATTTGAAACCGATCATGCATAAGATGCCATAGTATCAACATATTCCAAGACACACATACCAAGTGCATTTGCCACATGGAATATAGAACTGGCGTTCGATATGGAACAACGTCGTCACCGTCTTGAGTTATGAAATATTCACACCGTCTTACATATGTTGGTGCCCTAGTACCTATAAATATCGAGGAGGTTTGTGCACCTACATATTGTGGCATTTCGCTCAGAAATCCAATCCAAAATCTCTTCCATTCAATATTCGGGGCTCGATTTCATCTACAAAATATTTTCACGTATCGTTTCCAAACGTTAACAACTATTTGTGCACACTGACAAAGCAAATATATTTCTAACACCATTTGTTTTCGACTAACGCTCGATTCGCTCACAAAGCAATCCACACGCGTTCCATACGCATGACTACTGCCATTGAGCTCGATTTTGACGTAACCGAGCTGTGCTAAGACCTAACACGTCTGGCAAAGCGCAGATACTGACTAGTCACTGCGCCGAGTGGACGTGTAGACATCCATTCAATAAAGTCAGCCACAATGCACTAGGTTTATCCAATACAGATAAGCTTGAATGAGATTGCATGGGTGTAATCTTGTATGGACTAGAAACATCTTCATTTGAAATTCTGAATGGATTTGATGCGGGCTTGTTTGTACCGGTTTTCTAAGCCACTGTTTGTTTTTATGTTGGTTGTGGGACAGGAGACATTAGCAAAGGCGATAGGAATGTAGGTGTGTTTTGTTTGTAACCTACTTTGTAACTAGATGGGTACTTTGTAATTCGATTTTCGTGTTGTTTTAAATATTTTAGTTGCAACATAATACTCTCGAGGATATTGTGAAAATCCAGGGTTCATCGAAATTCATTTGCCTTTGTTTGAGGTTTTTCACTATCCATTTTATAGCTGGCTTTGTATGAGAGTGAAGGATACAGAAAAATAAAGAAAATTCTTTATTCCAAAGGACAGAAACGAACATCGCAATATTAACAGGATTAATTAAGGACTAGCTAATATAAAAATATTTGTCCTCCTATTTCCTTTGTAACATTTTAATCAAATCTAGTGTTGTGTGGAAACGTAAATGTATTACAGTAATTACTTGTGTGCCAGTGGTTGGCAAGCTGGCGTGGCCAGATGCCAGTAAATGCCTTCCTAACAGCTTATCTTAGCTCTGCTACTTTATAGGCCTTGCTTTGTTCTAGCTTGGTTTATTTTTATGTACGTCGTTTGGACAAGCTGTGCACTACCTAGAGACTGTACAGTGTTATCAAGAACGGTTATGGTGGTTTTCGTTGTAGAATATGTACCCTGTGTATTGTTGTGTGTTAAAGTTGACTGTTGGGCAAAATGAATATATGTACGTAGTTCAATTCTGATTTACGTATCTACTTAGATTAAAGTTACTTGTACAAAGCACATTGGTAATATTTTTTAATTTGATGACTTGTTTTATTATTATCGTTTTCACAAAACTTTGATAGTTTAAAAATTAAGAAAGAAAATAAATTTATTTTGACCAAGCTATGACATACAATATACTTACCATAGATTTAGTATAGTAGTATATACAAAATCTATGCAATAAACACGTAAAAAAACTACTTACTATATTAGGTATAAGAACATTGAATGATATGGCGTTTTAATTTAATTAAATAAGTGATAAAAACTTAATATAGCAACAAGCTTCTGATACAAAACAAAGCTACGAAAACTTTACAAAAACTAAAGGAAAAATGCTCTAAAGATAGTGAGACATGTCTTAGCGAAACTTCAAGGTTCTGCTAAATTATTCACATACTAGTAGGTGTAGCAAAAACGGAGACAAAGTGAGTCTCCGGGCGTTCATTACGAGCTCTGCTACTGACACGCCCTCTGTGTGAGGACTGAGGAGTTTCTCTGAATTTTGACTAGGAGATATAGTAAGGGAGTGTGGATTGATGAAATATGTAGCATCATTATTGAGGTTGGTTGCTGCTATTTGGTTTTGTGTTCGCTAGTAGTGTTTTCTATAAAGATGGGTGTATATGACGGCACGGTTGGCGCAGTGGTTAAGCGATTGACTGCTGGGCTGCGTGTCGCGGGTTCGATTCCCGCACGGAACAAATATTTGTATGACCTACAAGTAGTTGTTCCGGGTCTGGCTGTTTGTGTATGTGACTTTAATGTTTGTAAACGCACCCAAAATACAGGAGAAATTCCTAGTGTGGGGCAACGTTTAAAAAAAAATGTATATTAAAGTAGGTCATAAACCTACAGTTGTTTAGGACCGATTTTCAGAAATAGTTTAGTTGAATTTTCATGGTATTACTTACATAAATATTGCAAGGTTTTGTAATGTTAACAGATGTGGCACTTGGCTCAAAAAGTGTTGTTAATAACCCTGTCATTTGAACTTAAACTTGAAAAATATGGTAATGAATACCAATTCAGTTGCCAAGCCTGGTTATTACGGCATTATCACTCCACGATCGTTAGTTGCAGTGACCTTGGGGGAATCCCAATAGATGAAATTTACTGGCTAGTTCTGTAATAGTATAATTCCATTCCATTCTTACCCAGTAACTGGGTTATGGAGGTCAGACAGGCAGTCGCTCAGTGTAAAATACTTGTATTCAAATACATCTAGTAAGACCGGAAGCCGATCCCAACATAGTTGGCGATAGTCTAGACAGGTAATGAGTGCAATAGTACCTGCAATTGCACTTTGAAAACATGTCAGAAATTCGTCACATTTTTTAAATATTACTTTTGTTTTTTAATGCAATTAAAAAAGAATACACATAATAATTTTTATTGAGCTTAACCATTTAAAATTAATTCGGAATCAAGTATTAATATTGAGCGGATGTATTTCGCACGAAATACGGAAAAAGTGGTTTGCATTTCGTCGGAAATCTGGGACACAATGTGGAGTGTCAGCAAGAACAATCCAGTAGAGTAGGTACCTACTTACAGCACCTACGTCGACAACTCGTTATTAAAATTATTATTATTATTTGACAAAAACATGCACTCTTGGCGTAGTTCAAAATTGTTTTTAAATATAGTTAAGTATATTACGTAGGTTTACGGTATCTTGGTATTTATTTATTTACTAGCTGTGAATACCCGATTCGCTGGTGGTCATTTTTAATTAATCTATCACTACTTACTTCATAATTGTTTCATATAAAAGACACATTTTATTAATGATAAACACACATTTTTAGAAATCACGTGTTTCAACCCCCGTATCTTCTACACCCTTATAGGTATCAACTTGCAACCACCGTAGTGCACGATGGGAGCCTTGTACCTATTGCGACATACAAACACTATGCGTTTGTGACCTCTATTTTTACCCTCTATTTTTATATCTACAACATTATTTTTAGTATACTGCAAACCTGAATATAGTTTGTTCATAATAAGTAACTGAATCGATTCCAATAGTTTTTACACCATGTTATATTTTGCCCCAAAAATATTTTAAAGAGGTAAAAAGTTGGACATCGAGCGACACTAAGTACATATCCGCAATCATATGCGCACAAGACAGGTCACAGCCGGTCGGTCGGTGGCGCGTGTTAAGTGGTAACCAACTTTTCATATGGACAATCAGGTAACATAACCAGCTTATAACTTCGTGATTTTTCATGATAGAGTTTTGAAATTTTGTACATAGATTCTTTACATAAGAACACTAGACACGTGTTTCGGGTTTGCCATATACTAAAAAAAATGTTGTATATATCGCTCATCCAATAGAACAACGACGTAATTACGAAAATGTTTTTTTTAACATTTCTCGAGTTTTCACATGAAATTATTACAAATTATTATTGATAGTAAAGTAACATACATAAAAATATTAAATATTTTAGCATAATCATTGGATTAAAAGTTTGAAATTGAAAATATGATATATCATATTTTCAATTTCAAACTTTTAAAACGTTCACCTGAAAAATAGCTAAAACTTAATTACGTCATTGTTCTATTGGATGAGCGATATATAGATTTAGGGACAACATCAAGCAGTGTAATAATAAGTAACAAAGGTTAGAACTTAATAATAGAGGTAACAAATACACTACTCACAACGTTATTTATTTATTTATTTATAATAAGCACACCAACAGCACAGCCACTTACAACTCAAATAAAAAAAATCATAGTAAAAATTGCCATTTCAGTAACCATGCAAATAACAGGTATGCATGACATTAAACTTACAAATATTAGAGACAAAAGAGAACAATAAAAAGTGTGTCTAGTAGAACTTAATCTAGAACACTACAAAACAAAAATTATTATCCACTGGTATGTAAAGAGAAGTCGAAATTGTGATTGATTTTGGACTTACAAGCTACGACCATTAAAATATCTACCTATTACCCATCTAATTTCAAAATAGTACAGACGCCAGCACATCAAGCTACTACAATCTGTCAAATTTCTTTAATATATTTATTTATTTTATTATTTATGTAGACACAGTATAAAACAAAATGGATGCATAATTATAATTTGAGAACAAATGTACTACTTATTTCTTAAGAAATTTCTTCCGGCAGACCTGCGAAAGGAGAAGTAAAAAAAAGAAATGTAGACAATAGTGTGTGAGAACATGAAGAGAAAAATATGAATGTCATGTTAGATTTTCAACTTTATCACTAAAGCAAAAGGTTCAAAGTTGATTGGGAAAATTTTACAGTTTTGGGTAGCTTGATGTGCGCCGTCTGTACATTACGATACGTGTGATTTAATAAGTATTCCATCAGGTATACGACGTGCATTAATAGACTATTAAAATAACACGTATCGTATAATATTTTATGGCTTGTGCACTAAAGTCACGCTTTCCTGTGTAAAAATGGTCACAGAAAAGCATGACATAAGTGCGGGAACAGATCACACAGTGCTATATAAAATATTATTAAACATCTTCCAACGAATTTATTTTTGAAGGCCAAAAAACAATGTTTATTTCCTGCAATATCTCCATTTTCGATCCAGTTAACATTTTACTTCTGATATCCCCTAATCCCGGATTCCTCGTCTTTTACACCCTAAAGATCCGGACGGTTGTTATCTCTAAATCTTTTGTTCTTGTCACGGACACCCGCATACATGTTCCCCCCGTCCCCGCCGTCGCTTATTTCCATATCCCTCAAATATATCATTGCGCTGGGAATATTTTATCCTGTCGGTATCTAACCGGCGTTTTGTGGTAATGTCTTCGTTTGATGTATAGCAGTCAAGAACACTCGTGGTCTAAATATCTTGCCATTATGTATATTGTGGCCACATTAAGATGTAACGTTGCAGAAGGGAGCCTCTTAGCGTTTTTTCCCTGCGTAATCACGACCCAGATTGCTCTGTCGCGAAACATAATGCCGCATCGGGCAGGAAATTTGTTAAAATTATAGACGAACATTTATTTCTCCAGTCGAAATATCGAATATGGGCTCGACTTCCTTTTACTAAAAGGCCGATGGAATTACTGTGCAAATGGCGCCTCGTTTGTGCTTAATTCGTACATTTGTTTGTGCAATCTTTTTTCGACGAGATACGAGGGCAAAAATAATTGAAACAACCATTTTTCTCGGTACGGGAAATTAGCGCCGAGATTGTTCTTTGTTGAATTTAATTGGATCAGATTATAGACAATGAGTGACGTTTTTGCGTGCCACGTATTTACGTAATAACCGGATGACGGGGGAAAAGTGAAATATAAAAGCGTAATAAAGTGGGGGAACGGAGTGCAAAGAATTTTGTATGAATTACAAATGAATTCTCTGAAGTCGTTCAAAAACTCGCACAGCGAAATCTCCTTCCGCGGCTACTTCGTTAAATAATGTAAGGAACTGTGGAGGTGCGCGAATTGCGGGAACCGACTCGAACAAAACGCGCTAGAGCCGCTTGAATTTGCAATTTCAAGGCGTTTCGTTCTCTCACAATTTGCTTATACCGAGCCCCGCGTTGGGCGCCATTCCATGTAATTCGGTCCGCAGCCGCACTAAAGTTAAGTAATCGCACACCGTCGCGCGCGCTTCCAGGACCTCCTTATTTTTTTGGCATCGTTTCAAATTAAAAGCGATAAGAGTGAACCTGCTCCTGTTCAGACCCCACGAGCACGTCGAAGCAAAGGCAGCTACTTACACCATAGACTATTTATCACCCTTTGTTGGAAGACCGTCAGAACCGCCGGCTGTAACTATACAATTAAATCAACAATTCATGACGTTTGCCGCTTTTCCTCTCTTTATACCGTTCCAATATAATTTCGGTTCACTTCTCTAGCGAATTAGAAAAGGAAAAGAAAAGAAAGAAAAATTGTTCATTCTGCACAAACCAAACGCACATTACAAATAAAAAATACATACAATATACACATACAATGTAGTCTCAAGCATATAACAAGTTGACAGTTTTGTCCATTGATTGATATCAGGGCTAGAAACCAAAGACAACACACATAAAAAAAATAATTACTTTTAACAAACAAGCCACAATAATAAGAACAATTATGCCGTGTGTCGCATCTGTGCAAGAACAGGTCGTAAAATACTGTGACTTCGGACGAACCTAGTACATCGTCAACAGCGCGGATAATCCGTCATGGGAGTTGAAACTATATTAATAAACAAAATTTTATGAGCAATAATACGAACTAAACCGGGATCCTCGATGGAGGTCGAGCTCGCCTTTCATTTTCTCTTCAATAATGAACAAGTGCTGACCCCCGCAAGCTGCGCGAAATTTAATTTTAATACGGGACTGGCCACTATCTCGGCGACGTTGCCTAACAAAACATGCCTGGCTTGTGTAGATTAGAACTCGCTTACTACATGTTTGTTCAACGCTAATGTTTTTGACACCATTATACCTACGTGTATACATTACTAACTTCAAATTCTCAGATAAAGGGCGGTCTGATGGCGAGCCATTACTAACGAAATTATAATGGAACATCCAACATTCTTCGGCGTGTACAATTGGGGCAAAATTCGCTGCAATTTCATGAATTGTCGTCGGCAGTTATTATTCGGCGTGTAAACGGGAATTCTGTCTCTTCAGGACATAGCTGGTTTTGTCCTAGAGTTTCCCGTAAATTCGCATGGTTCGCTGGTTCCTTTGAAAAGTCGCGGTTGGTTTTACGCTTATGGCGGTAATGTTTGTGGCGTTTTGACTTTGAATTTTAACCATCCTTGTTCAGAAATTGTGGCGAGATGAATAATGTTTTGTTGTGCAGTTTGCGCTTGAGTAGTAATTGTGCATTTTGGTTGGAGTTAGTTTCGATTTGCTTGTGATCTCATCTGTCTTAACCAGATCTTGGATCAAAGAGGGTAGCTTATGTTTTAGTTTTCCTATTAAGTTACGTTGATAATTTACTCTGTGAGCAACGGGACGTTTAATTCAAATAATCGTAACTTAATCTTATGATGTTTTTTCATAATTAAACATCTGCATAAAATCAAGTGCACAGACGGGGAATAAAAAGGAGTGAGCAGATCTTGAGTGGAAATAACTGTACAGATGCATTCGACGTGCTTAATCTCATAAATCCTTTCGAGATCTCTTCCCCATTGCTCGCTCAGAACACTGGAATGCAGGGCAAATCATTTTGAAAGCAAAATATGAGAAGAATTTTCTATTTAAGGTGGATTGGGTAATATTGACTTTTAGGTTAAAATATGTATTTAGTTTGAAACTGAAATTCGAAAGTGGTAACTTTTATTATATTTTTGCTGTACCTATATTTTAATACCCGTATGGAGGCGTAAAAGAAAGAGACAACAAATAAAATGATTCAGCTGTGTATGTTATAAAACTCTCTAACTAAAAGAATCGGGATACGATACTCGCAGACGTCGAGTTAACGACCACAGAATGATATTAAACTTGACAATTTATTTCTATACGTGTCAAGTACCCCTGACATCATATTGGTGCTTTAGAGGGCCCGTGCTCAACTTGAGTTAGTGTTATGACTAGCATATTATCCTTTCTAGCACTTTTCATGATAAAATTGGGTGTTTTTTTTTAAAGCAGGGTCTATAAAAGTTACCGTGCTGTTGTAAAAAAAAAAAGAAAAGTACGCCCCTGCATAGGTTTGTAGCATAGTTTTATGGTACGACAGGTATACAAAATCTGCGGGGTGATTGCGTAACAGTTAATGATCGCTTTGATATTGACAGTTCAATAACATTCATTGCGTTATTTACGTTGTGGAGCAGACAAATTTTTTGAGCATATGAAGCAATGGATTAGCAATATCCTTTAAAATGATTCAGATGTGTGTTACGCACTCAAGGTGCTGTAAACGCTGGGCATTTATTCTGTTGCATCTCCGTACTACGATAGGCCAGATCAAGGTCAAAGTGTCACCATTTAATGACGTTCTGCCTGCTGTACCATTACAGATTACTTATTTAATTCACACGATCAATTCCTTTGTTTGACAACGGAATTGATCGAAATTATGTGAACGAAACTGGTCAGTCTGCGTCTTCCATGATTTTATAAGTTTCTACTTTACGTAAAATCGGGGGCTTCATGAACCACTCGAAGAAAGCTCTTCTTCATTTAATTCGTTTCAAAATCAAACGCTTTTATTCCAACTAGACTTAGAAGCCCTTCACCGTCAAAATTGCATCAGACAGTCCCCCAAAACGCCATCACCACTTCCTAGTGCTTCAGCGGGGAATAACGCGCAACAAACTCCCCAGCAGCACAGCTGTCTGTTCAGTTATAAGAACTTGATTGTTTGTCTATACGTTTGGTCTTTATAGTAGTTAATCGGCTAATTCATTTCTTCGAAATTCTTATTTGAATCTAATCCCAATCCATGTTCATTCTACGTATTAGAAGGACATTTTCATTTGACATTAACAAATCCGATTGTGTCGTCTTTGTACTGGGGACTGGCTTGTCTACGGGAACAAATTGTACTTAATCAAAGAGTTGCTTCGGGAATTCTGTCTATTCTTCAAGATAGTATAATTGCTTTATCTGACATTTTTATCTGTGTTTCCTATCGGTATTGGCCAGTTCTTTGTAAAGTTCGTTAGTAAAACAAGGCCATTTTAATTGATTTGCCCCACATTCGCCTGAAAAGTTTCGCGCCATATACAACATTATTTTTAGTATATTGCAAACCTGAATATAGTTTGTTCAGAATAAGTAACTGAATCTATTCCAATAATTTTTACACCATGATAATATGGTGTAAAAATTATTGGAATAGATTCAGTTACAGAAACATAAATTTTGTCCCAACAATATTTAAAAAAGGTAACAAGTTGGACACCGAGCAACACTAAGTACATATCCGCAATCATATAATTATGTAGTTTGTTCAGAATAAGTAACTGAATCGATTCCAATAGTTTTTACACCATGTTATATTTTGTTCCAAAAATATTTTAAAGTGGTAAAAAGTTGGACACCGAGCGACACTAAGTACATATCCGCAATCATATGCGCACAACACAGGTCACAGCCGATCGGCCGGCGGCGCGTGTTAAGTGGTAACCAAATTTTTGTACGGACAATCAGTTAATATAACAAACAAGCTTTTAACTTCATGATACAGTTTTGAAATTTTGTACATAGATTCTTTACATGAAAATACTAGACACGTGTTGCGGGTTTGCCGTATACTAAAAATAATGTTGTATATACTATTCCCTGCTTGGCCCACATTTTATTCATGTTTGGCCCCGAAAATCATTTGTTTTATTTCTTTAGGTATTATTTTGGTTCTGTTTCGCCTCATTTTTTTGTTATTTTTATTTTATTTATTTTATTATTTATGTACACACAGTAAAAAACATATGGATATGACATAGTAATAATTTGAGTACAAAGGTACTGCTTATTTCTTAAGAAATTTCTTCCAGCAGACCTGCGAAAGGAGAAGTAAAAAAGAAATGTAGACAATAGTGTGCGAGAACATGAAGAGAAAATATGAATGTGTGAATTCTAAAAGTAACATATAAAATATACCTACACATATAATGCTAAAATTAACATAAGTATACTTAAATAAATACATAATGCTAAAATATACATACACATATATTTATTTATATATATAACTATATATATATATAGAAATACTCACAGTATAGAGGAAAGATAATGCTCTTTTAATCGACATTTAAATACCGAAATAGTTTTTAAATCACGAATGCTAGGCGGAAGTGAGTTCCACAATCTTACAGCATGGACAGAGAAGGAATAAGAATAGTAGCTTGTTTTATGAGGGTGGGATTTAAGGAGGGATCTTCGGTGTGATCTACACGGTGCGGCGCTAGAGCGAGCGTAAGAAAAACGCTCACGCAGGTAGGAAGGATAAGACGGGTTGTGTAGGATATTGAAGAGGAGACATAAAATCCGAGTATTCCTGCGAAGGCGGATTGGGAGCCACTTGAGTTCCTTGCGAAGATGAGAGACATGGTCATACTTTCGAAGACCGAAAACAAAGCGAATGCACAAGTTTTGCAAGCGCTCAACTTTGTTTAATAGCTCCTCAGTAGCATCCAGGTAGCAGGCGTCGGCATAATCTATAATCGGCTGAATAAGTGTTTGTGCCAAAGAAATTTTAGTCTTCAAGGGCAGAAGACTTTGAAGGCATTTCAGCGAATGAAAAGAGAAATGTACCTTTCGGCTGACCTCATTGACCTGAGCACGCCACGAAAGATTGGAGTCAATAACTACACCCAGATCTTTAGCGGTTTCGGTATAGTCGATGCGAACACCATCGAGATATAAAGGCATCAGAGATGTAACATCAACCGCATTGCGAACGAATCTGCTGCCTATGATCATGGCCTGGGATTTAGTTGGGTTAATTTGCAAACCAAATGACTTAGCCCAAGCGCTGATGCAAGTCAGATCATGATTCATTGCAGCAATAGCAGAACCCGCGCTAGCTACAGTAAAATGTCGATAAAGCTGCAAGTCATCTGCGTAGAGATGAAAACTAGAGGAGATTACTTTGGTAACAAAGTTTATGAAAATTGAAAAAAGAAGAGGAGAGAGAACGCTACCCTGAGGAACACCCTCAGTGAGACTACACCAATCAGAGAAGGACTCCTCCAGGCGAACACGCTGAGAGCGTCCCCGAAGATAAGAACTGAACCAGGCTAAAGTGGAAGAAGAGAAATTGATAGATTTGAGGACACCTAGTAAAATGTCGAAATCTACTGAGTTAAAGGCGCTACTAAAGTCAAGCAATACAAGAACAGTCAGGGACTTATTCTCCATTGCCCAGCGGATGTCGTCAGTCACCTTCAAAAGCGCGGTCACAGTACTGTGACCCGAGCGAAAACCGGATTGAAAAGGGGATATTATCGAGTTTGACGCCAAGAAAAATGATAATTGTCTATGAACTATGTGCTCAAATACTTTAGAGAGAAATGGGAGAATAGAAATAGGTCTAAAGTGGGTTAATAAAGTAGGATTGTTAGTTTTAGGTAATGGTATTATGTGAGCCTGTTTCCAAACTGACGGAAAGGAGCTAGAGGAAAATGAGTAATTGAAGATGTGTGTGAGAACAGGAAGTAATGAGGAGAGAATAAGAGTTATCATTCTTGAACACAACTTATCATTACCGACTGCTGAAGAAGTAATCGCAAGTATAGATTTCTTAACGTCATCCTCAGTAACATCGATAAGCTTAAAGTGAGAATAATTTGGTAAAGGCAAACTAGCAAGACTCTGTAGTGTTGCAGCCTTGACAGATGGATCAAGAGAAAAGGGAAGGAAAGAGAAATGCTTATTGAGATCATTGAGGTTCACATCCTTACACTGGTTGGCAGGTGACTTGCCTATGCCTACAGATTTGAGGAATTTCCATACATCGGAAGAACTGCGGTTATTGAGTTGGTCGTGGAAATAGCGTCTCTTGGCATCTTGACACAGATGACTGCAGCGATTACGTAGCGATTTGTAATAAGAGAGATTCAGCTCTGAAGGTCTGCGCTTATATCTGCTCTTAGCTTTATCCCTGCGGGCCATAAGCTCTTTAATTTGTAGCGTTATCCATGGTGCAGGGTTATGTCTAACTTTGACGCGTCGGACAGGGGCATGCTGATCATATAAGTCGAGGACGGTTGCGTTAAAACAATTCACCTTATCGTCTATGTCATCGATCTCAAACAGAGGGGTCCAGTCGAGACCGCCGGCATCACGCTGCAGAGCTTCCAGATCTATGCCCTTGTAGTTACGGAGATATAAAAGCTGAGACTTACGCTTGGGAACACGGATACGATACGAAAGGTAAATGAGATCGTGGTAAGAAAAAGTAGCCGTAAGCTGACCATGGTAAGAAACATTCCTAGGAGAGGAGACAATCATAAGATCTAGAAACGAGGGTGTACAATTAGGAAAATGGTGAGTTGCAGAAAGAGGCAAAACTTGAAGATTGAAAGAAGACAAGAGTGAAAGGAGTTTAAGAGAGCGAGTGTCATTTTTAATCAAGCAGGTATTAAAATCACCCATTAAAATAACATGCTCATACATGGGGCAAAGATCACTGAGTGTGGAGTCGAGAGAATTGAAGTAGTCTATGTGAAGATTAGGACTGTAGAGCACTGCAAGCAAAACTTTGGTGTGATGAACGGTAATTTCAAGAAACAAGTATTCAGCCGACTCAGAATACCGTGAAGGAGATGAATTGACCACCCTGTAGGGTAAATCTGCACGCAGGTACATAGCAACACCTCCTCCACCTTTGCCGGTCCTATCGTTGCGGATCAAGACGAAGCCGGGGAGTGAGTATTGAGTAGAGAGGAGTGATGGCTTCAAAAAGCGCATCTAGATGAGCACTGCTAAAGGATGCCAGAAGGTCAGAATAGTGACCAGGAATACTCTGAGCATTTATGTGAGCTATATGAAGATTCTTAGGGTCATTGGAGAAAAGAGAAGAGATTTTATCGTGTAAAGTAAGTGGTATGGACGAGTCACTGTCCGCACTAACAAAACTAGTAGAAGAAGAGCACGAGAAGAAGCTGTCGTTAAGATCAGCTAAATCATCCATGAGCATATCTAAATTATAATGTAATTGTAAAAATATAATAAATATTTAAAATACTAGAGTAATATTTAAAATAACGTAAATACTAAAAACACTAATAATAATTAAGTAAAGATTTTCCTTTGCGAAAAACCTCCCCCACTCGCTGGTATATTGGCAGGAATTTTACAATATGAGATAACAAAGATACATAACTATATTAACAGTTTAGTGTAGATGGAAACAAGATTTAAAAGAAATAAAACTAAAACAACTAATTGTACGTACAATGGAACGCGACGTAATGACGGCTGCGTAGGAGCAGTGACATGACATGACACTGACATCTATCTGTACAATACATCCGACACATTGTCAAAACAAGTTACAAGCACATAAAATGTAATCTAAATACCGGCAATAATAAGAATAAAAAGTGAAACAATAAGCGGTGATACAAATAAAAAAAAATACGAATATAACTACCGGCCTAAGATAATTGTGACTACGCAAACCGGCCAAGTTGAGAAGCACTGAATTAGATGGAGCAAAAATGGAGTGACAAAAACAATAACGACGAATGTGTTACTTGCGCAGACGCGTCTTCCTCGTTCTCTTAGCGAGAGTAGCCACGGTTGCGGCACTAGGAGATCCAGGATCTTCAGATTGCGCCGAATCCTCGGTGTCGACAGAACAAGACGGGAATTTGCTTATCAGATCGTGAAGTTCGCCTGCCGATTCGATCTTCCGGCGGGATTTGTCTGGGCAAATAACAACAATCTTGCCTTCCATGGACCAGCAATTTGGCATACCGAAATGCTTACGAGCAGCTGCAAACACACGATGCCGAACTTGTGTCAAGAACTCGGAGATGGTGATCCCGGTACCCTTAAGAGCTTTCTTGCTATCCCATACAAGTTGTCGGTGCTCCATTTTGAAGAATCGCACCAGTATGGGTCGGGCCTTCTGCTTTGAGAATCCAAGTCTATGACAAACATGGATAATATTCTTGTCCTTACATACATCGGTCAATTTAATTTGGTTGGATATGATGTTGTGGACCACATCATGTAAATTTTCACTATCCTTCTCTGGAACACCATGGAACAGCAAGACCTTTCTTCGCATGATGGTTTCATGCCTATCGAACCCAGCAGCTAGCAGCTCAATTTGAGTTTTTAACTTGGAGAGTGCTTGACAGACAAACAGCTTAAACTCGGAGAACTCACATGCAATGGATGCAATGTCTGGTGAAGCAGATTTGGTACCAGCGGTAGCTTGTTGCAATTTTGCTTCATACTCCTGCATTCGGGAGCCAAACAACTGCTCGAGGTCCTCTAAGCTGGCAGCAAGTTTAGTGTCCATGTTGAGTGTGTAGTGAAAGTGAAGCAGGTACAAGTGGTATAGACTTGATAACGATAGATAGCGGACGTGGGGGGGTCTAATATAAAATGAACTGATTTATCTCATTATTAAATATATAAACTATTTAAAAAAATAAATTTTATCAAGAGTACACAAAAACGACTGTTATTCCTATGTCTACCCACACTGTGAAAAAAAGTTTGTTAGTATTTAATTGATATGTGATTTTTCATGTATGTGTGTTTTCTTTATACCAATAAATTCACATGTTATATGGATAGATGGTACCCCTGCGATGATAAGTGACATAAATGATTGTTATTGAACAGACGCCAGCAGATCAAGCTACTACAATCTGTCAAATTTATTTATTAGATTTTCAAATTTATCGCTAAAGCATAAGGTTCAAAGTTGATTGGGAAAATGTGACAGTTTCGGGTAGCTTGATGTGCTGGCGTCTGCACATAAGATGGATGATTGTGACATCTGAGTGTGTGAAATCGGATAGAAATATGAGTCAGTCGAAAACTACACAAAATGCATACAAAACATAACCTTTGGCGTATTCGAGTAAACAATTAAACAAACTATATTTTTGTCAAAAAGTAAAAAAAAAGCAAATCTCTTTGCTTCATAACGCGTATTAATTCTAACTTGAACACACTGTATAAACAAACAACTGGAACAACAAAATGAATCGTCTTCATTTCCTGTGTTATATGGAAAATTCATTGAAAACGTTCCCATTGTGTCCTCTGGTTATGTTTCAATTCCGTTATAAACCTGAATAGTGGAACCAATGTATTTAATTTGGAGACATGTAACAATTCATTTATTTCGAGAATGTTCACTAGTGATGCGTTTACCACAAATATATTTTTTAATTTTTTTTAAATGTTTCGTTGAAGTAAATAAACTTTAATTCCATTTTGTTGATTTATTGGATGTACTTATTTACAAAAATCAACTTTAATCGATTCTGTAATAATCGATATTATTATCGTGGGTACTTATTCAATAAAAAAATAAATCAACACTAACCGCCATCTTTAATATTTTATTTGTTGTTTGCGCTTTAGTAAAGACGGTCGTATATCCTTCCTAGTGACATTTAATTGGCTAATAATAATGTATACATTTATAAAAAGCCCTTATCTCGTTTTATTTAAGTGTTAGAACCTTTAAGTGTTAGAACCTAGATTTCGTTTAAATTTTATCATAAGTAACGTATCAAGGGCAAGAGGATCCTTATCCTAATTTGATGGAGTCCACTCAGAATAGCTGCTTCTTCCAAACATCTCTATCAGTCGCCATTACAGTGTTCACACAATTTTAGTCAAATCATCCTTCACACAAACGTATCACACCACGTATCGTATCTAGTACCAGTTTTCCACAGAAGCGGAGCTGGGCGAAGCGGAGCAGAGACGTGCAGGAATCGACTAATCACAATGGTTGAAATCCTCATCGCGTCACTCGTCTCGTCTGTGATTGGACGATTCCTACACGTCTCCGCTCCGGTCCGCCCAGCTCCGCTTCTGTGGAAACGCACCATTACCATTAAATACGATATCATAAGCATAGCCAGCCTACAGTTACCATCTGCTGGGTCACAGGCCTCCTTTTTGTAAGAGGCAATGGGATGTAATCCACCACCCGAGCTCAGTGCGGGTTGGTGAATGTCACTTGTCTTTGAATTAATTTCAACAAATTAAAAAAAAAAAATATTCATCACGATGTTTTCTTTCACCGTTTTGACACGATAACTGAAACTCAAAATGCTACATAGACGAAAAAAGAACAAGTAAAATTCGATTATGGAATGACAATATTTTTTAAACATTCTGTACCTAAGTAAAATCAGGCAAAGGAAGCACATTTAAAATGCCACTTGGCCTCAGAATCCCTGATTCTGCTTCGTTGACGCAATTAATTTTATATTAACATCGAGCAACATCTGGAGTCTTTTATAGGAAGCTATTTTTTTTTTTTGAGTTTATAAATACGAAAGCATGTTATGCCATAAGTATCTTTATTGGCATGTTGTCAATAAAGACGTTTTCAGTAATATAATGTCAAATTTAACCCTTAATTGCATGATTTTTACTTTTTAAGCAAATTAAATTTATTTGGACATAACATTAGCTCTATAGTAACGAAAAAATATTTTAAAAAATATATTCATAAAAACACTTTTTTTTTTTTTCTAAATGGTTTGGTGGAAATTTACATTTTATGTAATCAGAACGAATCTACTGGGAACAAAATGAATTGAATATTTCTGACAATTGGGGAATCCCCGTGCTCTGTGGAAACGAAAATATGGTATTAGATTGGTTGATGAAAATTTCCGTCACGATGCAGTTAAGGGTTAAGATCGCTCAAGATTTAAGGAGAGGCCTTTGCCCCGAAGTGGGATGATGCAGGCTAACAGTAAAAGTAAGGTTTGATGGAATGATGGAACTTTTTATTGTTTGCTTACTGCAATTAAAACATTTTTTTTTTAAATCCAAGAAACAAGCTCAAATGTAGTTTTCCTAAATGGAATTTTTGGAACAGTAGTGGCCTAGTGGTAACGCCAGCGGCTTACGAGTTGTAGGTCGTAGGTTTGAACCCAGATGGGCACGTCACAATTGTGGCGAAAAGTCTCCTCTTTGAGGAGTGGCTGGAAAGACACCTCGGCATCCTCACCTTCCGCCTAACGCAGGTCCTCAACCTTCTGGCTGCGTCAGGGCTCTATACAGGGTTAAATTAAATTAGCTAGCAAAACTGCGCAGACGTGATGATTATCGGTTTCTAAAAAGTTTAAAACAAAAATAAATTTATTTCATTAATTTATTTTATGGGATCACTGACAGATGGAAGTGCAGTTATTTAAAATATACTGATATTTACACAAACAGACCTCTTTGTTTGTGTAAATTTCACAGACATGAACTTGACTTGTCGTGTTACCCACACGACTAAATATTTTCTAGAAACTTATTTTTTCAACTCATACTTCAAGTAACTGCACTACTAGCGGTCGTCGACCCCTAAAAAAAATCTTCAAATCTATTTTGTTTTAATTTTTTTGTGTTCAGATTAGACCCATAAGGTCTGTGGAGTTTCGCTAGCTAATTTAGTTTGACCTTATACAGGTTACTTATGTCCCAAAAATCTCGTAACTCAAATTGCATGGCACACTGAAATATTCCTCGAATTACCTGCCGGCCTGAGTACATAAAATAAATGAAGTGTCCACAGTCGCTATTTGAGGAGACAGCCATAAAAAAGGTTTCAGACGAAAGTAAATAATGTCTCTGTAATTAACGAACAATGAAATTAACTTTTTTGGATCATTTCACGTTTACTCTTTTTGTTTTTTTTTTTTTTTTTTTAATATTGGACGTACAGTCCTTTCACAGATATTTTACCTCTAACTGCAGCAACCCAATCAACCATCCAACCTTACTCCAACAACCTTATTCTACACTTATTCTAACCTTATTCTAGCAACCTTATTGTAACGAAAATAAAGATCTCTGTGAATTTGACAAGCTTATCAATGGCCGCAACCCAAAAGCAACCTTATAGCAATAGCAATAAAGGTCACTGTGGTTTTGAAAGTGATGTTTATTGCTGTCCATACCTACTGTAGCTTAGTTTTTGTTAAAATATTATTCTTACAAATGGCAGGTACGTTTTCAAAACATATCATTTTATTATTAATCAATGCTCCGTTAACCTACTTACTTAGTCATAATATTATTATACCTATGTATACAGGGTGTCCCAGAAGTCATCGTCAAACCGGAATTGGCTAATAGGCCATTGCAATCGCTTGCATAGTACATTTTGTTTTCAGTACAGTCAGTCAAAGTTGGGTGATTTTTTATAGTTGGGAATTTCGAACATTTGGTTGGCAAAAAGTGACATTTTCTTCCAACCTGGAGCAATTGGCTTCACATTTTAGGCAAAAGTTTACTTGACAGAAACATTATTCAGGATCCCATAACTTTTTTTTAAAGTTAACATTTGTAGCAACATTTAGTGACGAGATTGTCACAGGGTGCAGATGTTCTGTATATATTTTTTAAATGCCAATAACTTTTTAAATAAGTACACCACTTAGATTTTTTAAAATATTTTTCTGATAACTAGTATGACTTGGCCTATTACTCGATTCCGGCTTGACGTCGACTTCTGGGACACCCTGTATACTAGTAGTTAAAAGCCATCTCTAAAATGTGCGTTCTTCAAAGACACTACGTCTTAAGAAATTATTGACGATAATTAAAAAAAATTAAAACGAAAAATAAATCTTCTACGCAGCAACCTCTAGGAGTATTCACGTGTGCAAAATTTCATTCCGTCACTGCCCTAAAATAAATGAAACCTTTTAAGCCTATAAATATCACCTTTTCATTACTGTTCATCTCTTTTCATCGTCCAATGTGACATTGAGCCGACTTTTTGGCTACCAATGACATTGTCAGGTATTCAGTTCGGTTTGCCCACAATCAGCTCGCCCGATCTCTTATTTCCGCTATATTATAATTCGATTATTGAAAAGGACGAGGCCATAATTTATGTACTAAAATGTAGATGAACCTTTTCATGTAGGTATATAAATCATTTATACAGGGTTATTTGTAAAACACCAACAACCTCTTAAGAGGTCATTGTACTCATCATTATGAACAACTTTTACTATGGGACCAAACCTGAATACGCGAAAAAAAAATCAGCTGTTCCCTACATTTATGTTCGTACGAGTCGCCAAAATGTAGGGAACAGCTGATTTTTTTTTCGCGATTTGGCTTATACAAGGTGTAACAGAATAAACGCAAGTCCTGAAAGTAGTTTGTTCATAATTATCTACTGAATCGCTTTCAGTTACTTTTAATAAAGGTATTTTTATCAAAAAATATATATTTTTCTATACTGACTGCCGATTGAGCCAAAAAAAATCAATCTTATTTCAAGGCAATAAGACTCAATTCTAAATGCATAAAGTATTGCTAGGGTCAACACGATTTCTTTATGAACAATAGTTAGCTTAAAAAAAATAGTTTTGGTCATTGAATTATGCTTTTAACTCAATACTCTATTTAGGGTTTATGGTCTTACGTTAATTATGTTACATGCTGTATACCTAGGCCCGGGCAAAGCCGCTAGCTTGTGTGAGAGGTAACGTTCAAAATTTGTTATATGCTGTGGTACAGACACCAGCACATCAAGCCACTACAATCTGTCTTTCTTTAATAGATTTTCAACTTTATCGCTACAGCATAAGGTTCAAAGTTGATTGGGAAAACACTTAACTATTTCGCTTAAAAAATCATTCGAATTTATGTTATGATTACGTCACGCATACGTGCTAGGGCTTCCGACCGTGGTTTGTCTAGTAAATACATGTTACCTACAACTTACTAGAGCCGACCGGTATGCGTCACGCGTAATTGTCACTAGCAAAGTTGGCGGTTGCTAGGCATCACACCTTCGTACCTTGAATACTAATATCAAGTGTTTGTAATTTGCCGACACAATTCATATAGGTACTTCATAAAGTAGGTACAGACGCCAGCACGTCAAGCTACTACGATCTGTCAAATTTCTTTAACAGATTTTCAACTTTATGGCATTAGGTTCAAAGTTGATTAGGAAAATTTTACAGTTTCGGGTAGCTTGATGTGCTGGCGTCTGTACTACGCACCTAGTATTGGTAAACGGATGTCAACGGGAATGAACGTAAGGAAAACAATAGAACATCGAAAAACGTAAGCTACTTCCCATCCTCTAAATGCTTTTAAGTTTCCGGTAAGTACCCAAGGAGGAGGTGGATTTTTGATAGGTTACTCGACCAGTGGGGTAGTTGCGTAATACACTAACAGACTAGCAATGTCTTTATATTGACAGTTCATCAATATTCATTGCGTTATTTACGTTGTTGAGCGGATTTTTTTTTCGAACATTAAAAGCAATGGATTAGCAATAAATTTCCTTCAAAATGGTTCAGATTGTGATTCATAGTGTGTTACGTAATTAGGGTACTGCCGGTCGATTCTGTAAAAATCTCACCGTGAAAGCTTGGGTGAAGTGAGCGTGGAGTGAGCTGTCATTCGCTAGGGATTAACACTATTAAGTGCTCACTTCACTTATGATTTTACGGTGAGATTTTTACAGAATCGACCGGCTGAGGTTACTTCCCGCTCACTTCACCTAAGTTCTCACGTTGAGATTTTTACAGAATAGGACTGCAGAACTACGATTTTTCTGGAAGGAAAATTGCGTTACTTTAGCTTTTTTTTTACCCTTAACCTCTAAAGGGGTCATTATACTATTAATTATAAGCAACTTATATCATGTGAAGAACATTTCATTTTGTCGATTTTGCGAACACAAGAGTATTGAACAGCTCTTTTTTCTCGGATATCTGGTTTCATAATGTATCTAGATCAGATTCATTTCTATTACCGCATAATTAGGTATAATGACTAACTGTGAAAACATAAAAAAAAAAACAATATTTTTACAAGAGCAACCATGGAGTAGGGGCCCGTGGCTAAATAATAACAGCCACACAGGTCGATCGATCAGGTTAAGCTACGCTTGCCGCAGTTGGTCCGTGGATGGGTGACCATCTTCACATACCAAGACCTCTCCGTGCCTCGAAAAGCATGATAAGCTGTTGGTCCCGGCTGTCATTCGTGGATCTTTGACAGTCGTTACGGGTCGTCAGTAGCCGAAAAGTCTGACAACCAGTCCTACCAAGGGGTATCGTATTACCCAGTAACTGGGTTGTGGAGGTCAGATTGGCAGTCGCTCCATGTAAAATACTGGTATTCAGCTGCATCCGGTTAGATGTAGTTGGGAATAGGCTAGAAAGATGATGATGATATCATGCTTGCTATGATATCATTAGAGTGCGGACGAAGAGAGAATGCGTTCTTGACACCTGTCAGTTTCATATAAACGAATAGGTAGGGTGCGCGCAAGATGCCTAAGTCTGCGCGCGACGTGTGACTTCAAAAATAATTATATCCCTGCCAGCACTTTTTATCACTTTCGGCGTAATGATGCCAATTATTATATGTCTTTAAATGATCGCTCTTAGCGATAAGACCGCCCATTGTGTCACCCTTTGTAAAATTTATATATTTGTGTCTGTAGTCTATATGGTGTAGGTACATAATAAAGAGTATTCTATTCTACTCTATTTACTTTAGAAAATACGGAACATAGCACACTCTCTTGACACCTGAAATAAACCTAGATAACGACAAACGATTATTTCCGATTTCGGTCGCGCGCAGACTTATTTTGCGCGCACTCTATTTTGCGAATTTGATCTTTATTAGTTACTACAAGTAGAATTGTCGCACTGACACACCTGTCATGAACGCATTCTCTCGACGGTCGGACTGTAGTTTGCAGACATTCATCTTTAAGATTATTGAATTTTGTAGGCCTTAGAGACTAGATATTTAGACGATTTTTTTTTTATTTTATGAAGCACCTGGTACTTGTTGACACTGTTCTCCCATACATACCTACTATCAACACTGTAATGTGAAAACATAAAAAAAAACAATATTTTTACAAGAGCAACCGTGGAGTTTCTGGCCGGCTCTTCTCCATAGGAAATGACAAATTGGAACCGTGCACCTAGCTTCTGACGTTTCGTAAGTGCACAAGTAGATTTATGTGCAATAAAACTTTTAGTTAGATTTTGATTGATAAATTTCCAAGCGACCAAGTCACAGACGCCTTTTTTCAAACGTGCTAATGACTCACAATCAGTCACACTGTTGAAGAAATGCTAACACAGTCCCGATTCAAGCATCGATTTATGGGTTGTGGAAGTGTATGTAGCTGGCAAGTGTAATTAATTGCTATCGGCCCAGCAGATGGGTGTCACTTGCGAGACTTCGCAATTATAAACGGTTCGCTTCGTTTTGTATGTATATGTTTGTGCCATAGCAATGTTTGATGAACTGCGAATGCCAAAGCCAGGGTGTTGTCAAGCTAAGATGTATTGGAGTATGTTTGGCTCCGGAATTTAGTATATTCTATTAGTTTGTGAAATAAGATGTTCAGTTTACGCTGCTCCGAGAAACGTAATTTTTTCAAGCGAAATGTCAACGATTTAAATGGGGAATGTTTAGTTGACATAGTATTCTTTTAAAACCAGACACTTGGACACATTTCCAACTCCGTCATAACCTACCTCGTCTAGATAATTTGTACTTATTTTTTTATCAAAATCCTACAGAAGATAGAACTAGCAGTTTGTATGTAAAACGTGCACAGAGCTAAGACTGTTTTCGACTGAGATGTGTCCATTGTCGTGATAATTTTTACAACGCTCTTCCGACTGACCGTTTTTATTATACAGCTACGTAATATCAATAACAAATAGGTAATATACGTAATCATCATCTGCCTAGCCTTTTTCCAACTATGTTGGGGACGGCTTCCAGTCTAACCGGATGCAGCTGAGTACCAGTATTTTACATGGAGCGACTGCCTATCGGACCTCCACAACCCAGTTACTGGGTAATACGAAACCCCTTGGTAAGACTGGTTGTCAGACTTCCGAGCTTCTGACGACCCGTAACGACTGTCAAAGATCCACGAATGACAGCCGGGACCAACGGCTTAACGTGCTTTCCGAGGCATACACTACATTCCAAGAGCCCTCGTCTTGGTATGTAAAGATGGTCACCGATCCACGGACCAACCGCGGCAAGCGTAGCTCAACCTGATCGTTCGACCAGTGCGGCTGTTATTACTTAGCCACAAGCCCCTCTAAAATAAATAACATACGTAATATTAATAACAAATTCGATTGAAGAACCACAATATTCTGTTCGCAAAGTTATATTTGACAAATATTATCCAATGGGGCCTCGTAAAGGGGCCAGCAACATTGTTTACAAAACCTATATAAACCTACATGGCTACGAGTACTACTACCATTCTTGATGCGTCTTACTGAAACAGCTTCAATCTGGCATTGTCTTTTATGGCTTGAAAATGTATGTCAGTAAAAGTGGTTCTCTACAGCATTCCTGACATCCGCATTGCCATGGTAATCCAAACATTTCACTTCTGACTTCATGGCTTGGAAGAAAATTAATTCCAAGATCTTGTTTTGTATCAAATTCTAAGATTTTCTTCGGTGACGTTAATGCCACCATTTCCAAACCTTGAATGCTGTTAATAGGCGAAGGATTGCGTCAAAAGAACGTACAGTAAAGTAGCATTCCTCAGTCTGCTAAATAAAATAACAAGGTTCAATCAACGAATCCTTTAAACCAGTAGCGGATGTTGGAAAAAAAAAACAGCTATGCTGAAGCGGGAGTGGGCAGGGTACGTCTCACGAATTTGCTTGGAGAGATGTGCAAAGATCGCCACTCACTGGTCGCCCGATGGAGGAGATGGCCGTCGAGGTAGACCACAGCGAAGGTGATGTGACAATCTGATAACGTTTGCAGGGCCAACATGATCAGAAGTCGCACAAAACATCCCGGCTTGGAAGGAAAAAGGGGAGGCCTTTGCCTAGCCAGTTTTGGAGGACTGTCTTTTGTAATTTTGACGTTCGAAAAGTGCTGATTCTCAGCCTAGTTTGAATAAATGACTTTTGATTTTGATTTGATTAGCAGTAGTACAAAATCTACTAGGCTAACAAAACAATTCCCAGTCTTCCTGCTAAGCGTAGTGATGCAGAGAATTAATTTCCTTCATTGGCCGTTAACATGCTAGACAAATAGGTATGAAAATTAAAACAAAAAGGTTAATTACTTTCCTTGTGAGTATGATAAAGGCACATAACGCGACGTGACGCAAGGCGAGAGATATTTAGCGACTGAATTAAATTTTAATCTATTGGTCGAACCCGGATTTGTCCTAACCTCGGGAATTAAACTCCATTGAGCTGAAAACACGTGCACAACATCGAAGAGGAATTAAAACATTCCAAAGAATTTCTAAACTCTATTCCGCAATTTGAGTCGAGTCCAATTATGGATCAAAAACGTAACACATATAGAAACTTCTATTTTAATGATCAACGTAACCGGACAGTCGCTGCTCGGCTTACAAACAACACAAAGTAATCTCAGGCGCACCCTCCCATATATCACTACTTGTGACATTTCTAGCTAATAATTCAACTCAGACAATGTTAGCGAAATAGTGTAATTAGGGACAACCAGCCAAACTCAACCCCTCGCACCGTGAAATGTAAAGGAACAGAGAGCTCAACGTAAACTAGCCACAACTCCATAATTGGTCAGATTACAATGATTTAAATGAACTTTTGTTTCACACTTCCCTTTTGATTCCGCTTAGATTCTGTAACATATTGCTAAATGTTCCTGTAAATCTTTTTCCTTAAACCTTAATATGCTTACCGCGTCTCTCGTTTCTATTAAAATGTATATTTATGTGGGTACATTTTACTTGGAGCACTTAGGAAAACGCCTCTCTTGTGAACTCACCAAGGCGTGAGAGTGTGTAAACTGTACTTTTCAGCCCAAATTAAGTCTTGAAATGTACCTGCAAACATAAATATGAAGGGAGTCGCTGATACGATAAATGGTTATGAATTTAAATACTTAAGCGTCATAATAATATATGTCGTCAGGAGCATCAACATTTTCTTATTAGTAGATATTTTTATCCTGCAGTGTTATTCTGTAAAAATTTCGCCGTGAGAACTTAGGTCAAGTGAGCGGGAAGTGAGCCGTCATTAGGGTTTAACACTATTCACACTGCTCACTTCAAGCTCACTTCACTTATGATTTCACGGTGAGATTTTTACAGAATCGACCGCCTGTACCCATTTGCTTACCGCTCTCTTACACTCCAGCAGGGTAATTGCGTAGCACACTTACAATGGCAATGTAATTCGTGTTAACATTTCAACAAGATTCATTGCGGTATTTACGTGGTCGAGCAGACTGATTTTTCTATAATTGGAAGTAATTGATTTGTAATTTCTTTCAAAATCCTTCGGATTGTGATGAAAAGTGTCTTACGCAATTGGGTACAGGTTTGCGATTACTGGGCAAATATGACTAATGCTACATTTCTTGTAGGAATGTACAGAAGCCAGCACATCAAGCTACTGCAATCTTTCAAATTTCTTTAATAGATTTTCAACTTTATCGCTAAACCATTAGGTTCAAAGTTAATAGGGAAATTTTGACAGTTTCGGGTAGCTTGGTGTGCATTGATCTATCGCTGATACATTGAAAAGTTTACGACAAGCCCTAAAAGTAACAAAGTAACAAAAACCACTTTTCCCTGAACACAACCCAAAATTACACCTACTTAAACTCACAATGCATCTCAAAAAGGCACACAACAATGGCGTTTTTAAACAATAAACAATGAAAACGAGGTTTTATTCTACCATAACAATAAAACGCACCTCGCTCCTTTACTTTTTTTCTTTAAAAATTCAAGCATTAATCTGTACTGCCTGGCTCCTTAGACTGGAAGGGTCGTAATAGTTGCATGCCTAATGACTCGAAGCCGAATTAGATTTAATTTTTGATTCTGTTTGTTCAACGGTAGTTGTGAAATATTCAAGTGTAATCGAGAGGGGGATACATATAAGTTAGGTTTTGTTAGGAATATTGAGCTTTAAGAACAGTCTTGTTTTAAGAGAAAGCAATTAGTGTATGAGCAATGGTTTGTACGTGTTGATGAAATAGGCTGGTTGGGTTTGAGTTTACTTTGATTTATAATACTGAATATGTTTATTTAGGGTCTGAAATTACGATCTTACATAATTCGAATGTATTTCGGCCTTGTCAAATGTTTTGATACGTTAAGTTGGCTTAAAATCTGTGTAATTAAGTTATTTATGACCCAGTCGCATAGAATAGGGATCTATTGAAATAACAAGTGCCTAAACATATAAAAATTGACAGTGAGAAAAAACTACCGTCTTATTTCCCAATTTTCTAATCTGGAATAGCATAACTTTGGAAAAAAAAAAAAAAACTTACCAAAAAGGTCCGTTAAAAAGAGATGTAGCTAGAGGCTTCTTTTTCTTTTTCTTCGTGTCGCTGGCATGATAATATTTTAATCTGGTTGGCCCAAAACTTCGCCACTTCCATGGTGTCTCCGCTGGCAGCGCAGAGGCGGCACGGTGTAGATGTGGATCTTTGTCGCAAACTACGCTCCCCCGGCTATACTGCCCTCTGTGTCTCAAAACATGCAGTCAAAGTGAAATCCGCCGAGGTAGCGAGGCAGATTGAATATAAATTAATTGAATCCTATTCACTGAAACTTTCCATAAATAAAAACACAGTTAAAAAAACAGTTTTAAAATAATAATAGTATGTACAATTTTATAAGAAGGAAAGAATCACAAGGCATAAAAAAATTCGTCCGCATCGCTGTCAATAGGACAAGTGCCCGGAAAACTGCCAAGTCGCTGTATGATGGCACTGCAAAAATAAATATGTATTTAAAATACATAAATACAAGAAACCATTTACTTATGTATTCTATTATTATTTGCTAGATCGCTTTGTTCAAGTATTAAAACTCAGGCTTTCATTAATCGCCATACATCCACTTCGTGCAGTGCACACGGAAACCTGCGACGATTCTTAGAACCTAGAAAGTAGAGTGAAACTTTTTTTCAACATTTTTCTTTTTTTTTGTTGAGTGTCATGGCTTGTGCCTCGTCGATAAGGCTTTTAACAGTATAAATGGTATTATCCGATAGCTAATACTGTCTACACAATTAAAAAAAAAAAGTTTTTAATTTACTTAGGGTTGATTCTCTCCACATCCGGTTAAGTTCTAATTAAATTACGTGCCAGATTTAACTTGGGTATGTATACAAATTAGAAGGCCTCCACAAGGTGGACCGACGACCTGGTGAAGGCCGCAGTAATCCGCTGCATGAGAGAAGCACAGCACCGCCCTCTAATTGCGTACCTAACACACTATTACTCTCAATATGAATCATTTTGAAGCATATTGCTAATCCATTGCTCCATATGTTCGAAAAGTGTGTCTGCTCAACAACGTAAATAACAACGCAATGAATGTTGTTGAACTGTCAAAATGAAACCCATTGCTAGTGATAGTGTGTTACGCAATTACCATGCAGCTCGAAGTGCTATGTCCAGCAGTAGATGTTTTTCGGCTGAAATGTTGATGATGGTATATAAAAATTCTGTCCGATTATTTTAGGTTTGGTAAGTAAGTAGAAGCTACTCAGACATTGCTGAACAGGCTCTTAGGTTGGTAAACTAATCCATATTTATTTAAACAAACATTGTGCAGTCTTGTTATGAACAGAAAGATTGTCTAAACATCCTCTTGCTAAAACTACATCGTAAACCAAATCCTTACAACTTTGTCGACACTTCCTTCAAAGTCAATTCTAAAATTATCGTGCACTTTACTCGGTAAACGTACTTAAAATATCGTGTGTTTCAGGAATACGTTGCTTTCTTACAGTGAACTGTTTTCATTAGTAGTACACGCGACGTCCGTAGGCAATTTCCTTTAATTTTCTTTATCCATCATTGATTCACTCCCTGACGTTTGACGGCTCAAGAAATTACTTTGGGCTCGTTTCATTTTAGGTAAGTGAACCTGTATGTTGTTTGCGTTCTTGGGTAAATAGAGTTATGCTTTGTTTGGGTTTTGTGTTGGGTACAAGTGGAAACTTGTGTTGGCCCGAAAAAACTTTGAACTTTTTGAGTATGTTTTTGGTTCCTGACTAACCTCATTCGAAAGGCCGTTATGTATTGTAATACATAACGGGGATACATAAACCATACACTGTGTATGTATTTCCTAATTTTTTTAATGTAGAACATTATAATTCGAAATTTAGATGATAAAATTATATATGTATTTATGTTCTCTGTGACCTAAACCCGCACTTAAGTCACGCTGATCTGTGACTTACGTAGTCCATTTTTACAATGAAAAGCGTGATTTAAGTGCGCGTTTAGCTCACTCGTATTGTTCTTTACTATTTTGTAAGACACTTTTACTTGTAATTTTTATGGTCAATATTTTTAAAACTAGTTGGTACCCTGACTATTTAGTCGGGATTTGAAGAAGTTTCAATGGCACATACTTCTAGCTAAGTTGTTTGTGTGCATGTAGTATTTTGAAAACACAATGTTAAACTAATATTATTAAGATTTGTGACAGTAACCATCCAATCTTTAAAGCATTCCAGAGAATTATACGAACGAACCAATCGTACACGACCTACAAATATAACCAAGTAGCAGCACAATTGTCGTTACTATGTTATTCATCTTAACCGTATTTCCGAGCACATTAATCGCGGTAAATGCCGGATATGTTGAAAATTACAACGCCCACCTTCCGGCTACGGGCCCTGCCTATACGCAATATATAAAGGGGATATATACTATACACTTAGTATAGGATTCATTGTGTTAAGTCAAACGGTGAGATTTATATGTAGATTTGGGTCTATGAAACGGTTTTACGGGTATATTTTCTTTGAAATACGAGTATGGTCTATATGTAGATGTGCCGTTTTGGAAATAACTTCGTATGTTCCATGTGTCGTGTTTAATTCAATAATTTAGAAAAGGAAAAGTTTCAAAGTGCCCTGTATTAGTAAGTAGCCCAGACTTTTTGTAAGTAGGCTTTCCAGTTTTTGTTTTATATTTACGATTTCAAGTAAATATTACTTAACAAAGTTAAGTACATACTTATGTAAGTTTCGAACAGTTTTACGTTTCAACAGACTCAAAAGAAAATCCACTTCAAATAAACGTATAAGCAAGATTTGAATAAAAGACCGAAAACAGAAAAACCTTTTGGGGAGAACTAAAAAAATATGGATATAACCATCATAAATTTATTATTAGTGAAGATGAAAAGTTATATAATGCTATATTCGCGTGAAGCTGGCTTTATTAAAGATTCATTTGGAGGCTTTGGAGCGGATCAAGGTGGGCAGACGGTAGCACGCTCCCATCCCACTTTCAAATGAAGTGCGAAAGGTGTTTTTCCTCGACGAACATCTATTCTTGTATCATTGCTTTTAGGATTAATATGGATGAATAGTTTATATAAATGGGCTCGTGGCTCAGTAATAACAACCGCACGGGTCGATCGATCAGGTTAAGCTCCTCTTGCCGCAGTTGGTCCGTGGATGGGTGATCATGTTTACATACCGAGACCCCTCTGTGCCTCGGAGAGCACGTAAAGCCGTTGATCCGGGCTGTCATTCGTGAATCTTTGACAGTCGTTACGGGTCGTCAGACTCAGAAGCCCGAATGTCTGACAACCAGTCTTCCCAGGGGGTATCGTTAATATGATAGCGACTGATTATCTTACTGGGATCACCCAGTAAGTAGGTTGTGGAGGTAAGATAGGCAGTCGCTCCATGTAAAATACTGGTATTCAGTTTCGTCCGGCTAGACTGGAAGCTGACCCCAACGTAGTTGGGAAAAAGGCAGATGATGAGTTTATATAAATCTCCGTATTTTCCACATCGTAACGTGCTGCTATATTGGTTTTATATTGAAAATTTTCTAAGATATATGTAAACCAACAAGAAGCTTTGATACATTTCAATATAATATCGTAGACCGATGCTACAAGCACAATTTCACACTAAAAACAACACTGCTCCTACAAAAATAAAGTTCGCCGAACAGCAAATAACGGAAGCGCCAGAATACATATTAAAGTTCGCCACCAAAAACCAATATCTTCGGCGATATTTGCAGCCGCTCTCATATGGGTTCTATTCATCTGGCCTGCAATAGAGGCCTAGATCCCAATAGGAATTGCAATTAGGCCTCAATTTACGCATAGTTTGGAGTGGAATTTCATTCGTGGGGCCACCTCAGTCTTCGCCGAGAATTCCTCTACTTTCCTTTACGAGTTTACCGAGATGTTGGGATGCCCGTTACCGCGGTCAGGCATTCGCACGACACTTGTATTTGTATTACCATTGCTGTGGAATGGCTATTGTAAGAGGAATATAGTCGGTGTTGTTTTGTGAGGGTGATCTGCTTCGTATTTAGAATATTCATTAAACTAGAGGGATGAGTTGTTATTAGATAGGTAGATGGTGTCAAGATCTTCCTTCTATACAGAATCGCAAGGACATCGACGCGCAAATTGTATCCGTCAAGTACACATGATTAACCCATTAATGCCCGAGTTATTTTTCTATTGATTTTTTTTATTTTTTAACCGACTTCAAAAAAAGGAGGAGGTTATCAATTCGACTGTATTTTTTTTTTTTTTTTTTTTTTTTTTATGTTTGTTACCTCATAATAACCGACTGGGTGAACCGATTCTCATGATTCTTTTTTTATTTGAAAGCTGGTGCTTCCCGTGTGGTCCCATTGTCACCATTTCAATATCTGATGATGGGATCTTGTAGAAATCGGGGGAACTCTTCAATAAATAACAGCAGATTAACCGCGATTGTTGCTATAGCATATCTAAGCATTGTTTACACCATCACACAACATAATATCACGCCTGTACTCACTACAAAGGTTATAATTTTTTTTTATTATAATGATAATTAATACCAGTAAAACAACCGCGATTGCTGCTATCGCATATGTATGCACTGTTTACGCAATCGCACAACATAACATCACGTCTGTACCCTATAAACGCAGATGCAGCTTCCTGTCACTGATATTTACATAGCAAGTAGTGTTTATATGAATTTGATTGGGGTAGATATAACTAAAAAGTGAAAAATAAAAAATTTTATATAAAAAAAAAACAACCGACTTCCAAAAAAACACTACAAAGTGAAAAATAATTTTAATTTCGGAAGTCGGTGTCAAAAAACCAAAATGCGGAACCAACGACACCGACTTCCAAAATTAAAATTATTTTTCACTTTGTAGTGTTTTTTTGGAAGTCGGTTGTTTTTTTTTATATAAAATTTTTTGTTAATTTATATTATTAGTTATTGGGCTATAGGACAGGGAAAACAGTATTTTAATAGAAAAAAACTTTTTCAAAGTATAAAAACACCATGTGTCCACACTAGGCATTCGTACATACAAAAATTGGTAGCCAATTCATACTAAACAAAACTTTATAAATTTGAAAGCACAAAATCACAAGAAATAATGTTTTAAAGATTACCACGAAAATCACATGCTAATTGTCATGGTAATCTTTGAAACATTTAATACATAATCCATGATTGCATTTGACGCACGCGGTTCTGACTGCTGATAATTTATTCTTGCAGTAGGGGCCAACACAACGTCTTTTTTTTCTCTATTTTTATGACATAGTGTTCTAACTTGTCGAAACATGAGGTTTGTGGAAAAGAAATGGAAGAACTAGGCTTTCCACCTCCCTTGGGAGCTTGGCAATATTTGTTGAGATAGTGGAGCACTATCTCCCTCCTGAAGTCAAGCTGTGGAATTTTGGTGCCTGCTTTTCTTTGCAACTGCCACGCATTGTTAATACAATCATCTAACATCCAGGTTATCAGGGACACATTAAAAATAACACACACCGTGTCCATATGGACACATAATGTGTCCATATGGACACGGTAGGCATTAATAGGTAATGTGCCCATATGGACACGCTAGGCATAAATGGGTTAATGCACTGTACTGTGCACATGATTTAGCGTAAAAAAAAATCAGCGGGTATCAAAAACAAAAAATCTGCTGTTTCATAAAAAAGTACAATACCTAAGAGGTACAAAATGTATGGAACCGCTATTTTTTTTATAACCAACGAAAAATTTCCACACAGGAGTTTCAGAATCATGTAGGTACACTAAGGTATCAAGGTGCACGTCGATGCCCCTGTCACTGTGCATTTCAAAGTGTTCAAACAATAGTGGTTACGTGAGAACGTAGATAGAAGTTTGTTTTAAAGCCGAAAATACCTAACAATCTGCTGCCACATTATTTACACACATTTGTTCAAAAAGGTGCAACAGTATCACGGTATTTCATGTATTCCAAAAGGGACAAAGGCGAGCGCGTAAATTCTGGATTTCAATCGCCGCGAAAAGTTGGAAAAAAATGTTCCATTCATGTTGTAGAGCAAAACAAAACCGCGCCATTATTAATTTATGCACGGAAAAGTAAGAAACAAAACGGTAACCGCTTTCCTATACATAATACAAGTAGGCCTGAAAAACTTTCGGTGTCTGATAGAACTCATAAATTTTAATAAAGAAGTTCGTATCTTGTTGGCGTCATGTCCCACGCGCGGTGTTTATGTAAAAGTTGTAACACACAGCTATACAAGCCGGCAATAAATGTCTCGGCCAAGTAAAAAGTTTATTTTTCTATTTAGGTCGTCGAACATACCAAGTTCCGGAGCCCGTAACGCGTCCGATATATTCGAGTCACTTGTAAGTTGTAGTGTTTATGCGTCATCAACAATGGGAGGACGTGGTATATCAATATCCTTTATATAACGAAGGGCGAGTGAGTTTTTCTCAAAATTGAATACTCCCGCGACAATCAGAGCTCCGTCCGCAGATCATATTTCAGCGAACGAGATAAACTCGGACAAAAGAATGGAATCCCCGTTTACCCAATTGGGTAATGGCCCAGCTCTGTCGTTATCTCTTCCCATTATTTCTGTTTGAAGGAGGCTGTGGTGTTCTACTTAATACTAAGGGTGAAATCTTTACAAAGATCTTTGATAAAGTTCCCCGGTACTTGATCTTGTTGTGAGGAGTAATGCTCGGATAAATTGCTTTCGCGGTCGCTCAATAGGTTTATGTTACATGCAGGCTACCTTGTAAAAGAGGAAAATATATTAAAAAGAGAAACTTTTATACCAGCTATTTTAAAATTTTATAACACAAAGTATTTTGATCCTTTTCTTAATAAACTTAGAGGCTTATGTTGCTCGTTTATTATTTCAAAGCTTACATAGTAGTGATCAAAGTTATGAATTACTAATACGAGCACTTACTCAAGTGTTAAATCAATCAAATAAAATGAGTGTTGCAGAATTTCTGAACAAAAATTTTAGTTAGGTGACCAGACTTAATTTGATCAACAAACTCCGTGTATGTAGTTCTAGATTTTAGATTCTCCCTTTTGCGTAGTTCCATAATTAGTTTAATTTTCGGCCGTCTGAACATGAAAGGCGCCAAGTCAGCAACAAACCGAAAACAAGAAAACGCTTAGAGCAGATATTTGTTTGTTATTCCTCTCAAGTTTTAGGAGTCAGTGACATTTCTTCAAGTATCTTTTCTCACCATTTTTGAAGTTCCATAAGATCTTGGACATGGTATCTACTAAGCTCGACGCATCGATAGAAAGTTAGTCGCCAACTATTCCCGATTATAACCGTAATTTAGGCCAGCTATAGGGACTTAGAGATGTAGGTCGGATTACATCAGATCTGCCGGTTGAAGACGAAAAGCCGCTGTCAAAGGGAGAGGGAAAGTTCGCAAACAACTTGAGCTTGATAACCGATGGCGTTTGGCGAGACTCGCGTTTTGATGTTAATGACTTTTTGGAACATTCGCCAGATGTTAGCCTGTTAATATTGTATAGGAGGTCTCAAGGTCTCGGGATTTTAGTGGTACTTCAGAGAATATTGGGGATTTCTATATGAGCTGAAAAGTTCTGTTGTCGGTTTTAGTCTTCAATTTAAAAAAAAAATATATATTAAGGATGAATGGATTGCGAGAAAAGTGATATCGCTAGAAAGGGACTGAAATGACGACTAAAATGCAAGAAGAAAAAAAAATAAAGTTACCGTACACACGGTGACACATCAAGCTACAAAAATCCAGTTTTAACTGACTGCGTTGTATAGGTTTTTCGTACAATCAGAAGTCAGTTTATACTGGTTATGTATAGCTTGATGTTTAGCCGTGAGTACAAACAGAAACACATACTTGAAGCTAGTCATACACTAAACATGATTGTACCAGTGGTAGTCAAAAGCAGCTTGAACAGCTGCCTCCTAAGTAAAAAGATATTTTGTATCGCATGAGCCAAAACATGCTGCGCTAAACTGACGTGGAATAAATAGGGGTTAGGGCAAGAAAATGGTACTTGAAGCGAAATTGAAGTCGTATTAATAGTCCCATGTAACGAAGAAACAAGATTCCATTGGCAGTTTTCTACCAAAAATGCCAACAACATTTCACTTCTACAAAGTGAATAGTTATGATATTTTCTTAGACGAGCCGCACCGAAAAAAACGACTAGGTATTCTCGATAATAAGAAAGTGGCACGAAGTGAGGAGCCCGTGGCTAAATAATAACAGCCGCACGGGTCGATCGATCAGGTTAAGCTACGCTTGCCGCGGTTGGTCTGTGGATGGGTGACCATCTCTACATACCGAGACCCCTCTGTGCCTCGGAAAGCACGTTAAGCCGTTGGTCCCGGCTGTCATTCATGGATCTTTGACAGTCGTCACGGGTAGTCAGAAGCCCGTAAGTCTGACAACCAGTCTTACCTAGGGGTATCGTATTACCCAGTAACTGGGTTGTGGAGGTCAGATAGGCAGCCGCTCCATGTAAAATACTGGTATTCAGCTGCATCCAGTTAGACTGGAAGCCGACCTCGACATAGTTGGGAAAAGGCTAGGCAGATGAATGATGAAGAAAGTGGCGCAAAATATAATGCTCCACCGTATTAAAAGAAAAGCAGAAAACACTTGTTTGCTTTTAGAACACTTTAAACTGCTAAAGAACATCCTTGGAAGTTTTTCACTCCCATATTTCCTGGCGACGCTCGTATTTTAAAATGTCCGGTGCCCAACTTTGCTCTTATTTGTTTTGTCGTGCATTCGGCCATAATTCACATCTATTTAACGCGGTAACTCGAAGACATTTTTAAAAACTGCAGTTAACGGTGATTTACCTTTTTTGCTAATTATTTTGGTGATATTTTATAAGGAGTTTCATTTAATTAAGTTAATCTGCTGGCTTTTCTTTTGCAAGTTTTGTAGATGTTTAAATTGTAGGAAATAAGGTTTAAAACTGATTATTTGTTTGATGTTTTGTATGACAGATGGTAAATATGTAATAATAAGAACCTAGAACATCCGGCTATTCTGTAACAATCTCACCGTGAAAATATTTTTTAATTTTAATTTATTTATTTATTTAGCCCGAAAACCAAGTACTAACTAACATTATTTATCTAACAAATATGAAGCAACGAAAGAAACATAGAATCTCTCAAACAACTTGACGGATGCTTTTTTCCATTCCGTTCAAACTTCCCCGTGGCGTATCGACTGCGGCCCGTGCGCTATGAAGCGTATTCATATGAAACGCTAAGTTTTCGAAAACATCCTCCTTTGCAATTGACGAAAGCCACATTACTTTTTAATTTGAACCGTTGGCTCTTTGCAAAGAGAGACTTTATTACACTCCGAGGTATCTCGCTTTTGACCCGTACGCCCTTTGTGCGAGCTATTTTTTATTCATTTCAACGGATTCATACGGGAGTTAGAGCCCTCAACGGCTTCCCTTTTCGATGTTATGTGTTTCGACTCACAGTTTTTAGTCTAGGAAAAAATATTCGCGGTTTTTTCTTCGCACGAGTATTTAGCAACTTCGTTAGTAGTTGTCAGTACTTCGTTGAAACCATTACTTGGTTTTGAAGGGTTATACAACGTGTAACTGGATTTTAATGCACATCATAAAAGCAGTTTGTCCGGAATCGTTTACTGGATCGATTTCTTTCTTTTTTTTTTCATTTTTAATGTGGGTAATTTTTTTATCCCAAAAATAGTTAAAACTACGTAAATTACAGTCATACTTCCGCTGTACAGGCAAAACAAACCAAAATGGCTACGCTAGACCCTTATATGTATGCGGCTGTGCGTGTGTGTAGATTTGTAATGTGTCCACAATTATCTCTCACAATCAGTATACATAATTTAAAAAAAAAAACGAAGTTTTACATAATAAAGTAAAAATTCAGTGTATGTGTGATGATTATAACATAATATTCTAATTGGAGTGTTTGGTGGTATGCGGTAATTTCGGGACAAGTTGTATATTTTCGACATTTTGTACTGACAGCCACTGAACAATTTATAAGAGTTCTCATACTTGGTTATCGTCTTTTCTGTCTACATACGTCCTTATATCTGATAAAAAATCTGCGGCGCGGAAGAGAAAAAAAATCGCTACATGCGCAATACGATTTTCATATTTTCTGGGTGTAATTTATCTATAATATGTATGTATTTATAAATATATATGTATGTTTATCAGTTGTCTAGTACTCATAGCACAAGCTCTGCTTAGTTTGGGACTAGATGGCGTTGTGTGAAAGTTGTGGAATATTATTATTATTATTATATTATGATTTATACAGTCTTTATATTGTAATTATTTGTGCTCTATTGTAACAATCAATATTAATTCCATTCCCGTTTGTTTCAGGTATGCAACGTTACTCAGCGGACTTCCTCTAGAAATTCAAGTATTCAACTTATTATTAAGAGACGAAAGAACTGGTTATCATTGCCATTAACTTTAATATGCATGTAATAACTTTTTGTTTGTTAGAAGTGCTCCCAAGAATCTAAACTAATGTTATAAAGCTGAAGAGTTTGTTTGTTTGTTTAGTTGAACGCGCAAATCTCAGGAACTGCTGGTTCGAATTGAAAAAAATATGTTTGTATTGAATACTCCATTTACCGAGGAAAGCACTAGGAAGTGGTGAAGGGCGGGCGTTTTGGGGGACTGTCTTTTGTAATTTTGACGTTCGAAAAGTGCTGATTCTCAGCCTAGTTTGAATAAATGACTTTTGATTTTGATTTTTTCACTGCCAATATGGACCAATCTCTCAAATAGGCGTCATGTTCATCCCACCATCTACGCTTGGGTCTTCCGCGATGCCGTTGGAGGTTTTCAGGGACCTATGACGTGGTGGTCTGAATAGTTGATTTAATAGTAGATTTTCACTAGGGGGATAAAGTAGTGTCTTATTGTCGCGGATGCTATTTTGAATCCTGAACGCAACGAAGGATTCTAGGGCTCCCGAGCATAGCGAGGTAGCTCTGATTTAACTTCTGAGCGAAGCGCTCTCGCTTCGCTCAGAAGTTCGTCTCCAAATTTTGACAGGGTGTTCCACCAATGAATATGAACAACTTTCACTATGGAACCAACTCTGAGATCACGAAAAAAAAAATCAGCTGTTTCATACATTTTGGTCAAGTAGGTTTTGAACTTTTGTATTAAACAGCTGATTTTGTTTTCGTGATTCCAGAGTTGGTCCCATAGTGAAAGTTGTTCATATTCATTAGTAGAACACACTTTAAAAATTTGGAGCTTGAAAAAAAAAATCATCCAGTATAATTTGACGTTAGCGAGCAGGCGGTGTGAAAATATAGGTAGTTATTGTACTGAATAGTTGATTTTAAAATAATTTACCAACCATGTAAATAACTCAATAAATTGAAATTGACCAATAATCTCTAGGGTATTCATGATTACCTTTGTAAGGTTAGAGTATTTTAACATTGTTATGAACTTATCCAGTTAATGTTTATTTTATTGTGAATGGTTAGTGATTACCGGATATCGGGCTGTGAATTGGTAATATGTTTTGAGTTGTTAATATCATTTGATGTAGGTAGGTAGGTATATCAAAAATGTAATATTTTAACAAGTTCAACGCCATGGAATAAAAGGATGAATTTCCATTCAGGCCATGTCGGACAATGTTGGGCGACACCATTATGTTCCGTTCGGGCCATGGGGGACAATGTTGTCCGACAGTCAGATCTATGTCTAAACGTCTCTTCTGAGCCGTCGGTCAAGAATACAAGGCAATATTGTACGCAGCATGACCTGCGCGACCTCCTAGAACAAACACACACACAACACACATAATATATATTATGTTAGAAAGTTATGTTTGTTTTTCTGATAATGTTCTTGCATTAATAAAACAAAAAGTCGACTTTTTGTCAATTTTAAATGTTTTATGTGGCTTATAGGGAACGTTAAGTGTCGCCCACCAATGTCCGACATGGCGTTGAACGTGTTAAGGGTTGATGCTAGTCGTCATAGTAAAAGTTTTAACATTTTGTGGTACAGACGCCAGCACATCAAGCTACTACAATCTTTCAAATTTCTTCAATAGATTTTCAACTTTATTGCTAAAGTATTAGTTTCAAAATTGATTGGGAAAATTTGACAGTTTCGCTTGGTAGCTTGATGTGCTGGTGTCTGGACAATAGTAATTCCGTCCACCGTTACATGGGACTTAATCATACCTGGCAAAATGTGGGTGTCTCTGCATAACCCCTTGGAGATAACAGACGTGATAATAAGTACAGACGCCAGCACATCAAGCTACCCGAAACTGTCAAAATTTACCAGTCAACCTTGAACCTGATGCTAATAGCGACAAAGTTGAAAATCTATTAAAGGTATCTGAGAGATTGTATATAGTAGCCTGATGTGCTGGCGTCTGTACCTAATCGTAATACTGGGTCCTTTAATACTGGTACCAATATTATCCCATAATTATGATTTGACACAAAACGAATTTTAGAAATATTTGATAAAAAATCGACGACACCAAGTAACAAAGGACCAGCATGATTGCGTAACACTCTTTCGATCACAATCTGAATGTTTATTAAGGATATTTGCTAATGCATTACTTCATATGTTTGAAAAATTTGTCCGCTAAACAACGTAAATAATGAAATGAATGTTGTTGAACTGTTCAAATAAGAGCCTTTGTTACCTACTGTTAGCGTGTTACGCAATCACCCCACTGGTTAAAGAAAAATAATGTATACTAATAATATTCCTAAAATAAATAATCATTGAATAATTGGACTCCTAAGAAATACTAGAAAGCTCTCTAAAGTTCCTGTGCAAAAATACTTACCTTAATAAATCTCATTGACTCGGTAATTGAATAAAAGCTAAGTGTTTACTTTACTCCTTCAAGAAAAGTAAGTAATATTTGAAATTGAAATCATTTTTAGATACCTAATACAAGTAACTGAAGTTCTTTAGAAGTTAATATTTCGATTGTTTAATATTTGCATCTTTGTAATATTTATGTCAGGTCTACGTCCTTGTTGGTTAACTATGGATAAACCTGCGTACAATTTCACAAACGAAACTGAACGCAATCCCCACATCTGAACCATATTCAAGAGCTGTCAGTGTCAATATTCCACAACAACGATGACACTGACAGCTCTTGAACTTGGTTTAAACCTGCTGATCACGTTCAGTTTCACACCATCATCAGGTATGTATTAGGAGTATCCTTGTCACCGTTCGACTTCCATTGACCATTTGGCCACCATTGCTCCTCTGGCCAGACAGACTGCTTTAAATCATATTTTAAGACTATCTTCTATTTCCAGTAACCATAGACACACACACGTATCTATAAAACCCTTTGACAAGTAAGTAAGTAGAATTCAAGTAGTATTATACTCGTAGTATCGTATTATATGATATTTTCTTCGTTCAAGTATCCCTGTTGGTTACTAGGGAGCATTTTTCGCCGTGTGCTCATTAGCAACAGCATGACCTAGTTTAAACGTCCCTGACATTGTGATATTTTGGTTTGGATTTTTTGTGGTGGAGAACAGTATGCTTGGCAAACAATATTCGTGGAAGTTAACGACTAAGGGATTTAGATTGGAGGGTGGGCAGCAGTGTCCTCTGCAGTCGCCTGATGGATAAATCTAAAATAAAAATTGTATTTTAATCTGTTTAAAACTAAAGTTAGACTAAACTAGACTAGACTAGAGTAGTGGATTGTAGTCGGTGGAATCTTTCGTGTCTAACATTGCTACAATAAGCCGTTAATCGATTGAAACAATGCATTTTATTCTGTAGGTATATCCTATACTAGCTTCTGCACGTGACTTCGTTCGTGTATAATTTCTTGTTCCCCCGACTTACCCCGTCGCATGGTATCGCCTGCCCGCGCTATTACTTCATATTCGCTTAGTGTTCTTTCTGACTTTTTTCTTTTTGCTCGGCGTCGAAGGGTCCTAACGTAATGAAAAAAAAAAAAAAAAAAAAATAACAAACTTCTACGGCTCATAATGTTACACTTAATGTACAGACCCAATTACACTTTTTGTTTGCAATGTGTCGGTACTTATTTTGGTTGTCAACAGAATTGATTCACCCTGTTCCCCGTACTAGTAAACACTGTATTACGGTGGAACACTTTTCCTCGCTCTCTGTGATTTTATGTATTTATAGTAGCGTACTTGTGACAAAATAATAATTTAATAGGCTAAAGAGTTTTAGGCAAACAAAACAAAGGTGATAACAAAACAAAGGTAATGTTAAGTGGCCTTTCTCAAAAATTAGGCCATCAAATGGAAAAACGATTTTTTAAAATCCAACTGGTTTTTCAGAGATTAGTGCTTTCATACAAACAAATGATGTAGTATGGATTTTTCGCAGTCTTCAAAGCGTCAAGTCCCGTTATGATTAAATCCAAATCAAACTATGATTCAGTAGATTTGCTGCATTAAAGTGGTGCTCCCATACTAGGACTTTTAATTTGCTACAGAAAAATGACAGCTTATGTGTTACCACTTTTTAACGATATTTAAAAAATAATGTGCAAAAAAGAATCGATTCATTCAATTAACACTCAATTCAAAATCGATCAATGTTCAATTGATTTCATAAAAGAGCTTAGTATATTTTGGTCAGGGCAGTAGCTTGTGTTTTTCAGGGTGTGACGAGCCTCTGAAAGCAGGTTGATAAACCATATTTACATAATTAACAAACTATGAGTATTCCAATATATAAATTCAATTGAATAGGCTTTTCTCAAAGACTAGTTATCTGAACGTTAGCTCCAGCAGGGTAATTGCATAACACACTATTAGTAGCAATGGGTTTCATTCTGATAGTTCAACAACATTCATTGCGTTATTTACGTTGTTGAGCAGACATATTTTTCCAACATATGGAGCAATGGATTAGTAATATGCTTCAAAATGATTCAAATTGAGAGTTACAATGTGTTAAGTAGTTAGGGTGCAGTCTAGGTCTTAGTCTAGGGTACCTGGACGCACAAATAAAATATGACGGAGTTATGCACGAACATGCAAAAAAAATATATCCGAATTGATAACCTCCTCCTTTTTGAAGTCGGGTAAAAAAACTAATAAATTACGGCTACATAGCCCACTTAATTGAGATTGTACAGCTAGAACGATTTCTGTGCAAAGTCACTATTCGAGCACAATTTTGATGCGAACTAGTCATTGATGTAGGGTTTTTAATACATCAATGGAACTAGTAGGTACTATTAATAACTATCCTATATATGGATGAAACTAGAATGTATATTTTTATACGATCAATACAAAGAATATTTGATTGTTTACTGTTAAATCAAAATTGATCAATTTCGTTACAATCACATCACTAGCAGAGATGATGTGGCAACATAATTTAAAGAAATGACAGTAAGAAGTGTCATTTTACTCCAGCTAATTTAATGTAAGACTGTAAGTCAACACACTATATAAACAAATAAATAAAACTGAAGTGTTTGTTTGTAATGTCAAAATAACAGCGTTTTACTTATGAAAGTATATACGGTACTTATAACAAAAAATCCATTTTTAAAATATTTGTCTGTTTGGCTGTTTGTTGCGGCTAATCTCCGAAACGGCTGGGCCGATTTTGACGGGTATTTCACTGGCAGATAGCTAATGTTGTAAGGAAATTATTGTTATTTGAATAAAAATTATTACTATAAAGACGTGATTGTTTTACGCCATCCACGCGAACGAAGTCTCGGGCACAGCTAGTACAAAAATAAAATCGACAAACTATCGCCCGACGATTTAGTCGGTCGCACCCAACTAAGCCTTTCCCAACTATGTTGGTTCCCTTAACCAGATGCGGCAAAATGTTGGTAGTTTATACTCCGCAAGCGTAAACAAACTTTTAATTAGAACTAGGCTAATCAAGTCTAATAGAAAGTAGTGCACTTAGTTCCATACATTATTTAATACCCCTGCGATATGGTAATTGGAGTAATCTATTTAGCTGCATTTTAATTAATCAATGCATTTGTGCTAGCTTCGCTGAGTACAGAAGACTTTGAACAAAGGCTTGATATGCCTTGTTCGCACAAGGACGTATTTTGTTGGCACGAATCGCGGAATCGGTGGGCCGAAAGTATTGGGATGAAATGGAAACGTACAGACGCCAGAATATCAAGCTACCCGAAACTGTCAAATTTTCCCAATCAACCTTGAGCCTCATTCCTTGGCGATATCGTTGAAAAACTATTAAAGAAATTTGACACATTGTAGTAGCTTGATATGCTGGCGTCTGAGCAAGACAAGTATATGTTGAATGAGGGCTGAAACATATTGTAGGTATGTACGTGCCGTGGTAGTAGATTGCAAGGATAGCTCACGAAATTCAAATTGGCGAACTTTTTTCCATTTTGCAGGTCATTGTCAGGTAGTATGTGTATTCATTTATTGTATTGACCTATTGTCCTACAACATGAACTGTTCGCGATCGTCGACGCGGGTTGATTAAAATATGATGTTGTGTAAAAGCACCAAGAGTTTCCACGTTCAATATCCGCCTGTTGCAGTATTGACATGAACCCCTTCCTAGAAAAATCATGTAGGAAAATTACATTTTAACTTAGTAGTCATTACAGTTTTTTACATATAGGAACCAAAAGAGGGGCCCGTGGCTAAATAATAACAGCCGCACAAGTCGATCGATGAGGTTAAGCTACGCTTGCCGCGGTTGGTCTGTGGATGGGTGACCATCTTTTCATACCGAGACTCCTCCGTGCCTCGGAAAACACGTTAAGCCGTTAGTCCCGGCTGTTATTCGTGGGTCTTTGACAGTCGTTACGGGTCGTCAGTAGCCCGAAAGTCTGACAACCAGTCTTACCAAGGGGTATCTTATTACCCAGTAACTGGGTTGTGGAGGTCAGATAGGCAGTCGCTCCATGTAAAATACTGGTATTCAGCTGCATCCGGTTATACTGGAAGCCGACCCCAACATAGTTGAGAAAAGGCTAGGCAGATGATGATATAGGATCCAAAATGCCTTTAAAAAAATTATTTTACTCATGTTGCAGTGGGCAATTAATGTTCCAACTGTAAAAGGTTCCACCGTATAAACCTTACTGGTACTGATAAAATATGATTCAAGCGTAAATAGTTGTTACAGTCGTGAATCATATTTTAATAGCCGGCTTTCTAGCGCATCCCCTTAAGAGTGCTTTTTGTACGCACTCAAAAATTAGCAAATTCTTTTTTTTTTTTTTTCTTAATTTTGGGAAACGTTAGACGAACAAAACATATCTTACTTGTTTTCTACAAAATTATTGGAGATACCTATTTCTACTTACCTAAGACATCAATTTTCTTATAAATAGCTAAATAATTATACTTACCTAAGTATTTCACAAAGCCAATCAGAAACCTCGCCAAGAATTCAAAACAATGTTACCGCAAGAAAATCTCATCTGAACCACATTATTCCGTAAGGAATCGCTATCAATCCAGTTACAATGCAAGAAAGTCGTGTCGCCGCATGCGGGTCAGTGAGGAACGTCTGCCTTTAATTTTCCGCCTCTCCGGCTACGGACGCAAGTCAGACTCAGACTTGTTATAGGTACTCGTGCTCTCGTGCTTGGGGTGCGTTTACATTTGGTGAAGGCGCTAGTGGAGAGTACAGCCGGTCGATTCTGTAAAAATCTCACCTTGAAATCATAAGTGAAGTGAGCACTTAATACTGTTAATCCCTATCGAAAGACAGTTCACTCCACGCTCACTTCACCCAAGCTTTTATGGTGAGATGGTTACAGAATCGCACGGCTGGAATTATTGTTGGCGTGATTTGAATGATCTGCAGTAGCTGTAGTTTTAGCATTGTAACTAATTTTTTTTTAACCTATTTTATATTTCAGGAAACCACGAGTGTAATTTTTTTGTTCAGGTTTATTAGTGGAATTTACACTATGTAAATTTCACTACAGCAAGAATACAAAATAATACAAACAACACGGATACGAATACGAACTTGGCTTTGATAATCTAGGACTCAAGAGACGACAAATCAGCGCATAGCTTTATGTTGAAAATGTTGTTTCACAAATAATCTATTGTTATTTGTATTAGTTCTATGAACCAAAAATAATATAATTATGTTAATAGTTTTATATAATATAATAGAGAATATGAATAGAGAATCAAAGTGAATATGGAATCGAGTGCTAATTTAGTCACACAGAGAATTCAACTAACAAAGATACGAGCAGAACCGCTCCGATGTCGTGAAATCTCCTAAAGATCGGTAACAATAGAAAAGTACCTAATTGTGTCTCATTAGTGACCGTTGAGCTACTACAAAAATCACCTAATTATAATGTGGAACATTTTCCCCTTAGATTATTACCCTCACTCACAAATCAGAGTTCACATTAGAATTCAGGTCAATTCCGCGAATACTCAAAATTCATAAGAAAATTGTATGAATGAATAAAGTGCCTAATAAATAAACTCGAACAACCTTCGTTAAGAGCGTTAGCCTAAAAAGTAAAAGTAAAATCATTTTCACATACGAGTATAATTCGCGACTCTATTTTGTAAAGGGCGTAAATCAACTTGTACATAAATATCGATATAGGCCCGGTATTAATATCGACAAAGCATTATATTGATACATTAACCGATGTCCATAACAGTAAACAAAGATGTAAAATCGGCCGTAAAATGTTAGGTATGTTTATCTATAGGAAAATGGTTCAATGTTGCTTTGTTAGGCCGTTTAGTTCGGTTTACGAGTTAACTGTAGTTCGGACTGGCCGCCAGATTGTCAGTGTACCTAGGAGTACTACAAAATCTGGTTTACATTGCTGGCTAGACTTGGATGGTAGATTCGTGTCTATCTGTGCAGTCAGTACTTGTTTACACACTTGTTTGATGTGCAGAGTACAGCCTTAAGTCACATTTTATAGATTTTATTACAGCCGTGCGATTCTGTAACCATCTCACCGTGAAAGCTTGGGTGAAGTGAGCGTGGAGTGAGCGGTCATTCGCAAGGGATTAACACTATTAAGTGCTCACTATTGATTTCACGGTGAGATTTTTACAGAATCGACCGACTGGCCTTCTGCCATGGTTTTTAGTCGAGTTGAATATTTAATTTCGGAAGTGGATAATTTTCAAACTCCATCCATTACTACCTTCTGCTGCAATTGCATTTTATTTATTTATAGCCGTTCTGAGAAAATAAACCAACTAATTTAGAAGTCTAGTCTAATGAAATTGGAGTCTAAAACTAGGTTGTTTCCCATCACTAGTGAAGTTTTGACGTGGCCATTTACGGCAACAATTATTCCACGTAAACTAGCTATGACCACGGCCGCAGAGAAGTTAGGTAGCAAATATTTAAAATTACCTACTTTCCTGAAGTTTTATTTTTAAGTTGCCCTAATGTTTCATGCTTATGAAAAGTAACTTTAGGAAATTAATCCTACAAAGAATAATGTACAGACGCCATCACATCAAGCTACTACAATCTGTCAAATTTCTTCAAGAGTTTTTTTTTTTTTTTTTTACAACTTTTCACACAACGCCATCTAGTCCCAAACTAAGCAGTGCTTGTGCTATGAGTACTAGACAACTGATAAACATACATATATATTTCTAAATACATACATATTATAGATACATTACACCCAGACACAGAACAAATGATCGTGCTCATCACACAAACATTTGTCCTCGGTGGGAATCGAACCCACGACCTTGCGTATAGTAGTCAGGGCCACTGACCACTAGACCAACAGGCCTGCCAATTTTTTTCGGTTAAGGCGGTTTATTTTCAACTTTATCGCTAGAGCTTATGGTTCAAAGTTGATTGGCATAATTTTACAGTTTCGGGTAGCTTGATGTGCTGGCGTCTGTACCTAATTACTTCATACCGCTGATTATATAAATTGCTCGGTTATGTAGAAAATATTCAGATTAACAGTTGGTTTCCATAATAACTGGCCACCAGAGTCCAACCCAATACATCGGCAAATTAGGTTTATTAAAGCAATAACAAAATAGGGGAATAAAACACATTAACGTTGGTAATTACGTTATTACCAAGGACTACGGTAATTTCTATATTACTCCGGTTTCGATAACGTCTACACCAATTACTGAAGACATGAATATATACTTTCAATTCATTTGTCCATAATATCACGTTGCAGTTACTCGGGAAAACACATGAATTTTCGGCATTATTTATTTAGTGTTGGAGCGAGATGGGTATATAGAATAGGGGAGTGTGTGAAAGGGATGGCTGGAAGAATTTCTAATGAACGTAACATGAGTGCGAGTCGGGTGAAGGGTCATTGACCTTTTCTTTAGGGTGGATCCCCTCGGACTAGGCTCAGGAAGCGCGACGGGCGGTTTATTTTGATGCATTTTCTAATTGAAACGTTCATTTGGCTATTTTACTAGTGTAAGCAAAGTTTTGTTTTCTGTTTTTGTTGCTGAATACACCCTCCTTAGTACCTGTGTGATGTCTCAGTTAACGATTGTAAATATTTTGATAGATATGGTTGTATTTGAAGTCTGAATGGTGTAGTGCATGTAAATGTTTGGGATTATTTGCAATGGTAATATTCCACTTCTTAATGGCTTCCTTTGATCTTGTATCAATGCATACTATTTGTGCAAATATGTATGGAAGCATTCAAAAATGTTTTGCAGATGTTGCTCGTAAATAAAATACCACTCGCGTAATATTTGATTAAAAACCTTCTTTAGAAATAACACTATACTGAAATATTAAAAAGACATAATATGGTTGCATAATTTCTGTGCGTGTGTTTTTTTTTTAAATTAAAAACTAGCTGCGCCCCACGGGTACCCGCGTAAGTCTCAATCCCGTAGACATATTGGGATAAAAAGCATCCTATGTCCTAATCCAGGTCATGGTCTACACATGTGACAAATTTTATATAAATCCGTTAAGCCATTTTAGCGTGAAAGCGTAACAAGCAAACATACAAAAAAAAATCTTTTCTCTTTATAATATTAGTTTAGATGTTAAAGTTTGGACCTTTGTCAGATTCTGAATTTTGTTTCTGCATCACGCTTTATCGACTGAAAGGATTTAAATATGGCTAGATTAAAACATAGGTTACTTGTTTTCCGCGAACTTGTAAGAGTTTCACTAGGATTTAAGTAAAACTATGGGCAACAACAAGCAGTGTCGGTGAATAAATTATGTTTTACACCTAATGTATTCACCTATGTCCCATACTACACGTTAAAACACGACCACCCTTAGTTTACGCCACCATATTTTTACCATAAAAAGTGTACACAAGTTACCGAGGTAAACATTCACTTGTTTATCCAATTGGTTTGGATGCAGGCCCTTTATGTCCAGGCCAGTCCCGTCCAGTCCAAACTGGGTTCCATTGGGGCGTGAAAAACGCGTGCAATCGCCACCGACACGCCGCATGCGGGCAGTCGGGGATTCTTTTTTTAATTTATTTAAAATACTGGACAAAAATAAAGTTTGGTATCCAATTAGGGTTTCTTTTTTTTTTAGTTTGAATGTTGTTTGTTAATGGAATCGAAACTGGTCTGTTTGTATGACTTTGTTATTATTATTAACACTGTTTATTAATGTTATTTAACTTACGCATGTTTTTACTGGATAAATGCTACACTCAGAGCCTCTACACGAAGAAAATACTACCTTTAAATGCAAGATACTAAATTTAAACTTCACTACAAAAGCACCATACACAAACAAGTTACGAAAACCAAGGAACTGGACACCACATTAACCAAAACACTAACGTGAGTTCTATAGCCAAAACTATGCACAACACAACTTACGAGGGGCGTTCAATGTATTCTCGGTATCAGGGTGATTTACTAATGATGTGGGTAATTTGACTAATTAATTGATTAATGACATTATCTAAGGGTATAAAGGTAAAATTTCATATAGTTGTGATCATTAGTTTCCTAGTTATCCTTACTCAACGACAACTGGAATGGCCAACGTCATAATGTTGAAGAAACTGGAGCACCGCGCTGTTATTAAATTCCTTACTAAACTAGGAAAAAGAAAAAAAACTATTCACGAAGAGATGGTGGCTGTTTACTAATATTCTACACCTTCGTTACCTACGGTTTAAAAGTGGTCAAGTGAATTTAACAGGGGCAGAGACTATTGAAGATGACACTCGCTCGGGCGGCCCGGTTACTGCCTCTACGCAAGAAAACGTGAAAAAAGTTGAGAAGCTTATACTGGAGGATGCCTGAATGAAGATCGAGATGATAACAGAGCTGACCTACCTCTCTGTTGGTTCCGTGTACACTATTCTTCATGACCTTCCTTTCAAAAATCAGTGCAAGATGGGTGCCGCGAATGCTCACGGCGCCTCAAAAGCAAGTGCGAATCGAGTGCTGTAGAGAGTTTTTAGAGCTCTGTCGTGAAGTTCCACCAAGTATTTTCGATCTAATTGTTACTGGAGATGAAACTTGAGTTCATCATTATGACTCTGAAAGTAAGCAAGAGTCCATGCAGTGGCACAAGAAGTGTACTGCGCCCCCTAAGAAATTAAAAGTCGTTCCGTCTGTAAGAAAAATTATGGCCCGTGTTTTGGGGCTCAAAGGGAATTTTGCTGATTGAGTACACAAAAAAAGGTGAAACCATAAACGCAATATCCTGCGCATCCATTTTACGAAATTTACGGGAAGCAATTAATGAAAAAAGATGGGGTATACCGACTAGTGTGCTGCTTCTTCACGACAACGCCCGGGTCCACACTGCGCGTTTTTCCAAGGCTGCTGTGCGAGATTGTGGCTTCGAAGAAATTGACCAATTGAACTGACCAAGCCCCGAGTGATTAAGAGCTCAAGGCGGCAATAAATGCGCATTTTTCAGAGAAAGAGGAAAGTTAATTTTTACAGAGTATTGAAAAGTTAATATCGAGATGTAATAAATGCATTGGGGTAATAGGGGAATCACATTGAAAAACAAAAATAATTTTAATTGAATTTACCTCTTTTTCATGCCGATACCGAGAACATTGAACACCCCTCGTAGTTACAAAACTGTGCACGCATAAATAAATTATTTGTGCACACAAAAATAAAACTGCCAACATTGTGAAAACAACACAGAAAATATATTCCACAGAAATTCCAATTTTGAACGCTACACTCGAATATTTCATTGTGATTTTAGCGTTAACACAATTTCCTTTAAAATATTATATTTGAAATAAAATTAAAAGCTGGCAATATGATCAGTGGATCGCGATCAGAGCAATCAACGGGAATCAAAGGAGTGAATGGAATGAATGAGTGAACGTGAACGGTTTTCTTTTGTCGTGTGAGAACGTGTTATAGGTGTAGCTTATGCCTCGGTGAAAATATCAGACTGAGGTTGATAGCTAAATACGATTACACCGAGTTTTTCCCCGAGAGATAAAAAATTTGATATGGAAATTTTCGATATAACAGGATTGGTGTTCGCTTTAGTTTTTCTTAATTTCATCATCATTTCAGCCGAAAAACGTCCACTGCTGGACATAGGCGTCCCATCAAGCACCACCACTTCGACCAGTTTTGTGCTTCTCGCATCCATCGGATTTCTGCAGGCGATTCGATAGCGATTTCTTTATTTACAGTGTGACAAGATCAATAAATAAACTGTATAGAATGATTCATTACAAAATAATGATCACATGATTGCTACGCCGTAGCTGACGCGATGATGTCATCGCTACGCCGCCTACGCTATATAGCCATCCGCTACGCATGGAGCGAATCTAATAGACTTAGCCTGACTTTGCTGTGAATAACACATGACTGTGTTCTGAATAAAGTTATTCAGGTTTTTGTTTGTTATATAGTTTTAACCTTTTGAATGTCTTAAGTTACACAGTTCGACATAAGCAATTGTCTTTCTATTGTGTCTCTAATTACGGCATTCGATGAGTTAATTTTACATGCCGTGACTAATGGGTGACTGACACAAAGCAGTCTCATAGAAAAGTGAAGAATATAATTTTGTAATTAAGTCTCTTCGAAGGTGAATATTAGATAAAGATTTATCGAAATTTATTTTTGAAAAGGAGGTTGGCGAACGAATTAGTAAGCTAGTCTTTCTATAAAACCAATAAACAGTATATCTAAATAAATATACTAATAAATACCAAAATATTCGAAGAATTTTCGTTGTCCATGTACGCATTTATTGTGATACTATATCCTGGCTTACAGGATTTAGTGGTGGGTGTTAGTGGGCCATCTCCCGCGAAATAGATAGCCCGCGAACTAGGCCAGAGAATATTTTTAGGTAGCAACCCACGTAAAAAATGTGCCTCATAAACAAGGTTATAATGAGGGGTACATAATGGGCTATTTTATATCCTGTTTACGTCTGACGGTAAATTAGGACATCAAGCACTCGTTGGAGTAAGGAATTCTTTGAATTAATTGGCAAATGTGATTGTTAATTGCCTTGGAAATTGTATTAATTAGTAGATGGAATCACGAACTAGGTTGTTTTAGCAGAAAAAAATAATAATAATTCTAACTGGTATTTTCTACGAAAATTGCTAGTCCCATTAAACGTTGTATCTTTAAACCCAAATTCTTAAGCTAAGTATAAAGCTAAGATAACTTGTTCTAGACGTTAACGTATCAACAAAAGACTTCAAAGCGAACTACTAGAATCTGTCCCTTACTTTATTCGCCAACATACCTCCAATACTCGTAATACCACCACCGTATGATACTGTTTCTCCCTAAAAAGAACATAATTTTGCCCATGACGTCATGACCTATTTCTGACATTTTCACCCAAAAAGAGATCTTCATATATCCGAAATCGTAGTTCGATAACACTGAAGAGTCTGCTTCAAACTCGATATCGTTAAAGGGCGCTTCACACGAGCGGAGGCCGCCGCGAAGTAATTTTGTTAGATCAATTGCAAAACTTTGCGGCCGTTTACACAACACGGCGGCCTTAGTTGGGGGTATCGGGCCGTAAGCACGCGTCCACGTGGACCTCTGAATGCGTGACATTTATTCATTTATTAAAAATTATGATCATAACGCCTTAACAGCTGTAACGCCAATGCGATGTTACTACCACAAAGATCACTCAAAAATAAAGTACAAAATACACTAAAAAATACAATAAAAAAATACAACCTTAAAAACAATTAAAAATACAATCAAATATACAAATAAAATACAGTTAAAAATACAATTACAAATACAATTAAAAATACAATTCAGCATTTTTTCTCCACATTTTCAATGCACTTCAATTAATCGGGAGCTGTGCTACGAGTATAAATTTTGATTTCCTAAATGTAAACTTAATGTTCCTGTTTTTTAGTCGACGTAGATCCATCGTCACTTCCTATTTTGGAACACAACCTTTTTTATTGTATGTGTAGTTAACTATTTCCACTAGGTGGGTACTAAACTGACAAACTTATTAATATTTCCTATACAGATTTAAAATATTAATCAAATCAATTTTTTTTTATTTCCATAAAAGGCAGTGGAAATCATTACAAGATTTGTTTCATATAAAATTTAGTGCAAGAAAACATTCCGCCATTTAGTGATGGCATGTAAACATTTGGATGCATTTAAATAAATAAAAAAATAAATGTATAGGTATAATGTTTTTTTATCATATTGAATACAACCAATTCGTAAAAAACTGATCTGTTACTAGACAAGCATTACAGATGCAAAAAATATAGTGACAGAAATACGGTTGATGGCAAATAGAAAGCGTCCTCAGTATCCATCGTACCATTTACCTACCTACTAATCAAAATCCCAGTCATCTTATACGTAGCCAAGTCCATAAATTCCAAAACCGAGTCCAGCCTACCCAAATCCTTACAAACCGGACGCAAACAACGCACAAACATAGCTTAACTTGGCCCACACGTAATTTGCCCGTAAACTTTATTACCGTTATAAGTTTCCAAAATAATATTATCTCCCGTTGAACGTCATCAAGTCACCAACTCACCTGACAGGATTTCGGTAATTACTCGCTAGAACCCCGTATTCTGTCGGAAACAAAGTTGCACAACATTGTTTCCACAACATGTTTTTGTGTTGCATGGACTGTATTTAACGGGAAACAAATGATGGTCACAGAGCATGAATTTGCCACGTCGCGTCGGCAGCGTCTAGAGACGTCAGTACTAATGAAAACTTCTGACACGGACCGTCTTCAAAGCCGTGAATTTCTATACGCAATTTATCAATACTTTCCGAGAAGTGGAAAGTATTGACTAGGCCATCTCTAAAAGCGGCGGCAGAGACGTCTCCACGCTCTGTGGTGATAATAGTGAACTTTATTTTGTAAGTTTATAGAGGTGTGAAGAACTGGGTGACTTTGTCCGACGACTGATGTCAAAACGTTGTATGTATGCTAGTTGCATGGTAAACTCTGCTTGCGTATTTCATGATTTTGCGTGACGTCAGTGTGATGCATAGTTGACATGTGGCGATGTAGATGCCGCCACAAATGGTTTATAAATAACAGTTTTTGATGTCTAAATTATTTTAAAAGCTAGATGATGACGGAACACCGTCATCATCTAGCTTTTAAAATAATTGGTAACAAATAATTTAGGTAACAACCTAGCCGACTGCCGCTGAGAAGACACAAAAAAAAAATCCCGGACTCATATAAACCCCAGCTCAGTTCAAAGTATTTAGCGCAAAATTGTTTCATGGAACATTTGATATTGTGGAAAACAATGTTTGGCAACTGTTGCACAACTTTGTTTCCGAATGAATACAGGGCTATTACCTCACACACTGACGTCATGTTTGTTGAGCATTTATTGTGATTAACTTTGCTTTGAGAGTTGAGAAAGATTTGATTAATTTTGGTGGTTTTAGGCTCAAAGAGTGGTGAGTTGTTGTTTAAAGTTGTTTGTTATATAAAGTTTTCTTGCAAAAATACCTATGAGTAAAAAAATACTAGGACTGATCATAGTTTATTAAAAACTAAATTGTCTTGTTCTGCCTAAACAGCTGTTGATTTTAAAATGATTGATAACAAGGTAAACCTGGTATTTAACTAACTCATAGTTTATTTTTTTAACTATTCTGTATCCCACTGCTGAGCAAAGGCCAAATCCTGCCAAGCATACTTTTCTAGAACTCGATCCAACCCTTGCGGTACGCGTCTATGTCGTCTCGCCACCTCTTCCTGAGCCAGGCTTATATTTTTTAAATATTTAACAGTCATGCGTGATACACACAATAAAACATCAAAACTCGCAAAAACTGCTCCATTTATTACATAAAAAGACAATAACGATCCCGTAGAAACTTCTCTCCGCACGCCGAACAAATTGTCACACCAACAAGCCCGTGTGTATCATTATAACACCTCTGATCATGTTTTGTAAACAAAGTTGAAAGAGCTACATATTAAATACCGTTACACTAAAAGCGTAGCTGTGTTCGCCAAATTGATTCAATTTGCAAATAATCCGGCAATACTGTTGGCGCCTATCGGAGCCGTGCGATCCGTTCTGAAACGTTACCGGTCGGTAATTGATGCGTGAATCAGCGTTACCGAACGTTTTCTTGATTTCTATTGAGTGTGAATCGGTGATCATTGAGGTGATTTATTGTTCATTACAATGAAATATTCTATTGAGTTGAGAGTGATTCGGTGTCGTTCAGTCGAAAAATTTGGGAATAATCGCTGGATTCGCTGTGCATAAAATGAAATAGGTACAGGAATCGTTCAGCAGTGCCGTTTCTTTTAGGGTTTCGTATCCAAAGGGTGCCAACGGGACCCTTTTACTAAGCCTCTGCCGTCCGTACATCAGTCCATCCGTCCGTGCGTCCGTCTGTCTGTCAGCGGGCCTTATCTCACGAACCGTAATAAGTAGACAGTTGAAATTTTCAGTGTCGTGTGTATTTTTATTGCCGCCATAACAATAAATAATAAAAATGAAATAATTGTACGGTGGTACAGAGCCCTTCGCGTGCGAGTCCGGTTCGCACTTGGCCGAATTTTTCAACGTACAACTTTTAAAAAACTTGTTTTCTTTAGGTTAAATAAAATATGGTTCTAGTCTTGTGCAAACTTTCCTGAAAACAGTATAATTAAAGTTTCGACTATTTTGACTAATTCCAAGTAGGCACCTACTCTTTTTTTCTGTTATATGATTAATGTTCTTTACTTTCTCAGAGTAGACGTAGACTAATTGAATACGTATTTTCAATTAAGCCGAACTCTGTTTCTCAAGGCCTCCTTTTGTATTTGCGAAACCTTTAAATAAAAACTAGTCGACTCACTTGTCACTTCGTAAAAGCATCGCAATTAATTCTAAATAACCTCTACGTTGCGAACTTATTAAAAAAGTGATGAGTCAAACGGTTGCTTCGCTTGATATTATAATAAACGCCCTAAGACGGTAGGCCGGTGAATTTCGCATGACAAAAGACCTGTCAGTCATTCCATTTTGAGCAATATTTGCTGAGCCATTGTACACGTAAGTCTTGGCTTTGCTTGTGTGATCATTTTGGTTATTCTCTGTTCGTTTGTTTGTTATAACAATGTAGATTGTTAGTAATATAACTATTAAAATAACTGAAAATCACAGAGAATTTCGTATTAAAAGTGCTTGCAAAGTTACCACAAAATAGCTTTGTCTACAATTCAAATACAAAATAATGCTACATAATATGAAAACTCAGGAAACTACGAAATAAATGTGTTTGTATGTACAAACACGTGTGTTTATCGCTGTAAGACTTTCGTTTGTCACAATATGGAGACATGTTCCAGGAAAAATCTTTATAAAAATGACAATCTGTTGGAAGCCGGCGAGCGCTCCGCATACAAAACTGAGCAAATCGCTATCGGAAAATACCGAAATATGATAGAAATGCAGCACAATGCAGGACGTTGTCACTGTTCCGAGTATCTCCCTCGCTGGCCAAAGCCGATTATAATCGCGATAAAAACGCCGAGAGCGCCCCCTCAGAGACCACCCCAGCCTTATCCGATGTGCTGTCAAAAGTCTTTCCAATTTATGTATTGCAGCCGACACCCCGCGGTATTATTTATTGCTACGTAGTCTACGTACAAACTTTTCTTTTTACCCACGATCGCCACTCGAATCAAGATGTATGGCTTTCGATTCGATACGCTATCGCGGCAGAATAACGATGGATAGTTTTAAAATTTTCGGTAGCACAAAGAGCTCTCAAATATGTACGTTTGCCCCGCACGGCCCCTCAGAATTTGCGTTTTAGGTGTACACCAATGCAATGTACTCTCCTCTAGGAGTATATGTACCTGCTTTTTTTTCAATGTACCTCTGTACTTTTGAGGAAATATGCAAAAAAAGGGGGCCGTGCCAGCCAAACGTTTTCAGCACGGCCCCCCGTGTAACTTGAAAAATATATAGCGTAATAAAAAGTTTCTTAAACTCAAGGAATGTACTCTATTAACATGTTATATGTGCCGCAACAGATATTGTGAATTCGTAATAACAAATAATATATAGATGTGGATAGGGGGCCGTGCTGGAAAAAAAGATATAAGAAAATATCTAAAACAAGACAAAACAACCTTAGCTAAAAACTATTAAAAAATAATTGATGTTTGGCAAGTAACATATGTACCGCATTATGTTTCTCATACAACTTTCTAAATTTGGAAAATAAACCAATCTTAGTTCATTCAGCACGGCCCTCTATAGACGCCTATATCTTTGTAAATATGACATGTTTGTTTACAAAATTCGACTTCCTGATTTATGTATAGGAGTACATTCGTTCCAAATAAATTGCGATTCTGCTGTATTAGTACTTTAAAAGATAAATTCGATATAAAATATCATACATTACAACTGATGGGGTGACCATGATTCCACGTAAAAATGGATAAAAAAAACTGCTGCATAAATTGAGTAAATCTTTAATAAAATAAACAAATCAACAATATCCTAATCTATATTAACGAAAACAATCGCTAATCGAACTAATCGAACAAATCAACAAGTGTCGCTAAGACTACATAGCTCAAAAGGCTTAAAGAGATCACAGATATATTTTCAATAAATCACATGGACTGAACTGTACATTACAATGAAATTACAGATTCATTAAATTTCACAGATTAGTTCAAAATTCAAGAGCTATTTCGGTTACGAATTCAAAATTCCCCATCTGAGTTACTAATAATGTTGCACTCCATTTCATTTGCCACCACTTGAAACTCGAAGAAAGATATCTGATATAAGTTTCCTTTTGAATATAGCACAATCAAAAATTGACTGTCCAGAACTTGTTTCCAAGCTATCTCTAAACGTTCCACCTCAGCACTCTCGTTTGAAAACCTACTTCACATTCCATAGGCGGGCACAGTATACCATCAAAATTCATTTATGTTGCGGTCATCCAAAGCCTTTAAACAAGTGTTTCGGTCCATGCAACCATCAATTGATCTATTTACGAGTAGCTTAACGTCTATTGATACAATTATTTCTAAATACTACTTCCCATTTGATGTACAGACGCCAGCACATCAAGCTACCCGAAACTGTCAGATTTTTCCAATCAACTTTGAACCTTATGCTTTAGCGATAACGTTGAAAAACTATTTAAAAAATCTGACAGATTGTAGTAGCTTGACGTGCTGGCGTCTGTACAATAGAAGTTAGTAGTAACTACATCGACACTTGTAATATACTCATCAACTCATGTGATCTATTTTTACTTGTTTTAATAATATTTAGCAATTTAAACCTTATGACTTAATCAAGAAATGACTTCGCAACAAGCAATTACTTCTATCTTATTATACGGGTGTAAGACTTAGCACATGTCTCGCTCACACTTCACTGTGCCGTGAGCGGGTGCTTCATACATTTTGATATTTTTAAATTACATTAAATCAATCTAGTAAACTGATTTTATATGCTTTGCATTATGAATGTTTATGCTATATGCATACAACGTGTAACATAATTAAATCAATCTCCTTTAGGGTCAAGCTCAGTACCTACATGAACCTACCTAAATCAAATCCGTTTCTTAAGTAGAAATAAATTATATTATAACTTAAAACTTACCTGTTTATTTTAACAATCCATTTCCGTGCTTGAAATATAATTCACTGCACAACCACACGCAGAAAACACGTGAATACTGAAATTATTGGAGCAGTGTTTACATTTACTACTGTATATTATGCGCGTAAAGATGTGACTGAACAATAAACACTCGAGCGCAAAATGAAGTAACCGCGACACCAGCGCCACTTCAAAAATTACGGTAACGTCAGTGAACTAATAGCGTACGCACACGACAAGTTTTAACTGATATAATTCCTTTATAAGACGTCATCGGTAATATTAATTTCGAAGGAAAAAAAAATCAGAATGTTTATTTCAATGTAATATATGTACCTAATATATGGAATCATGGTCACCCCATCAGTTGTAATGTATGATATTTTATATCGAATTTATCTTTTAAAGTACTAATACAGCAGAATCGCAATTTATTTGGAACGAATGTACTCCTATACATAAATCAGGAAGTCGAATTTTGTAAACAAACATGTCATATTTACAAAGATATAGGCGTCTATAGAGGGCCGTGCTGAATGAACTAAGATTGGTTTATTTTCCAAATTTAGAAAGTTGTATGAGAAACCAATGCGGTACATATGTTACTTGCAAAACATCAATTATTTTTTAATAGTTTTTAGCTAAGGTTGTTTTGTCTTGTTTTAGATATTTTCTTATATCTTTTTTTCCAGCACGGCCCCCTATCCACATCTATATATTATTTGTTATTACGAATTCACAATATCTGTTGTGGCACATATAACATGTTAATAGAGTACATTCCTTGAGTTTAAGAAACTTTTTAATACGCTATATATTTTTCAAGTTACACGGGGGGCCGTGCTGAAAACGTTTGGCTGGCACGGCCCCCTTTTTTTGCATATTTCTTCAAAAGTACAGAGGTACATTGAAAAAAAAGCAGGTACATATACTCCTAGGGGCGAGTACATTGCATTGGTGTACACCTAAAACGCAAATTCAGAGGGGCCGTGCGGGGCAAACGTACATTCTCAAATTTGTATGATTTTTGAGGACGGAAACCGCTAAGCTTTTAGCGGTAACTCGGTATAACAAACAAAAAACGCGCGGTGTGTCATTTAGACGCGACAGGTCGCAATCAAAAAAACAATTTAGTTTTTACGTGGAAACTAAAACCGTCCGTACATATAGGAGATAAATGAATAACACCGGTTTTTATTTCTGTTGAATGCGTCCATTGCTTTAGTATCTGGTAAAAGGTACTTCGTTGGTTTTCGTTGCAGTTTCATTTGATTAGCCAGAGTGGTTGCACTTTAGCTGTCAAAGGTTCAAGTATTCGTGTTTATGGTATGCTCTCTCTGGTCCATATCTATCTTTCTCTGTCATCATTGGATGATGTGAGGAGCAAAGACAAACATCATCATCAGCCTAGTGCAGTCCACTGCTGGACTTAGGCCTATCCAATTGCACGCCATTTAGCTCGATTCTCGGCAACACTCATCCAGGTGGTTACCAGCCACCCAGCCAAGATCGTCGCCCAAAAAAGAAATGAATATCGTAAAAAAACTACCATACTTCAGAAAATCTAATAGGTAAGATATTTTTCTCGAAATTGCATAGGTAGGATGGCAGTTATACTGTAACATGTAATAAAACTAATAGCAAAACTTCTTTCATAAGCACACGAGCACCTTTTTTCCTTTACAACATAGTAGAGACGAGCTCGACGCTAACCCTAACTATTATCCAACTTCTCTCACATTTTCATAGTTTTCTCCACGCGCATACCACTTAATAGCCAGAGATTATGAAACTACGCTCTAGATATTTATAACTAACATTGTCAACTTTAGTATACAGACGAAGTTCTTTAGCATTTAATTCTCCGGAGACGTGGCGTTGACATCGCAAATAAATTGAACGAAACAACGGAATAAACTTTTAATTACATAAGCAAAGAGATTCTGTTTGAAGCTGGATTATGATTTATTGGAGATGCTTTCGCCTTGTGTTTTGTATATTGATGTTTTTGTTTGCGGTGACATTTGAGGGTCTAAATAAACCCCGCAATGAATGCGGGTGATGCAATTTCATTTTTGTTTTAGAACTGACGTAGAGAGGTGCCCTGAAGAACTACCTTAGATAGAATAGTAACACTAGGTTCTAAACTTTATTATTCATGTCAGTTCTCGAGCTCTGAGAGTACTCTTTACAGTGGACAAGCTTTAACAGCCTAATAATCGTAACATTTTACACTTACCTCATATAAATGAAACCAATGACGTCTTTAGATACACCCAGTACTGTAAAACCACTCTGTTACCTCTAAAAATAATTCAATTTTTTATGCGTCATGCTTACCGCAAATAAACGTATTTTCTTTCTTTTCTTTCAATGATTGTTTAACAGAAAAAGATCTCGCTACCACTTCAGCATAACTTGGAAACGTAAAAGCGTTGTAAAACAAGTACTTATGGGAAAAGAAATAAATATAAATTGGAAAAACGCATTTTATTAAGTGCTTCCCGTAGCGCCAATCATGGGTCATAAGTACCCACCCACGGAGACAAGGGTGGCTCATATTTATTATGAAGATTAATGATATAGACGTAAGAAGTACATAAACAGATTTATGTGCTATGTTTTGTGTGGCGTGTGCACGGGTCGATCGATCAGGATAAGCTACGCTTGCCGCGGCTGGTCCGTGGATGGGTGACCATCTTTACATACCAAGACTCCTGCGTGCCTCGGAAAGCTTGTTAAGCCGTTGGTCCCGGCTGTAATTAGTGGATCTTTGATAGTCGTTACGGGTCGTCAGTAGCCCGAAAGTCTGACAACCAGTCTTACCAAGGGGTATCGTATTACCCGGTAACTGGGTTGTGGAGGTCAGATAGGCAGATGCTCCATGTAAAATACTGGTACTCAGCTGCATCTGGTTAGACTAGAAGCCGACCCCAACATAGTTGTAAAACGACTAGGCAGATGACGATTATAGTTTCTAGCACCAGATAGCACCGGATAACTAATTTTTCCCACAATTTAATTGTTATCCAGGTAACCCGTCGCGCGCCAATTAGCAGATACAATAGAAACTTTATTGTTGTCTGTACACATGGTGTACGGTCACCAAACGAGATAAGTAACCAGGGTCGTCAGATATAATTGAAGTTTAGAAGAAACCGATAGATGTTTTGGAATTAAATTTAATTTGATAAAGGAACTGTTTGTTTTATATTAATTAAATAACATTTTATTCGAAAACGTCCATGGGTTTCTTACTAAACGTCAACTATATCCGGCGACCCTAGTTACTTATATCCATTGGTGACTGTACATTCGACGTTTGAAAGGTTAAGAAAATACAACCGTTAGATAAACCAATACAATCTTCCAAGTCTTTCAGTCCAAGAGGTTAACTGTCGTTTTATTCTCCATTAAATTTCTTTCATTCCTGTATACAGTGTGTCCGGACATGGACTAGCGATATTCTAAATACTTAAATATAAGCTATTTTAAAGTACTATTACACTATAGGCTTGGGTCCAATACACTTCCCCGCTATGTGGCAGCCATTTTGTTTTTTTTGTTGAAATATGCTCTATGCGAGTACAAAAAAAATCATATATCTCAAAGTTTTAGTCATACTGAGATAAAAATAGGCTTATTCGGAAGGCAATAATATTGTCTACCGTCTGCATTACAAAGCAATGTGTTCACAATTCCATAAATTTTGAAAAAAAATGTGAAAGTCGAAAAAAAAATCAAAAAATTATGCAATTCAACCAATAATGGTTAATTACTACAAAAACAACCCCGAGAACTTTTTTATTTTTTATACTAGATCGACAGTTTTTGAGCTACGCTACAATGCAACATAAAATTCACAACTGTATGTTTAATACTTTAAGAGTTATTGTTGTTTGAACATAGCGTATGCGCAAGCACAAAACGTCTTTGTTAACCGCCAGAGTGTCATTTATGGCATTCACTGTATTCCATCTGAGAGCAGGCGAGAAATACTGTTCGTTACTACCGTGAGTAAGCGAGATAGAACGTATTAGTCCACTACCTGAAACAAAATCAGTTTTAAGGACAAATTATTAGTTGGGTTAGTTTAGTTGTCCCTCGCCCTGCGTTGTGATCGCTATCGCTACTTTCACTTACCGTCCGTGCTGTTTACGTGCTGCGTTAGTGTTTTGTATTTAAAAGTGTGATAAAGTATGGCACAGCGTCAATATTCATCGCAACATATTGCTGACATACACTTTGTGTATGGCTTTTGCAATGGAAGTGCAAATTTGGCTGTACAAGAATATCGACGAAGGTACCCTAACAGGCCTACACCGAGTCGCCAAACTTTTATCGACGTGCATTCAAGATTAGCGGAAAGAGGTATTCAAAGAGCTGTTAATGAACGCAATCGCTTGGTATCGCCCGAAGATGAAGAAGAAGTGCTTAGACTAATAACCAATGATCCTAGACTAAGCGTTAGACGGATTTCAGTGCAACTTCGAATGTCTAAGTGGCATGTATGGAGAATTTTGAAAAGAGAAGGGTTACACCCTTATCATTTTCGACGGGTTCAAGACGTGATCGAACCAGATTTTGCTGCGAGATCTGTGTTTTGTTCGTGGATAAATAGAAATTTGAGACAGAACCGTAATTTTTTACAAAGAATACTGTGGACTGATGAAGCCAAATTTACAAGAGCTGGGATTACAAACCACAGAAACGACCATCTCTGGTGCTCCGCAAATCCAAGGGCGGTGCGCCCAAGCTCATTTCAACATGAATTCTCAGTAAATGTGTGGGCCGGCATAATCAACGATAGGCTGATAGGGCCATTGGAATTGCCACCTACATTAAACGGCGCTAGATTTTTAGAATTCTTACAGACACAGTTTGCGGACAGCCTCATGGACCTACCTCTATCATACCGTCGGCGTATGTGGTTCCAGCTCGATGGTGCACCCGCGCATTTTTCTCGAGCAGTGAGAGAATATTTAAATAATAATCTACAGCCGTGGATCGGTCGTGGTGGTGTAGTAGCGTGGCCGCCTCGCTCACCCGATTTGACACCCTTGGATTATTTTTTGTGGGGTCATATGAAACAAAAAGTATACGCTACAGTTCCAAATACCAGGGAAGAACTCGTCGCAAAAATTATGGCAGCCGCCGAAGAAATTAGATCCGATTTGGATTTAATTAGGCGCTCATCAACCCAGGTGGCACAGAGAGCCGTAGTGTGTCTACAAGCTGGAGGTGGCCACTTTGAGCAACTGCTTTAGATATTTTAATCTTCATTTAATATTGGAAAAAACATTAAATAAAATTCAATATGAATGTTATGTTTTTTTAATGATTTCCTGTTTAGGGTTCCGACAAAGGCCTTTTGTGCTTGCGCATACGCTATGTTCATACAACAATAACTCTTAAAGTATTAGACATACAGTTGTGAATTTTATGTTGTATTGTAGCTTAGCTCAAAAACTGTCGATCTAGTATAAAAAATAAAAAAGCTCTCGGGGTTGTTTTTGTAGTAATTAACAATTATTGGTTGAATTGCATAATTTTTTGTTTTTTTTTTCGACTTTCACATTTTTTTTCAAAAGTTATGGAATTGTGAACATATTGCTTTGTAGTGCAGACGGTAGACAATATTATTGCCTTTCGAATAAGCCTATTTTTATCTCAGTATGACTAAAACTTTGAGATATATGATTTTTTTTGTACTCGCATAGAGCATACTTCAACAAAAAAAACAAAATGGCTGCCACATAGCGGGGAAGTATATTGGACCTAAGCCTATAGTGTACTTGTACTTTAAAATAGCTTATATTTAAGTATTTAGAATATCGCTAGTCCATGTCCGGACACACTGTATAATCCTATCTATACAGCGTGTAACGGAAAGGGGGTATCAACCCTGAAGGAGGTGAATGTGCTCATGAAACTCAACAACTTTTCCCAAAGAACATAGGTTGAAATATGAAAAAAAAAATTTGGCCCTCCCTTACAAAACTGACTACCAGCTGATTGATTTACTATGGGAGGGCCAAATTTTTTTTTCATATTTCGACCTATGTTCTTTGGGGAAAGTTGTTGAGTTTCATGAGCACATTCACCTCCTTCAGGGTTGATACCCCCTTTCCGTTACACGCTGTATAAAGGTGTGGCCAGACGGCAATGACACAAGATTGACACCGCGACAAAGTCATGTCGTATCCATTTCTAGAATGTGACAGGTGGACCAATCGGAATATTGGGCGTTATTTTGGTAACTTTTCTACAAATTGTAATTGAAGACGGTTTTTTTTATTATTATTACAAGTGGCCTTTGCTTCGCACGGGTCTAATCTATATCCTATTAACTAAGCTGAAGATTCTGTTTGTTTGAACGCGCTAACCTCTGGAACTACCAGTCGGGAAATTTTTTTTTGCATTTTATTTCCAAACTTTTTAACCATGAGAATGTCGGTGAATTTACGGTTCAAAAAGTATTATCAATTTTTGTTTTTTTCAATCACTTCGCATATTGCTCAAAGAAAAAATCATAAAAAAAAAATTATCAGGGCTATCAATTCATTTTTTTTTTTCAGGACGTTGTAGAAGAGTGGAACTTTCCTGTGGTAATATTTTTACGCAGCTAGAAAACATGTGTTCAATAAGAAAAAAACATTTACTGCAAAGACTACGTGCAAAAGTTTTATTCAATTTTCGAGCAATGTTTTGACGAGTATTCAATTGCACCGACTTTCTCAGGGTTAAAACGTTTAGAAATGACATTGCCCACGCTCCTATTCGATTTGATCCATACTTCCAGGGACACCCTGTATCTAGTTCATATTGCTTCTCTACCTTTAGGGGTTAGTCTAAGTTTTGTTTCAAACGCCTACCCAAGTTACGCCCCATTTCCCAAGGGAGGTAAGAAGGTCTTCCTGTCGACCTGAATTCGTATTTGAAATATGAGAGATGCTGATAAATGATCCGTGTCAATCCATATTGGTGGGTATAAATTGATACATGAAGGAAGTAACTTATAGATATGAGACCTTAAGGCTGAGTACGCACTGACAGGTGGTTGCTTAGCGAGTAACCTTTTGAGTAGCGAAGTGAAACGAACGTTCTAGAATTTTCGCAACTGACCGCACTGCGCGCTTGGCGCCTTCCCTAGTCGCCCAGCGTGTATCGAACAGATGATAAGTCACTAGGCTCTAGGCGCTAAATAAGCCACCTGTTAGTGCGTTCTAGTGTCTAAGTTCGAAAGAAGTGTGCTACAGCAACGCTATGTGAACAAATGCGTTGTGCGACGCACGCAAGTTGACATTATTTTACGCAAGTGATAAGATTGCGATACGGCTTTGCAACGTATGCACAGGGTCCGCGTAAAGTGGATTACGGCCACATTGGACACGCCCATATTGCGGAGTTTATTCTATGATTTGGGATATCACTGCCTCTTGGCAATCGCACTCAGCAGTGGGATATATTAACTTGATAAACTACTTCATGTCTAACGCCTAAATAAGCTGCAGCACTTGTATTGTAACGCATAAGTCAAAAATCCTGTTCCCGACTTTGTTGGGGGTCGGTAGTGTACACGGAGCGACTGCTTTTTTTTTTTTTTTCCTGATTGGAAAATTCTCATGGATGTCCTCCGCCCTGGGGCGGGCGGAGGGGTCTGTCAGACTCTTGCTGACTAAAAACCACCCCGGTGTTCCACCTAACACCTACGCCGGGAGTCGCGTGAACGTACGATCCTTCAGCAACCCCTGACTGGTGCCGGCCCGCCACTGCGGGCCTCCTTGGGCCAGGGGGGAGTGAGGTGTTTGACTCCCCCTGTGACGTCTAAGAGGAGTGCGCGTGGAACACTATGCGCCTCCACCTCGAGTCCTGATGTCTGGACCCATTTAGGGGGTCTGGAAACGCGTAAATAACCTGCAGCACTTGTAACGCACAAGTCAAAATCCTTGTCCCAACTTTGTTGGGGTCGGTAGTGTACACGAAGCGACTGCCTATCTGACTTCCACAACTCAGTTAACTGGGTAACATGGTACCCCTTGGTAACGCGCAAGTGTTGTAGCTTATTCATAAGCTGGGTCCGTACTATGACGTGTTAATGCCATCGTTGGGCCGTTGTGAAAAAGGGATAGCGCTATTCATCCTGTATAGCTGTATCTCTGTCTGACACTGGAACAATGATGGCATTAACGCGTCATAGTACGGACCCTGCTTGGTTGTGCTGCAATGCGTTGTGCTGTTCTCAGACTGTTGTAAACGAACCTTTACGTGTAGTCTATATAAGTGTAATAAAACAAAAAGACAAAGTCTCCTCACGTTTAAACTTCATCCATTCATGTTGACCTAAAAACTAGATACTGAAAAATGTACGGTACATTTTATCAGCTGCTTACCATCCGCAAGTTGTAAACCCAAGTTTCCCTCAGTTAACTTTTACTTGCAATACTAACATTTAAGCGTTAGTTTACTTTCGACTAGCTGTGAGTTCAACCGTTGTGCTAACTACTTATCTCTTTGCACCATTGATCTTTAAACCAGCAGTAAAAGGTTTATACGCATCGTTGCGGGAAGCTATAAATAAACAAAGTAAATTATTGCTCGTTTCCGTGTTTGGGAAAAGGAAAAATTGGCATTTATATCTTGCTTCTTATGGAGGTTGTAAAATCGAAGGGCTTACAGTTTTGCATGAGACTGTTTGTTTACTTGTTTATATCACATTTTCAGTGTAAAGTACGTCTTCCTACTAACTGGCGAACGGTCTAAGGAAAGGCTAAAGCTGTGGATAGATGGACAGAATACCTTTTACTATGAACATCATAACAGTTACAGATATTAATGTAGAAATGCGTATGCATGGGTGTGGGTAGAAAATGTGCTTCCCTACTCAACCCATTCGTTCCACCTGCTGCAAATCTCCCACCTGGACGTAGGTAGTTGTAGATCTATAATACAGGGCGGCAACATCGACGCAAAAATCTGAAAACTTGAATTCAACACATGATTACAGACGAAATTTTAGGTGTTAAAAAAAAAAGATCTCCCTGCCACTCTGTACATACATATGTATATCTACAATTTGATCAAACATTGCTTATTTAATAACATTATACATAAATAACATTGAACATGTGTCTTCATGACCCAGAACAGACACGTTTGGCAAAAGAATCACGGGGAGGGCCAACTCTGAATGAAATGTGTTAAGTCGGAGAGAGAGAGAGGTTTAATAAAATCGAAACTGCAACAGCAATCAAATCAGACAGATTAGAAACGCCTTACAAAAACCTAAATATGGCTCATAAACTTTTTTATCTGATATCTCAAATATGGCTCATAAAGTCCAAAATAACCACAACAGTTACAGGTCATCACAGATCACCAGAAATCTGAGAAGCTTCAGAAAATATGTCGAATCAAATCCGAAGCAGCGATAAAGGCACGAGGTGCGCTGTAAAACACAAATATTCTGTCGAGAAGGGAAACTTTCACGGAATTCGTTCGCAGAATGAAGTCGATCGGATAATATAGCTATTTATGGTATTTCGCTCGCCTTTTTTTCTATATCGACAGATTTGGCGGCGTGATTCCTTTCGATGGTGGAAAAGTCGGTTTAGTCACAATAAATTAGAGTTGTTGCGTTACTATCGTAATATATAATGTCAACAACACGTGCCCTGGGGACGGGACGCCAATATTTATTCTGTTGGATAGTACCTAACTATTCTGAGTTTATGTTAGGCGGTGGCTGTTCTTTTTTGGTTTTGATAGGGTAGGTTGGGTTTTGTTTATCCGTTTTTAACCGACTTCCAAAAAGGTTATATGTTCGAATTTATGTATGTTTTGTTAAAAATATTTTTTGTTTGAAAGGGTACGCTCTCGAGGTGTCACCAAGTTGGAATCTGATGACAGAATCCAATGGAAATCGAGGCAAACCCTCAAATTTTATAGGCACTCCTATAGCGATATCGGTATTTTTTTATAGTAACTCGTGCATTTGCTCTTGGAAAGCACCATTTGGTGAAGTGGAACTAATGATGAAGACCACAGATGGCTATTGGCACTACTCAATATTAAGTATTTCACGGGTTGCGATTCGATTAGGTATTTTAATGTAGTTGTTAAGCAATTTATGCTCGTTACAATGTTTATGGTGAAGTGGAGCTGATGGTGACTTCTCAATCAGCTCCAGTTCTCCTGGTTTTTACTAGGAGAACTCCTCAACAATTAACGTTCCTGCATCGGGAAAAGCAATATTTTGTAAAAGGTGATGAGCAGTTGACATTAGGCTATTGTAACAGATAAATTAAAAACTGACCCAAAAAAATGAAAATAAAATACTTTATTACAAAAAAAAAAAAACAACTGACTTCCAAAAAACACTAAAAAGTGAAAAAAACTCTAATTTCAGTAGTTGGTGACAAAAAACTAAAATACAGGTCCAAAGACACCGACTTTCGAAATTAAAGTTATTTTTCACTATGTAGTGTTTTTTTGGAAGTCAGTTATTTTTTTTTTTTTTGGAAAACACTGTTTTTTTTTTTCAAATAGTTGTCTTGTTAGATACGAGTACATTGGCTACGCCACTTTACAGGCCTTTTACATTCAATCAAAGCGTTCTATTAAACTGAGATGGTATCTCTCTATCTCTTTATTTTAATGGTAGACGCCATATATGGCCTAGCAAGGCTTCTTATTTATTCTCTTCTGCTCTTCTTCTTCTTCTCTTCTTTTGCTTCTTCTCTTGATCAACGTTAACATATGTCTGTCAACTAAAAATCGTCATCATCTGCCTAGCCTTTTCCCAACTATGTTGGGGTCGGCTTCCGGTATAACTGGATGCAGCTGAATACTTGTACTTTACATGGAGCGACTGCCTATCTGACCTCCACAACCCAGTAACTGGGTGATACGATACCCCTTGGTAAGACTGGTTGTCAGACTTTCGGGCCACTAACGACCCGTAACGACTGTCAAAGATCCACGAATGACAGCCGGGACCAACGGCTTAACGTGCTTTCCGAGGCACGGAGGGGTCTTGGTATGTGAAGATGGTCACCCATCCAAGGACCAACCGTGGCAAGCGTACCTTAACCTGATCGATCGAGCCGTGCGGCTGTTATTACTTAGCCACAAGCCCTTCAAAAATGAAATAAAATGTGAACTAAAAATCAATCAATAAAATCTCCAGACACGACATACTGACCCGCACCAATAACTGCATAGACATGTCCAAACAAATCGAGCTCCACACGGCAGTATTTGCGCGATTCTGTTGCGGTGGAGCTGGGGGTAATGAATAGCCCAATTTTCCGCATTTTCCGCCATTAACAGCATCCGCTGGCCTCGGGTGACGCGGCCGCAAATAATGGATGCCCCTATAACCGTTCGTTTGTTTGATATGAGAGCCTTTTTATGAAATAGGGGCTTTAGGCTTCGGATGACCACGTGGACTTTTGTTTCCCATTTTTTATGGCTTGAATTGCTTGGAGTGGTCCATGTTCAGATTATGATTTTTGGCTTGTGTGGAGTTGTATGAATATTTTTGATCGGTGGTTTTAATAGAGTAACATGCAGAGTTGAACATCTGAAGATTGAGAAACGTATTGTTGCAAAGCTATAAAATATGTAATAGATGATGGACTACAGAAAAGAATCAAAATAAGTGTATAATAGAAATAACATCGCATATGTGCGTTTTGTTTGTGCAAAATAAACGTTTTTATTTTCTTTTTCTTATATGATGAAATCTCCCACCCCTTTGCCAAGTGTGTGATTGCGCCTATATACTAGTGATATAAAAATTAGTATTAGCATAGTCACCAGAAGAAGTATGTAGCAGTCCGATAAAGGCATCTATGCGTAACTGTTTCTTTGTTTTTTGATTTAAGAGCCTTTTTATGAAGTATAGGTCTTCAGGCTTCGGACTACTATGTGGACTTAGTTTCCTATTGTTATGGCGTGAAGTACTTGGAGTGGTGCCATGATGGAAATATGATTTTTGGTTTTTGTTGAGTTGTATGAATATTTTTGGCTGGATGCGGAAGGCGGAGGACAGGGTGTTGTGGCGCTGTCTGTGAGAGGCCTATGTCCAGCAGTTGACTGCGATAGGCTGAGTTGATTTTTGATCTGATTTGATGAATATCTTTTGTGCGGTTTATGAGTGACCTGTGTAAATTGTAGCGTGCCTGCAATTTGATATGCTGTTTCTTTTTGGAAATCAACGTAAAAAAAAATACTGCAATATGCACTAGAGAAATAACATAACAGTCATATTCATAACTAATAACAATATATTGAGTTTGTACATTCATTTTCCAATCATGGTCATTTTTATAACCATAAACGCTGTCCAGAAAATTCTGCAGCGGTAGGTTCTTCGCCATATAACGGGGACAAATAAAAACATAAAACAAAAAACTTCTAAACTTGCAATCACCACAAAAGTATCAACAACTGGGATATATTTACTGTATTTAGTTAGCTTTATAGTCTCTTAAACCTCACTTAATATCTGCAATAAAAGCTTAACCGCTAACTTGAATAAAATAGAGCACATTGTCTCTGGCTCATAAACTGCGCGGTTCTTAGGGTACGGTTACACTGAGCTCGCCAAATCCACCGTATGTACTAATAACGCGTAAAGTCGAATTAGTAGTGTGGAATTGTTGTATTTCCTAGGCTTCGTGTATTATCTGCTTAATAGAGCGGGCTAGGACATTCGAAGGTAATATATTCGTGACTAAATCGGTGTGACATAAACATAATAAGTTGTACGTAATATTAAAGCTGCGTATTTTATAACTTGGAGTAGTGAACTAGTTAGGTGTTTGTGTATCCCAGCTGCTTGAGTAAAACTACAACGTGTAACGTTAAATGCACAAAACCTTAGACACCCCAACTGATTTTTAATTCAATTGACCTATTTCTGAGTGCAAATAAGTCATTAAAAAAATTGTAAAGGTTTTATGTGCTGTTTTAGTTTTACTGGCCATTCTGATCGTTTCTTGCGTCTGCGACGACGCTTTATCAAGGGAGGAGTCGTCATCGGGCCGCTGCGCCGCGCTGACATTGGGTTGCTTGACCTATTAATAAATAGACACGGCAACGTTTTTAATGAAGATTTTTTGAAAAATGTGACCCATATTAAAAAGTGGTTCAATTAAATCTGCTCGTTATTCTTTTCAAACTATTTTCAGGTTTTGCGCATTTAACTTTACACGTTGTATTAAGCCCAGGTATGCACAGGCGATTTGTTGCCGCGGCGACTTTGTTTCGCGCACTGGATTTTCAACGTACCGTATCGCCGAGTTGAACAATCAACAATGTGTTTTTTTGACTCGCTGAGGTTCTCGATGTTCGGTTCAATGATCGAGAGTTGAAAACCGGTTCAATACTCGAGAGTTGAAAACCCAGGGTGTGGTAAAATCCCACTGCTATATTTTTACATTCGTGCGAATGTGGGCTTACGTTCTTCCGACACGTACTCGTAAGAAACTTCGTCATTTTGTGTGGCCACTGTAAATCAGAGGAGCTGCTGTGGGTATCCCATAGTACATTCCCATAGTACAAACCATTTATCAAACTGTATTCAAATTCTGTATGTTATGGATAATTAAAGATTATTATTATTATTACTATGAGTGTAAGCCTCATGAAATGCAGCTGCTGGCTACTTTTTTCTGTTATTCTATTTATTATATAATATACAAGGTGTAACTTAAATAAAGCACAACCTGTTAAGGTGTCATTGTACTCATCATTATGAACAACTTTTACTATGGGATAAAACCTGAAATCGCGAAACAAAAATCAGCTGTTTCCTACATTTATGTTCGCATAGCTCGTCAAAGTGTAGGGAACAGCTGATTTTTTTTTTCTCGAGATTTTAGGTTTGGTCCCATAGTAAAAGTTATTCATAATGATGAATACAAATGACCCCTTATGAGGTTGTGCGTTATTTAAGTTACAACTTTTACATTTTTTGTTTTAAGTAGGTACTCGAGCAGACTTGGTTTTTTTATTATACACGTATTTCTGTGAAAATTAAATTTTCATTTTTCTTTCTTTCTTAGGGTGAATTTCACAAAACTTTTATGCCTAGAATAAGTCTTACCCTGAGAATAAAATTCAGTTTTTCCATATTAGAACTGCCAGAGGTCATTTTTATTCCACGAATAAAAGATATCTAACTTTGGTTAAACCAGCCGATATAGCTTGTTTTCCTGCATGAGAAGTTATCACAAAGATAAATAAATATTACCTCAACGTCTCATCCACTACTCTGATAGCATCATCCATCACATCATATGACATCCACCACCACCTACTCTGACAATATCCTTCACTTTTATCTCTCGACCTTAAAGCCGGCGAACCACCAATCATAGCGAGGCGAGGCTAACGATTTCCGATATAAACGGTAACCGTTAACGACAGCAGTTACCGACAAACGGGTCGCGATACACAGGCGGCGCGGTATCGCCACGGTAATGAATTTCCTCTTTTCATTTAGTGTCGACCGGGCTTACCTTCAGATCGTTTGTCGAAGCACTTTTACCGGATTTTGTTGTTGAAATCAGTGGAGGGCGGGCATAAAAGTAGATACGGGTGAATTAAACGGCCTTAGTGGCAAGTGGCCTCGTATTGTCTGTTGAGTTTTATTGGAGACAAATCTTAGTCTTTTTAAGGTTCTGTAGTCAACAAGAAACCCTTATAATTTCTGCTATGTCCGTCTGTCCGTCCGTCCATTTCCAGGATAGCTCAGATACTCTTAGTACTAGAATGCTATAATTTGGCATGGATATACATATTAATCAAGCGGACCAAGAGGTAAAATAAAATAATGAAAAAAAAAATGTTAGGGTCTACACGTAAAGTGGGGATGTCTTTTTTTCTCGTCTACCCCATAGTGTAGGGCACCATTGTTTGATTCAGCGATCCTTATGTGAAATATTAAGCTTTAAAGTGCTAATTTTTGTTAGAGTCAAGTGATCATAGTGAAGTAACTTATAATTTCTAAAGCCTATCTAAAGCCTTTAAAATATATCCAAAAAAAAAACACGTTCAAAAAGTCATGAAAATTGTAATCCAAAAGTGTGTTCCTATCTTTATATTGTTTGTCAGGGCTTGCGTTTTAATGAGTAATAAAGATTTGATTGTCTCTTAGTGGGTTGCCTTATTTGATCGTCCCTAAGTACTCATTGATAGCTAGTGATTAAGACTTTATGGCTAAAGTTGCAAACTTAAACCCGAAACGATAAAAAATTATCGGGGATTTTGTAGAGAAAGATAAGTAGATTATTATCTCTTTCTTAAAATCGAGCCTACAAATACTAAACCTCGTGGCTAAATAAACCAGCCCCACGGGTTGATTGAAGGTTAAGCTACGGGAAGGTTAAGGATGGGTGACCATCCATTGCATATCGAGAAACTTCTCTCTTCGTCTCGTCATTCGACGATCTTTGACGACTGTCAAAAATCTACGAACCCGAACCCGTAACGACTGTTACCGAAAATTCTGACAACCAGTCTTACCAAGAGGTATCGTGATACCCAGTTACTGGGTTGTGTAGGTCTGATAGGCAGTCGCTCCATGTAAAATGCTGGTATTCAGCTGCATCCGGTTAGACTGGAAGCTGACACCAACATAGTTTCAAAAGGCTAGGCAAATTTATTGAAATATTAAAGTCTTTATTTGCCTCTTGAATGCAATATACTGCATCTAAACACTGTTTAGACGGCGCAAGTCATTTTTTGCTTCAATTGTATTGTATGCCACAGGTAAGAAACTTGCATCTTGAGAATAGCGTTTTTTTTAAGCTAGGCTACACCGTTCCACTGCAGAGCAAAGGCATCCCCCAAATCCTTTTAGACATCCAAAGCACCTCGGTCCAACCCTTGTGGCACTCGTGTTGGTACCAACCTCTTTCTGGGCCAGCCTCAGTGGCGCCGTCCATGCTTAGGCACCAAGCGTGTGGAGACTATTGCCCAGCTGTCACTGTGCATGCGGCTGACGGGACACTTGTATAGTTGCTGTGCTGTTACATCATCAGTTAGTTACGAGAAAGTTAATCAAAAATGTATTAAACAGTTTTCATAAATTAAATGCCAATCAGCTGTCAATATTTGATGCGTTATTAAAAAGTTATTGTTGTATTACCACACATCACTGTGTTTCTACTTATGACAGCATATCTGAAGGCCAATTATTTATTTATTTAAACTTTTCGCACACAACAAGGTACCAAGAGCGGACTTAATGCCTTAGGCATTCTCTACCAGTCAACCAAGGGTGGTGAAGAGATTAGATGGCAGGTGCTTTGGTTGAGCCGAACAATGACAAAAAAAAAACAATCAAAATTATTAAAAACGTTAAAACATGTAGTCGCAGTCTCACCTCGGTGACATTTAAATGTCAAAAACTTGTCAAAAATGTAGGGTTATTATTAGAGCTATTTTTGACAGATTTACATTGAGATCAGACTGTGAACGGTCTTAAAATTACGAGAAATGCCCCTCTGAACTGTATATTGATAAATTCCAAGATACGTCAAAGTAATTAATCAAATAATAACAATGGCAGTGTTATTATTGTTTGATACTATTATTATTGGCACTCGTCCTCAAATCCAAGAGCAAACTTAACTTTGTAGTTGAAAAATTGTTCTCCCACACATCGATATACATACGTCACGGTCAATTCATTTCAATTCCAACCGCAAATGTAAGTTTGTAATCGCAAAAAAATATGTTATAACACTACAAGTTAACGATTTTTTGACGTTTTCCTTTACTTGTACTGTGAGACCCTGCTTCTTGACAAACATGATTCTAGATCAACGGAAAGTATAGTCCCTATATAGATTTTAACTTATTTCCGAGTATCAAAATATGTCGCATAAATGACCGTATTTTTATATTCGACGCTTGATTTTTTTAGAGTAGGCCTACCTACGTAACCTACCTACGTATTTGCATAGTTTCAACATGATACCTTCACGCACTCTTGACAAAAATAGGCTCATTATGAACAGTTTATAATGTTCTCATTTCTGGGAGACAGGCCTCCTTTCTTTGAGAGGGAGTGGGCTGTAATCTACCATGCGGGCCCGAATCGAATTTTTGGTTCAAGGACATGCCGATTTCCTCACGATGTTTTCACCCTATAAGGATTCCGTTTTTTTCGTTTTGAGGTACAGAGCCCTGAAATCGATTAAAGGTACCTACGTTATTGATGGAATAATCGCCCAAAATAAGACATATACAAATAAAATAGTAGTTTCACAAACGAAAAAGTAAACCAAATGGAGTAATCTTTGTATCCATCGCATCAGTTCAACCCGCTACTGCCGCGCCGCTTTGATTTTCCACTAGTCCGGCCACGGGGTATTGATTCGCATTGATTTCGAGGGACCCTGCTCTTTCCGTTATAATCGCGAGGGTTATGGTTTTGGAAGGGGACTAGGGTCACAATGTATATCACAGAAATATGTAATTATACAATGTGTAACGTTAAAAGCGCAAAACCTCAGACACTCCCAACTGATTTTTAATTCAATTGATATATTTCAGAGAGAAAATAAGTCATTAAAAAAAATTTAAAGGTTTTATGTGCTGTTTTAGTTTTGCTGGCCATTCTGATCGTTTCTTGCGTCTGCGACGACGCTTTATCAAGGGAGGAGTCGTCACCGGGCCGCTGCGCCGCGCTGACATTGGCTTGCTTGACCTATTAATAAATAGACACGGCAATGTTTTTAATGAAGGTTTTTTGAAAAATGTGATGTATATTAAAAATGGATTCAATTAATTCTGCTCGTTATACTGATCAAACTATTTTCAGATTTTGCGCATTTAACGTTACACGTTGTATTTACGAAGTGAAGGAAAGATGAATAGAAAAATGCTAGAACCTGGATCATGATGATTTTCATTCAGCCAGGTTTTGTAAAACTTAAAGTTTGAAAAATCGTAGCTAAGTCTATAAGGGCGCTGTTAGATATTCAGACCTCAGCCCAGCACTGAAAGTTGGAAATCCAACAGCGTGCAGCTATTTAGGCATACAAAAGATGTCTCCTAGAGTAAGTGCAAACGGGCATTATTCTTGATGTCCGAAGTTTTTCATAATGTGGACAACAATTTCTTTACAAATATTTAATTTGTCGATGGCGACACGTTTAGGTCACACCGGAAGCTTTTGACTGTAACGTAATCATTACCTGCGACCTAGCCATGTTACTTTTACATATTTTATTATATGTATTAACTTATCCTGCTGGTTTCAATTATACACACCTCACACATATTACACAAACACACATATAACACTATACTACTAGGTACTATACAGGGTGACTGGATCTGGAACCGCCATAGCAAATTCGCATATAAAATGATTAAAATTAATTATTAAAACACCGTATTTCTTTTTTATTTCAGGTCGAATGTGATCGTAAAGTTTTTATTTATGTTTTTTTTTAATTTTTTGAACGTAATATCTTATTTTTTAACCCTAGTTTGAGGGAAGTTCCGAGGTATTTTAATCACCAATGTAAAAAAAAAAACATCCAAAATAATGCAAAAAAAAAAGTTATACATGCTTGAAGGTCAAAGTTTGGAAAATCTCAATAAAGTATAAAAATTGACATATCTCCCAAACTATAAAACTTTAGCTAGGGAAAGTAGGTTCAATAATTAGTAAATGTCCTCCTCTATATGCGAATTGGCTATGGCGGGTCAAAATCCAGTCATCCTGTATATTATTACACTACCTGCAGTTGACGGCCTGCGGAGACTACTTGCAAAACTCTAGCCGATGTACCACTGTACCGGCTAGGACTTCCAAATTCTGAAATCCGAGATTCCACAATCATGGATTGTTACAGTACAGGCGAAAGCACCCGGTGAGACAGCGCCTTTAACTAAACAGTTTAGCTATACCTATAGGGTGGCTAGGACATTGACGTACAACCCGTTACCATAGATTCAGTAGCATGATTCTGAACCCCTATGCGCTGAAAGAACATTGTCCAGAATCGCCCTGTGCAACACAAGTTTCGGACATACACGATAATTAATTGTCTATTTTATTATATTAGTTGCAAATACTTTTGTAACACGGACTAGCTGAATGCCAAAATGAACATTATCAATTATTTGACGCGACTAATAACATTAATCGCCGCCATCTTTGCCAAGCGTTATGTCATGCCGAAAAAGATCAGGGATTAGGCTTTAGAAAAAAACTTTTCTTCGATTATAAAAAAAAAAAAAATCTCTTCCATACATTTTAACCGCATAGGTATTTTGTAGGTACTTTTCTATAAAAAGGCAGATGTTTTTTTGATAACCGACGAAAACTTATAGTTTGCACGTCGGTGTCCTCTTCACCCTGTATATTCGTTCAATGGGACCTAACAAATATAAATGCTGGCGACCCGCCATTTTGATTGGCGAGATGAACAAGCTGCATAGAGCTCATTTGATATTATTTCAATGTGAGCTAATAATGGAAACCACAGTAATTATGTTAACAATTGTTTTGAATTGGACTGTTTGGGCCAGTTCACGGTGGTATATGGATGTATTTTTATTGTTATTTAGATTACGCGCTATTTGTATAATTGCTAAATCGATAACAATAGAAAGTAACTATAAATTAATACAATTACAAGTATGTAATAACACTGGGAAATACAAAATATACATTTACATATATGTTTGCAATAACTCTGTGGTATGAATCTGGATTTCCGGGTATTAATAAAAACTCGTCGAATACATAACCTCCTCCTTTTTTAAGTCCGATAAAAAGCGGCGACCTAAATTTACTTACTCTGTTAAGCGAAACAATCCTTCACTGTAACACCTAACAGTAGACCAGACTACTCCTCGGCTAAAATGGCCCCAAGTAATACCTACATAGATGCCCGTTCAGCCGAACGTTGAAAATCCAACCCTTTTTTAATTATCTGGGCATCGCCTAGTGTTAGTGAGAACCGGCAAAAAATAAGTATGGTTGATCTCTTGAGGATATCATTCAAATGTCAAGACCTATTATTAGCATTCCCAAGTTACAAGCCTACGCCCAAACGCCATAAAATTATGATGACTTGAACCATATTCCCATTATAGACTAGCACCGTCATAAACAGAATCACTCAATGAAACCGATCCCTCACTTTACAGGACCACTAAATATAAAAAGAAACATTTTTCAGTATTTGAGTCCATAACGTTTTTATGAGATGTTCTCTTGACTAGCCCTATTTACGATACCACTTTATCTTTTAATATGCTCCTGAATATAAATTGGAGTCAATCCATTTTATAGCCTCGACGGTCTAGTGATCTCAAATATGACTGGCTGCTTCTTATTTTCGTGTCGATGGTACTCTTCCTCGTTTTTTTTTTTTATTTTTATTTTTATTTCTTCCTCACTGCTCTCAAATCGGTGAAGGAAAACCTAGTGAGGAAAGTGGCTTGTCCTAGAACCCAAAAATTCGAAGACTTGTGACGTCTAACAACCCGCACTGGCCTCGCACGGTGGATTAAGGCTCCTCCTCACCGAGAGGAGGCCTGTGTCCCAGCAGTGGGACCCATAGGAAGTTATAGGTTGAACATTCTATGTAGCCACGTTGATTGCGGCTTCAGTGGCGTTCTTTACGTCATGCGAGGTGCAGGTTATCGGTCACTTAGGACACTCTAGCAAGTGGGCTGTGCATGTACTTCTTGGTACAGCCGCCAGCACATCAACCTACTACAATTTCTTGAATACATTTTCAACTTTATCGCTAAATCATAAGGTTCAAAATTGATTGAGAAAATTCGACAGTTTCAGGTAGCTTGATGTGCTGGCGTCTGTACAGTCCGCAAGTCGGCAAGAGGTTTTTGGGGTTTTTCAGAAAATAATTTTCAATGGTACTGGTGCTCTTCCCCGTTGATGGCAATAAGCTTGCCCCGTAATAATTACATTAAAAGTAAATACGAGTGAACTATAGACCTGTCTTCCGCTTCGATGAATATCGGTGAATTGTCTCATCTTTAACCCTTAAACACTTAAAACCTAAGTATAGATTTTTTTTGATATGATATTATAGGTACGAATTGAGAATATTGTTCATGAAACAAAATGTGTAGAAAACTGTGCCATAATACGATAAAATATTATCATGTTTTCTATGTGCATCGCATAGAAATCACTATAGTACCGTCGTATCCGAAAGCTGCATACAAAATTTCCCATCCCTCAAGAGCGGGCGTCGCAAAGTAACATGATCGACTTAGTCCGCCTTAGTTGCAAATAAATCCGCTTTGCTATGAACACAGGCGTAATAAAACTATTTGCATAATAACTCATGTCGTAAAAGTACCAAGTGTTTCAGAAACACGTCGTCGAAAAATGAGTTTTTCCTACCGACTTCGCTTTTTAAACTTTTTAGTGTCCCTGCCCTAGCGGTGTCTGACGGTACAGACGCCAGCACATCAAGCTACCCGAAACTGTCAAATTTTCCCAATCAACTTTGAACCTAATGTTTTAGCGATAAAGTTGAAAATCCATTAAAGAAATTTGACAGATAGTAGTAGCAGTTAGTAGTAGTTGATGTGCTGGCGTCTGTAAATATTTTTATTTCGTTTCTTTTTTTTCTGTAGATGATAATTTTTTTGTTTGTTTACAATAAGATGTTGCCTGTTAGCTTTAGTAATTGTATGGAGAAGGGTCAAGCTTTTACTTTTAATGCTGTTACGGAAGATACTTTTCCGAGTGTTTGTGTATGTAAAAACTGTAAAAACCCTTACCTACCCACGACGCAGGCGACATTCCTTGTCTACGGTAACATGAACAACGCCACCCGGGTTTAAAAACGAATAAATTGATCTTAGCTCCAACAAGCGACAACATTCTGCAACTTAAAACTACACAAGCAAAAAAAATCCTTATTCGTTAATCAACATATGTATTCCTTAAAACAAGTTACGTCGTACTCGCAATTTAAGTAATCGGAGCGCGGTCCTTTGTGATAACTTTCGAACAATTTCCACAAAATTAAATCGTCATTTTGAACCGAGGACGTTTTTTGCTCCTTGAATACAAGATGAAGGGTAGAACAGGAGATAGGGAGCATCGTATCACCCGTATATACAGTGTGTCCGGACATGGACTAGCGATATTCTAAATACTTAAATATAAGCTATTTTAAAGTACAATTACACTATAGGCTTAGGTCCAATATACTTCCCCGCTATGTGGCAGCCATGTTGTTTTTTTTGTTGAAGTATGCTCTATGCGAGTACAAAAAAAATCATATATCTCAAAGTTTTAGTCATACTGAGATAAAAATAGGCTTATTCGAAAGGCAATAATATTGTCTACCGTCTGCACTACAAAGCAATATGTTCACAATTCCATAACTTTTGAAAAAAAATGTGAAAGTCGAAAAAAAAAACAAAAAATTATGCAATTCAACCAATAATTGTTAATTACTACAAAAACAACCCCGAGAGCTTTTTTATTTTTTATACTAGATCGACAGTTTTTGAGCTAAGCTACAATACAACATAAAATTCACAACTGTATGTCTAATACTTTAAGAGTTATTGTTGTATGAACATAGCGTATGCGCAAGCACAAAAGGCCTTTGTCGGAACCCTAAACAGGAAATCATTAAAAAAACATAACATTCATATTGAATTTTATTTAATGTTTTTTCCAATATTAAATGAAGATTAAAATATCTAAAGCAGTTGCTCAAAGTGGCCACCTCCAGCTTGTAGACACACTACGGCTCTCTGTGCCACCTGGGTTGATGAGCGCCTAATTAAATCCAAATCGGATCTAATTTCTTCGGCGGCTGCCATAATTTTTGCGACGAGTTCTTCCCTGGTATTTGGAACTGTAGCATATACTTTTTGTTTCATATGACCCCACAAAAAATAATCCAAGGGTGTCAAATCGGGTGAGCGAGGCGGCCACGCTACTACACCACCACGACCGATCCACGGCTGTAGATTATTATTTAAATATTCTCTCACTGCTCGAGAAAAATGCGCGGGTGCACCATCGAGCTGGAACCACATACGCCGACGGTATGATAGAGGTAGGTCCATGAGGCTGTCCGCAAACTGTGTCTGTAAGAATTCTAAAAATCTAGCGCCGTTTAATGTAGGTGGCAATTCCAATGGCCCTATCAGCCTATCGTTGATTATGCCGGCCCACACATTTACTGAGAATTCATGTTGAAATGAGCTTGGGCGCACCGCCCTTGGATTTGCGGAGCACCAGAGATGGTCGTTTCTGTGGTTTGTAATCCCAGCTCTTGTAAATTTGGCTTCATCAGTCCACAGTATTCTTTGTAAAAAATTACGGTTCTGTCTCAAATTTCTATTTATCCACGAACAAAACACAGATCTCGCAGCAAAATCTGGTTCGATCACGTCTTGAACCCGTCGAAAATGATAAGGGTGTAACCCTTCTCTTTTCAAAATTCTCCATACATGCCACTTAGACATTCGAAGTTGCACTGAAATCCGTCTAACGCTTAGTCTAGGATCATTGGTTATTAGTCTAAGCACTTCTTCTTCATCTTCGGGCGATACCAAGCGATTGCGTTCATTAACAGCTCTTTGAATACCTCTTTCCGCTAATCTTGAATGCACGTCGATAAAAGTTTGGCGACTCGGTGTAGGCCTGTTAGGGTACCTTCGTCGATATTCTTGTACAGCCAAATTTGCACTTCCATTGCAAAAGCCATACACAAAGTGTATGTCAGCAATATGTTGCGATGAATATTGACGCTGTGCCATACTTTATCACACTTTTAAATACAAAACACTAACGCAGCACGTAAACAGCACGGACGGTAAGTGAAAGTAGCGATAGCGATCACAACGCAGGGCGAGGGACAACTAAACTAACCCAACTAATAATTTGTCCTTAAAACTGATTTTGTTTCAGGTAGTGGACTAATACGTTCTATCTCGCTTACTCACGGTAGTAACGAACAGTATTTCTCGCCTGCTCTCAGATGGAATACAGTGAATGCCATAAATGACACTCTGGCGGTTAACAAAGACGTTTTGTGCTTGCGCATACGCTATGTTCAAACAACAATAACTCTTAAAGTATTAAACATACAGTTGTGAATTTTATGTTGCATTGTAGCGTAGCTCAAAAACTGTCGATCTAGTATAAAAAATAAAAAAGTTCTCGGGGTTGTTTTTGTAGTAATTAACCATTATTGGTTGAATTGCATAATTTTTTGATTTTTTTTTCGACTTTCACATTTTTTTTCAAAAGTTATGGAATTGTGAACACATTGCTTTGTAATGCAGACGGTAGACAATATTATTGCCTTCCGAATAAGCCTATTTTTATCTCAGTATGACTAAAACTTTGAGATATATGATTTTTTTTGTACTCGCATAGAGCATATTTCAACAAAAAAAACAAAATGGCTGCCACATAGCGGGGAAGTGTATTGGACCCAAGCCTATAGTGTAATAGTACTTTAAAATAGCTTATATTTAAGTATTTAGAATATCGCTAGTCCATGTCCGGACACACTGTATAGAGATATATATAATGACTAGATAAATTTAATTGTTCGTATCATAATACTGCTTTATTAAAAATTTCTTTCGCTGCGAAAGTTTCTGTTATCTTTTGCCGTCTTCTCCCCTCGGTTATAAATGAAGTTATTGAATCATATTAAGTACTTTTCTTTGGCTTAATGATTTTAATGTAACAAAGTTTTGAATTCTTACTTAATTTATACTTGTAAAACTATCAAGGCTGTGTTTTCAATGTAGTAGGTCGGCTTGGACTATTGTTGTACATCTATACAGGGTGACTGGTAATTAGTGACCGATACTTAAACACATGATTCTACTCATGACAACAAACAACTTTAACTATAGGACCAAATCCGATATCGCGAAAAAAAAATCTGCTGTTCCCTACATTTATGTTCGTACGAGTCGTCAAAATGTAGGGAACAGCTGATTTTTTTTTTTCGCGATTTTGGATTTGGTCCGATAGTAAAAGTTGTTTCTTGTCATGAGTAGAATCATGTGTTTAAGTATCGGTCACTAATTACCAGTCACTCTGTATAACAGAGAATACGGCATTTGGTTTCAAGCAAATCTTTTGCTTTAACGAGGCTATCTCACCGTCGAAAAACAGTTTTGCCACTGCTGAAATGAAAAAAGCTTCCCTATTCTCCTTCCACCTCTCTCTGTACAGAGCTGCCACAGAAATCTTTACTAACCCTTTCCAACCGAGTTGAAGTGATCGTGAGTTTCGACTTTACAAAATTCTGAGCACGATCGAGCGACTATCAAATTATGCCTGAACCTCACGTATGTGAGGAACTGACTGCTGAAGACCAGGATGCATGAGATTCTTCCCAGGACCTCTGAACACTTTCCAAAGGATTAATAAGTTTTTACTGATCTATGCGAAATTTTTACTCCCGGTTGCAAAGGGTTAAAACCGCCCAGAAACTATTGAATAGATTAAATAAAATTAACCAACTTTTGAAATTAATAATTCAATAATTTGATCGTAGTTTGTTTGTTTAATTTGTTACATTATTTGGAACTAATATATATATATTTTTTTGTATCTATCTGTAGAGGCTTGTAATTAGCATTTTAGTTATATATTTTTGTTACTATAATGTTATTAGTCTGTAAGCTTTCCTAAAATAAAATAATTAAATACCTAAATAGATATCCCGACATTATAAAAAGTCATAATACAAATTACTCACTATTTAGCTCGATCTGTACTTACATCGAGCTCTGTCAAGCTCGACCAATGAGAAAACTATTCCATGCCTAAACGAATCTAATGCTGAATTTAAACACAAAGTTCAAAAAAGTTTGAATTTAAAGTTCCGCTCTCGGGCTATAAATCCATCATTCTAACCCTCTGTGTCGAAGTCGCCTGGCTAATTGGATTGGATCAAAGCAGTTGCACTTTCCGTTTTTTGCTGGCTAGTGTCCGGTAAAAACTGCATTTTTACTCCAAAAACTTTCTGGACGACGTTTTTCGGCGATCAATCGTAAATGCCCCCGTTTTATTTATGAGTGTTTGTTGTTTACTAGTAAATGCTCCATATAAAAATGCTGTGATTACTTATTTATGTTTTTTTTTTTCGGTTATCAAAAGAATGTTACTTCAAGTTAAACCTATCATTAACAACAAAACAATAACTTTCGAAACATCTCATCAAAACTTCTTTATCATAATCAAACGAAAAAAATCACCACCTTTTCCTTATTTCCACAACAAAAAACAATCCGACACGCGATGCAGAAAAATAAGGGCGAAACTACATCAATCTTCGTCGGCCATCGGCGACTCATCGGCTACGGACGAAAAAAAAAATCGAAAAGCTAACCGGTCGACGACCGTGGAATACAGATGCCTTTTTTAAGATTCCCGCCGAAAAGACGCGCTATTATCGACTCATCCTTAGAAGGGAGGGGCAAATACTCGCAAACTGGGAATAGTGCAAGTTCTGACGTCATCGCATGTTTGTAGTGGCATTTGAGTGTTGAATTCGTAAATATTGACTTGTTTTTGAGGGACGATAGTGAAACGGTTCTCTTAAATGGAGTCATTTGTATTGTAAGGGGAGGGTTGAGTTACATAGTTGTAAGTGTGGCGTTTATTGACCACTTTGTGAGAAAACGTGTGGGTTACCGATTGCTTTGTCAGCTCGATGCGCTCCGAATACAAATTCGTTCTTCTCAGTGTTATGGCTCGGTTCTGGTCAAAGTGTAAAGGTTTAACGGTTCTTTTACAATTATTGTCATCTTTTATTTTATTTGTACGGTTGAATAAAACGGAAACTGTTTATTTTTCTTACTATTTTATTTTATTTATTTTATGGAAATTTCTCTCTTGTCTGGCTCGAGTTTTCGGTTCTATAGAATGATTTTGGCTATCATATTTTACTGTAGATGTGATGTAGACACTAACTAATCAATTCTCTCAACAATAAACATATTTCTTAATCCAAAACAGAGCATTAATCATGTCTACGCCACATCTCAACTACTTGATATAGGGAACTCCCCAGATACATCAAAAATTCTATCCGTCGGTTGTGTTCAGGTCTTCTCCATATACATAGATGTAATACATCAAGATAATTTCCTTTTTGCTGTAAACAGAATTCTAACTAGAAGTTTATTTTCATAGAAGAAAAAAATACTTGGAAGAATATATTTTTATGTGTTTTAATGGAAAGCGTAAAGACGTCTTCAACAAATAACGTTTTGAAATTATTTACTTCTCCTAAGTAAAAGAAAATATTTGCCCAACTTGGGAAGAGACCGGAATACAAGACACAGGGAATCCTAGTGTGGGGTCCAGGGCATTAGTAAAAATCTAGCACTAAAATATTGTATCGTGTTTTTTCTGATCTTAATAATATTTGCATTGTTATATTATTATTAACAGAAAGGAAATTGGAGTATTTTCAAATTACAAAAAATATTATATAATACAGAATACTTTTTTCTCAAATTTTCTGGTATATTTTAGTAATATTTACTGTTTTGTAGTACCTAATAAACTTACCCATTTGTAATACTCAAGATTTAGGACACCAACAATAAATATCTAGAAACTACAAAAGCGCGAGTAATAAAGCTTTGTTATTTTGCTTACAAAGAGAACAATAACCTAAACTTATTGATACCTACGAACCACACCAGAAAATAAACTAATACACTCCATTCCTCTTTTGTTCCCAGACTTTCTTTTCACTCAAAATACTTCTGTAGTTCTAAATCATGTCAAGCACAAAGAAATCTAATGAATAGTGTATATTCGTCTTATTTTTGTATGTAGGTCAAATCGTAATAAATATCACTTTTTTCCGGTATCCTTTGAATTATCACAAGAGGTCGAAATCTGCAAATAATGGCGTCTCTAAGTCGTATATTATTATCATTTTATTGAATTTATCAGACCACAAAATACTCCTGAGAATAATTGACTCCCATTGCGAAAAATTACTGGTTTTTTCCGGATCAAAAGACATTTTTAGAGCGCGCGCCGCAAAAAGGACTTCATATTGTTTCATACCGTAAAACCGTATAATTAACGTTGTCTCTCTTCACGTATTAAAACAATGGTACATACATACCAAGGTAATATTACACTGATAAACATGGAAACATCCCACATAATTGATTTTAATTTAATTTGAAATAGCACCGACCGTCAAAAACCATATTCAGAATAAAAACTAAAATAACGTTGCTCGCAAAATTACATTTATATTCCGGTGACCACAATTCTCTACAGGCCGCTGCCGGAAAAGATCATTTTGCAGAAAGCAATTAGACTTTAACTTCATTAATGAAAACACCTTATTTTCTTTCGTTCAAATAATAGGACGGCCATATTGTTGGAGGCCAAGTCGGGCCTCCATTGTGTCTTGAACAATAAAAGGCGTATTTCACTCTTCGGGGCAATTGTACGGGGGTCGCGTCACAGTTTTTTTTTTTTTACTTTTAATTGGAGCACGTCACAAATATTAAGTGCCTGTGAGTCTTTGAACACAGCGAGAAAAACTTTATACTTAGATGTCTTTACATTAAAAATACCCTTACTTTTAAACTCTGTAAGTATTCAGTTATGGTATCAAAAATATATGGTTATACTGTCGCTAAAAAAATAAGGGGTTTATTTATAAACGTTGCTTAAAATTAAGACACGTTTAAACGCAAAAATGTATAGTTAAAGAGTCGCTAATCACTACTTAACTTCAAGCAACTTTTATAAATAAACTCGTCACGTGTGCTTCTAATGGTAAGCCACGCATATAACATCTGCCTCAGACTGAGGCATCTAACAAATAAAAAAAATAATTTGCGGCGCATGCCTCACTCTGTCTGGATGCAGCTTAACATAAAGGTAAACAATCTGTCGTTTGTTTTGTAATTTTTTCCTTTAGGAAGACTAAAGCAAAACATTACAAAACAAATGACAGAATGTAAAAGCGATCTAGTGAGTAAAAGTCCTAACAATCACTGTTTCTAAATAAAACCTGGTATTTTTTCGCCTGTGACACTCATTCGGTTACTTCGAAAAAGGAGTTGTCCGCACCCTTTTTCATTTAGAGTACCTAGTCATTGAGCTGAAAGAACCAACCAACTCGATTCTCTTTTTGGCGTGCAAGCGCGAACTTTTCAATCAGGCGGTTCTGTGAGATTTTTGACATATGCAAACCTTTTTGTAAATCCATGACAGACTGTTTGGTGAAATTATTACATCTATGGCTGTAGTCAGCAATATAAATAAAATTCATAAAGGTGAAATCTATAACTAAACTAATAATAAAGCCGAAGAGTTTGTTTGTTTGTTTGTTTGTTTGAACGCGCTAATCTCTGGAACTACTAGACGGATTAAAAGAATCTTTTAGTAATTGATAAGCCAATTCTTGAGGAAGGCTGTAGGGTATTTAATCTCACCCTATATTATTATCCTTAGGAGTCAAGAGGGGCTTGTGGCTAAGTAATGACAGCCGCACGGGTCGATCGATCAGGTTAAGTTACGCTTGCCGCGGTTGGTCCGTGGATGGGTGACCATCTTCACATACCAAGACCCCTCCGTGCCTCGGAAGGCACGCTAAGCCGTTGGTCCCGGCTGTCATTCATGGATCTTTGACAGTCGTTATGGGTCGCCAGTAGCCTGAAAGTCTGACAATCAGTCTTATCAAGGGCTATCGTATTACCCGTATGGGTTGTGGAGGTCAGATAGGCAGTCGCTCCTTGTAAAATACTGGTATTCAGCTGCATCCGGTTAGACTGGAAGCCGACCCCAATATAGTTGGAAAAAGGCTAGGCAGACGATGAGGAGTCGAGCTAAAAGAAAAAACCGGTCAAGTACGAGTTGGACTCGGGCACCGAGGCTTCCGTACAAATGTGTAGGTATGTAACTACAAAACGGTATCGGGATTTTTTCCTTTACTTGTGCTACATGACATTACTTCTTGCCAAATTTCATGATTTTAGGTTCACGGGAAGAGTACCTACCCTATAGGTTTTTATTCCCTTGCGAGTGTCAAAAGATGCGGCATAAACGGAACATAAACGCCAGTATCTTTTGATTGCGTTGACTAAGAAGCTTGATTTTTTCACTGCTTCAAGGGATTGCAGCCCTGAGTATTTGATATTCATTTCAACTTGATAACTCCACGCACTCCTGAGAAAAAGGGTCTTGACAGACGGACAGACGGACAACAAAATGATTTTATAAGGGTTCCGTTTTTCCTTTTGATGTAAGGAACCCTATAAAGAAAAGAATACGTGGACGAAGCGCGCAGAAGCTATTCTTTTATAAACAAATTCGTTAGACATTACAAGTACATTTCAGATTTGGCAGGCCTGTTGGTCTAGTGGTCAGTGGCCCTTACTACTATACGCAAGGTCGTGGGTTCGATTCCTACCCAGGACAAATGTTTGTGTGATGAGCACGATCATTTGTTCTTTGTCTGGGTGTAATTTATCTATAATATGTATGTATTTAGAAATATATATGTATGTTTATCAGTTGTCTAGTACTCATAGTACAAGCTCTGCTTAGTTTGGGACTAGATGGCGTTGTGTGAAAGTTGTGGAATATTATTATTATTATTATTATGACTGGGATCGAAGATCTCTTCATTGTTTTAAACTCATTTTGCCGGGAAAAGTATCCATTAAAATAGAGTATTACTACATTAATTATTCCCCAGCCAACCGTTCACCTTTCACTATAAAGTATTTTCAAATACTTAAAGAAGTCAACTTTACTTTTCTCTAGCGGAAAAAAACGCCGTAACAGCTTAGATGACGCACACGGGTCCCCTACTCCCTGTACATTTGTTTTAAACATTCCCGCTGTTTTCAAGTCCCCAACCCCATATCCCATTACATTTTATAGCACACCATTGTAGGACGAATAAGATCTTAGTTTTTCCATTACTTTTATTGCTATTCAGCGTGTCTTCCTAATCACTTGAGTCAGTAATTAGAATCAGGGTTAACTGCTTAAACAAGCGTCATTAACCGTTTAGTAGTGGAAACTAAATTAGATTTAATAGTCAAGTCATCAGGTGCGTCTTTTGTTTTAGAATCTTGAGTAATATGGCGTTGAGTATTTAGTTTGCTTTTTGCGTCAATTAATGTCAAGTTGTGCGAAGTTTTGTTGGTTTTTAGGGTTCCGTACCCAAAGGGTAAAACGGAACCCTATTACTCCCGCTCCGCTGTCCGTCCGTCCGTCTGTCACTAGGCTGTATCTAATGAACCGTGATAGTTAGACAGTTGAAATTTTCACAGATGATGTATTTCTGTTGCCGCTATAACAGCAAACACTAAAAAACAGAATAAAATAAATATTTAAGGGGGCTCCCATACAACAGACATGATTTTTTTGCCGATTTTATAGATAATGGTACGGAACCCTTCGTGCGCGAATCCGACTCGTGCTTGGCCCGTTTTCTATTTAGTTTTAACAGTAGTTATTAGTGCGCCTTTGTGTAGATGTCGTCTACCTTATCAATATTATCCAGCCTGTACCTGTTGTATAAATCGGCACACTAATTGCGTAAAACACAATCAATGTCAATCTGAATCATTTTGAAGGATATTGTTAATCCATTGCCTCATTTGTTCGAAAAATTTGTCTGCTTAGCAACGTTCATAACGCAATGAAAGTTGTTGAACTGTCAAAATTAAAACCGTGGCTACTGATAGTATATTACACAACTACCACGCTGGAATATTATTATTATTAAACTTTATTATTATTATTACCTATTAAACTTACACACACTATCTTTACAGGATGACCCCAATACAATAGTGGTTTGCAAACACATACCTACCAAATAAAATAGAAAATTAATAAGCCAACCAAGTTTTTCTTTCTATTTCCATCACTTGTTGAGTTTCTGGTAATGTTAGCACCACCCAGAACTAAATAAACAACCAATACAATACGCTGTACTATACCCCAACTATTCACAAAAAAAAAAAAAAAAAACTAGAATAATAAGAGAGACCCGACGAAATACGAATGTTATTTCACAGTAGACATAGACGACCAGGTGCAACCACAGAATATTTATTCGAACAACAACGTGTCACCAGACGTATTGCTTGTACTCGTATGAATTCAAATATACCTGCAAGACTTGCTATCATATTTTGACGTCAAGTAACTGCGCCAGTATTCTGGAGGGAGGCGTAAACGTCGGCCATGCTGGAAGTTATAGCCCTGTACACAGTGGGTGTTGCTGGCTGTAGTGTTGTTACTGTGTGGTGTTGGTTTCATGATTTTGACAGTGATCGTTGTTATTCAAGATGCTATGTGGGGTACTGAGTTTAAGAGATTTAGAGATAATAATCTCGTCTATTCGATAGTTATATTTGAAAACTCCTTCATTTGTAAACGTTGCTTAAAATTAAGTAATGATTAGCGTACATTTCTGACGTTTAAATGTCTCTTGGGTTTAAAGATACTTTATTTATTCTAAAAGAACATACATTGCTCACTTAGCGAATAAATACATAACTAAGGTAAGGTAGTTATAAGTCCAGTAGTTATAAGTTTTGTTTATTTAGTTTTCTTAACTTTAAACAAAGTGTATAATTAAATCCGTTTATGTTAATGTTGATGTGGATTACGTTATAAATAATGCTTCATTATGAAAATGTCCCAATTCAAGGAGGAAGGGGTAATAGAAGAGTCTATAAGTCTCAAAGATTCTCATTATATAATACTACAAAAATTACAGTGTTTTTCAAGTCTGTCGACGAACCATAGGTATTTCACCGCAAAACAAACTGAATATATGACTCCATATTTTATTAAGAAATACAGCATTTCTGATTTCCGTTTTTTCAGCAACGTAATTTATCTAAAAGCCGTAAAACTAGACGGTTGGAGGCAGACACGTCCGTCTCCGTATAAGTACCCTGGCGAAATGCCAAGGGTGAGGGAATGGCCTCCAGGTCATCGTCGTAAGCACCCATCAAACTATAAATAGAAATCTACCTTAGTGCCTGCCAATAACGCTCAATTTTCTTTGACACTGTGTTACTTTTTAAACCATTTGGAATCACCTATAATCACCTCAAGCTATCGGCACATCTGAATTGAAATGTGGGTTTGGGATTAGGCTTTATTATGGGGTGAATAAGGTCTATATTTGATTGTGCTCTACGTGATATTGCATCAAACTGGTAGTCTGCTGTGTTCTCATTTTTGACGTTATTATACGTAGATGGCGTTCACATCAATTTTAGCACTCTTTTACCCCATTGCGGTATTTCGTTTCACTTTCTAACAAACAATGATTTTTGTAGGAGTCGAAGTCATTTTGGTTTTGTTTATGCTAACAATCATAAGTAACGTAGTAGTTCTGTATTTGTTTGGGACTATTTATCATGTGAGCAGTATCGAAAATAAAAGTTGAAAGTTGATTCTGATGATGATGAAAGTTGTCATATTCATGAACAACCGGTCTTTTGAATTTGGAGCTCAATACCTCGATTGAGACTCTGGATATTTAAATCCAACAAACTGTTAAAATGTGTTATGCTATAATCACATCTCTATTTAAAATTAGAACACCTCCCTGATTTAAAAACCCTAACCTAAAAACAAAAAAAAAAAAACAGCGTACAAGCAAAACCAGCCAGTCTCTAACATTAAAAAAAAACTTGACCACCGTAATGACTTTACAAGACTTTCTCAGCACATACAACTAGTTCCCGCTTAAAAACTCGCCTAGGATAGTTAAAAGTCTTTAGTAATTTCGCACCAAGCAACCATGCCTTTGAGCACAACTCTTTGTAAGGCTGGCGGTAATTAGAACGAGGGAACCAAAGACTTTCGTTGGGAAAGGTCTTTTCTTAAAACCGGACACCCTCGATTTGCACCCTTTATGTCTTATTGTTTGGGGTCTACGGACGGTGAATGTGTGGCTTGCACTTGGGTTGGAGTCAGCAGTTTTAAATGTTGTGATTTGAAATTCGTGTTTGTGCAATCTGGCTTTGAATGAGTGGCACTGAGTCCTGCGTAAAAAGTTTTTCGTCAGTTATCAGAAATAAAACTACTCGCTCAGTACTTTGCACTCTTTAAAAAATCAAGCCATTTTGACGACTACTTATCATCATCTGCCTAGCCTTTTCCCAACTATGTTGGGGTCAGCTTCCAGTCTAACCGGATGCAGCTGAATACCAGTATTTTACATGGAGCGACTGCCTATCTGACGACTACTTATATCAACTGAAATTACATAAATGGAAAGCGGGAAAGCCTGAAAGTGGGATCGGTGACTGAAAAGTTGTGTGGAAATCGGTTGTCATGGTGTGGGAATGTAATGCGGAGGAGTGAGGAAATGTCGTGAGGAAAGCTTTGAGTATGAATGTGGATGGCTTTAAGAGTAGGGGAAAACCGAAGAAACGATGGATGGACTGTGTGAAATATAATATGGCTCGAAAGGGGGGGACTACCGAGATGACGACTAAAAGAAAAGTATGGTAGAAAAAGAGATGTTGCGTCAACCCCATATATTGAGATATGGACAAAAAAAAAAAGAAAGAAAAAAAAAGTAAAAAAAAAGAGAGTAAAAAAATAAAGATATCAACTGAAATTCGAATTTAGAAAATGATTAAAGTAGCTATTTCGGAACCTGCTTGGTAAAATTAAAAATAAATAAAGCTTCAGGATAACACAGATTTCATGAATCGTTGCATTACAAAATACCTGAGTGAATTTTATACCAAAAAGCCGTTACGTTCAAAGTCCCAATCTCCAATAATGCTGACTTCATGAAATCCACATATAATAGCGTCACACGAACTCTCCAATACTGCAAACGACTTTTCAATATTAAAATGTTTTACCTTCAAACAGTTTACCGGCCCTCATTGAATCTAAATTGTTATTAGCGGTTAATGGAAACAATCTAAAACTCTTGGGTGTCCTAATCAAATATGTTCAGAGAGCTTATGTAAAAACATTGCGTTGTACACCTGCATCGTCATCATACACCGGTATTCTGGAAAATCGGGCTTATTTCGTTCAGACCATTCCACTTTATTGATATAGAATATTGGAAACACAGCGGCATCAGCGACACATTTGAATTCGAAATGTTTTCTGTTACAAGATGTTGGGTGAATAAATCTGAACTCTATTGCTTTTGTGTTGGGTTTAAATTCATGTGGGGTGTTTGGTTAGAGGGCGAGAAAACAGACGTCGATTTGTGAGGCTCTGGTCTGGCAGTTGGAGCAGTGCCAGCGTAGCCGTGGTGCAGTGTGGGCCCGGCCGGTGCTTCTCCCGCAACGTTTTATCTATTCAGAATTGAAAGCGTTGATAATAAAATGGTCTGGACACGTTTACAACGCCTGCAGACCGTAACTACATAACGCTAATTGTTTTTCTAACTGTTTAGTTTGTTACTCTTTGTTGGTTAATAAAGAAAATGTTGAATGGATTTGTTGGCTGATAGAACTGAGTTTGTGCTTGTTTTCGAACTTTGTTGGCAAGTAAAGTTAGTACTTAATGTTATTGGCGTTGAAACTACAGTAGCAAATTCACAAATAAGGATTCAAATTACTATACTGCTTAAATGATACCTAAGTACAGACGCCAGCACATCAAGCTACTACAATCTGTCAAATTTCTTTAATAGATTTTAAACTTTATCGCTTAAATATAAGGTTCAAAGTTGATTGGGAAAACTTGACAGTTTTGTGCTGGCGTCTGTCATCATCGTCATCATCTGCCCAGCCTTTTCCCAACTATATTGGGGTCGGCTTCCAGTCTAACCGGATGCAGCTGAATACCAGTATTTTACATGGAGCCACTGCCTATCTGACCTACACAACCCAGTTACTGGGTAATACGATACCCCTTGGTAAGACTGGTTATCAGACGTTCGGGCTTCTGACGAATCGTAGTGACTGTCAAAGATCCAAGAATGACAACCGGGACCAACGGCTTAACGTGCTTACCGAGGCACGGAGGGGTCTTGGTATGTAAAGATGGTCACCCATCCGCAGACCAACCGCGGCAAGCGTAGCTTAACCTGATCGATCGACCAGTGCGGCTGTCATTATTTAGCCACGGGCCCCTCTCGTGCTAGCGTGTGTACTTATCTATAATATCTTATTTGAAAACACAATCCATAGACTACAAACATAGACTATAAGCAGAGACTATAAGCAGAGACTAGAGGTATATTAAGCTACTAGCTTCTGCCCGCGACTTGGCCCGCGTGAACTCTCTTGTTCCTCGACGCATCACCTGCCCGCGCTGTTACTTCATTTTCGCTTAACGTGCTTTCTGACTTCTTTTCTTTTTTCTCGGCTCCTAAGTGTCATGGCGTCATGTTAAATAAGAATTAACAGTTTTCTCAAGAATTTTACTATCAAAATGTAAAAATATTTTTTCAAATCCGACCGGTAGTTTTAGAGATAACACGCGTTTAAACAAACAAACGGACACTTCGGCTTTATTATTTTTATCAGTTTAGAAATTACTTGTTTTTATTATTGTCACCATATCTCTTCACAGATAACCTCTCTTCATCAACAAAACCAATATATCAAAGGCTTATCAGTATCACACATCACCCCTATACGTTTTCACGTTATATCCGAACACCCTGTAACAGAAAAGCGAACTACGAAACTACGACACAGACAGAAATGGCACATGAACAAAAAGAGAAAACTAAGTGATACAGCATTTTTCCTATTACGAAGCGCCATACACCGGCGGCGTTTATTAAAGTAGGGCCAAGTCGCGTTTGTAGCATAATGTAATCAGCTAAAAGGTTCTGTGAGAGTTCTGATTTATACTGTAATCAATCCTGATATTAGTGAACGGATGTGGACGCTTTTTACATTTATGAGTCTAATACGTCTGGCTCTGCCTATTGGCAACATTAAGCTGCGAAAGTTGTTCAAAAAACAATATTTTTTTGCAAATGTAAGACACGACACATTTTATGTTAACCGAAAAGTAAAACGTTTTTTTTTTTGTTTAGAAATCTTAATATATAAGTATAAATATAAATTTTGACAGATAAGTAGGTTGAATACTAATGTTACCTTTGCTTTATGTTAACTGTAACCTGCTTTTCTTTCTTCATAATTAAAAGCAAAGAAAATCGTATTTTACCTGACGTCAATTAGGAATACGTAACGAAATTCTCATCCAATTCTCTGTTCAAATTCAAGAATATTATATTATGATTAAATTCAGTTTTAATCTTCTAGGTGCATTGCCTGATATTTTATTAAAGCGAGCTATATTCTAGAGTTATAGTTATATTTCAATGACCCGCATTGCACCTCTGAGAGTAACTGGGTCGGCTTTGAATGTAAGGAATAATTTGGGTCTTACTCGTGTTCCTAAACTTGCCAGAACTTGCTGAAATATTCAACTTTTCTTTAAAATGTGTAAATGTATTAAATATATTTTTGGTTGTACGAAAGGCTTGTAGTTTTGTGCAAGACTTACTTGAAATGCTTTTGAAATATGAACGTATGAGCATTTATAGTTATTTTGTTAAAAACGAGCACATTAAAATATACAGAAATCGATTTAATAGTGGATTCTGAACACACTACTTTTAGCACTTCCGCAATGTGTAAATAAGTACAGACGCCAGCACATCAAGCTACCCGAAACTGTAAAATTTTCCCAATTAACTTCGAACCTAATGCCTTAGCGATAAAGTTGAAAATCTATTAAAGAAATTTTACAGATTGTAGTAGCTTGATGTGCTGGCGTATACGTATACCCATTTTGTGCCATTCGATCATCTAAAAAAATTCTACGTACTAATAAAAACGCTTGCCAAAAATATTTGAGCCTCACCACAAAAGCAATCCATCTGACGCCCACATTGTTTGACATAAATACCACTTTAGTGTACAAAAAAAGGTTTAATATGAATGAGCTCATTACCACAGACCACAAATTGCACCTCACATAATTTGTTGGAATGCACGGTTACCAGTATTAATGCACCCCAGGGACGAGGGTGCGTACACTTATTACGTGCCCTGTATTTTAATTCGGAAAAACACGCACTGAAATTTAATTTCCGTAGCACAATTATTTTTGTGGTCACTGTATTGGTGGGCAGTCCACGATATTGGATTCCGTATTATGTGTAGGACGAAAATTGGTGCTCTGCATACGTAATCAGTTTTGAATAAAAATATAATTATAGAGCGGAGGAATATGAATAGCCCAATAAGGGCGCAGGTTGTAGACTTTCATTTTCATGTTATTCATAAACAATTTACATTTTGTTGAACAGTACATATTAAATAAAACTATTACATGCAGAAACAATACCAAATCAAATGTTAAATAAAATGATCACTTGCAGAAACAATACATGTAAAAGCCTAATTAGAATTGAGGTGAAATGTTTAAACAGTTCAAGAGTTATAATAAAAAAATATAGAAGGTATAATGTCGAAATCGGTGTCAAAATAGCAAATAGATAGGGAGTGCCTCAAGGTCCCAGTGATCAGCACAGTATTGCAGTCAAAAGATAATTTTAATTTAAGGCTTGTTCACTGCTATTATTTTAAGTGACTATTTTTATCGTTTGTCATGAATTCTGATACCGAGTATAAACATTTTTGTATCAAGTAGGCTTTTATTTTAGTTTTAAAAGAGTGAGAGCTATAAATGAATAACTTTAAGTCAGTCGGTAACCTATTAAATAACTCCACTGTGTGGTATCTGGAGCAATGCTTAGCTATGTCAAAATTTGGTGCCATTTTTTGTTTAAATTCCTTCCTTCTTGTGCTTTCTCTTACCTTACGTTCCTCTTGTGATTCATGCTCATGAATATACTTAGCAAAGTGATTTAGAATTACTAATATATATATAAACTTGGTACTATTAAAATTCCTAATTCTTTAAAATGCTCTCTGCATGAGTCTCTTTGTGAGATCCTAACTATGTTCCTTAAGGCACGTTTCTGTAAAATAAGCGCTTTCTGAGAGTTATAGCTGTAGCTGTTACCCCAAAGTATTATGCTGTATCATAATCTAGACTCTACCAGCGCGTAATATATAGCCTTCAGTTGCTTTATATCCAACATATATCTCAGGCTCCTTAATGCATAGCATGCTGATGAAGTTGAAGAGTCAATAGCTGCTAGCTCATGTTTCCAATTTAAATGCAGATCTATGTTAATCTCTAAAAATTTGACTTGGTCCGCTAATTCAATATTGTTTCCTTTGATTTGTACGTCTAAGTTGTCATTATGTCGAGTCTTAAATAAAATAATGTTCGTCTTACTTGTATTTAACAAAAGGTTATTGGCTGTAAACCAATTCCAGAGATTCTGTAGGCTTTTATTTACATTGTCGGTCAATTCTTTTAAGTAATTTGCCCCAATTATTATATTTGTATCATCTGCAAAAACTACAAGTTATACATTAAGTTGAATGTAATGCATAAAGTTGAGCAAGTCGTTTGTAATTAAAATAAATAGTATTGGTCCTAAAATGGAGCTTTGGGGTACACCACGTTTTATAGTTGTGATTTTAGAGATGTACGACATCATGATTACTTTCATCGATGCTCTTTATTTCGACAAACATTCGCCTATTTTGTAAGTAGGATCTTAAAACTTTTAAAGACTTGCCTCTGGTACCATAATATTCAAGTTTATTGAGTAGAAATTAATAATCAATCGTATCAAAAGCGGAGCTAAGGTCGATCAATAACCCTGCCACTTTCATTTTGCCTGACTGTTCTAGAAGCCGTGTGAAAAACAGAAGACGTGCGCCTTTCTTATTGACATTAGCCGTGTGACGTCCGTCAAGTGGGCTGCACACCCAAAAAGGTTCAACCACAACGGAAACTTTATCTTCGTTTGATATATACATATTTATATTACTGGAAATAAAGCACTTAAACGACAAAAAAAAATTAATATGCTGCATATATAAAAAGAAAAACAAGGAATCATGATTAAAATAAATATCTAACGTCAAAGTATGTCACAGCTTTAACCTAAAATCCTAAATGTTCTTAATACGAAACTGTCAAACAACCCGACCAGCAAAATAAATATAATTTTAAAACAATGTCAAGGGAAAACAATCAATGTGTATCGAATCAATTTGCAGTGGAGTCGGGTCTGGGCACAGTGGACGCTGGGCGCGGGGCACTGGCCAGCCCGGGCCGAGATAAACGGATTATGTCGGCCGCTGTCAGTCCGGTGGCTGACCCGCTGAGACAAAATAGATTAGGAATGAAAAGAGTTTGTTTTGTTACACTGTTATATGGTAATAATGTTATATTTATTGTTAAAATTAGAATCGCATTGGTCAGTTACAACGATACGTACTTATGTAAAAATCTTTAACTGTGTAAAAATCTTTTGACGCGTGGCCAAATTCGGAACTAACTCCGTCAACCTCATTCGAGCGCAAAAAGACCCTTGTAGGAGTGTATAAAACTGGCAAGAGAGAAGAAAACTGCCTCTTCTATTTCTTCTCAAAAAGTTTAGGAGAAATTATTAGAATTCATACGGGACATGTAGATGTACCGTATGTTCAAAAGACTATTCTTACTAAGAGGTAAACTTTGGCTTTAAATATACCATTATAAGATAATATCACGTTATAAAGCTTGTTCAAAGTTTTAAACGGCTAGGATTAGTTTAGTGCAAAATGTGTGCCCTTAAAAATCGTGACATTTCCATGAACCAAAAATTTGAAGACGTGACATCTAACCCGCACTGGGCCCAGGTGGTGGATTACGGCCCATTCCCTCTCACAGAGAGGAGGCCTGTGTCCTAGCAGTGTGAATCTGAATATAAGTATGTATATTCAGATTTTTCTATTGGTCTCTTTAGCCCCAGATGTAACTAAATAAAATAACTTACAGCTTTACGGTTTAATATAACAGTCGCAACGAAGTAAAAATTTTATTGAAAACTACCATCGGACTTTCCCTCCTAAAATTACAGATCAGTTGCCTGAATAAATTCACCATTACCACGCAAAGTATTTTAGAATATAAACAAAAATTTATTTGAAAAGTTGATGTATGCTGAACGTTAGAAATAGCTCCACATTGCATAAAATGTTGGAAAAATGCATTGTATTATGCTAAACTCTGTCTGAAGGTGCTAAGAAGAATAAACTAGGGATCACTGTAATGCCCAAAGATTTTGAAGAAGAATGGCTGTCAAGCTAGTGCAGACTAGAGTGCATTCTTTCAATCTTTGTAATTTAATTTACGAAATGGAAATACTAGAATGAAGGGGAGATGGGATATTCTACAAGAGTTGCCAGAGTATTTATCAAGATTTCCCTTTATAAAAGAATTGTTGGATGGAAGTACAATGTTGGGATTTTTAAGACGTACGCCCAGTTTTCTTGGAAACTAAACGAGATATTGCTTTTGTTTATTTGTATCGTTTAGTTCTGCTAAGCTGGGGGATGTTTTAAGAATAGGATCTCAGTAAATACTGGCTTGTTTGTTGGGATTAAAAGCAAAATACCAGTGAGTGAGTTGTTTTGATGAAGCAAGTAAGAGATTTTGGGATGCATGAAGAAGCCTACTCGTGTAGCGCAGTTTGTTCCGCCAGTTACTCAACTGAACCGAGCGCTCGGCGCATCCTGGACAGTCACATCCAAAACCTTATCTGACAGGCCAATTCTACCCACCAGCTGGTTTGCGATCACCCTCCCACCGGAGTCCGGTGTCAAGCAGCCTGCTGTGTTTCGTTGATACGTGGGAATTCCAGTGCCTTAGGCATTTTCTGGGCACCCGCCCATTCATAAATAAAATAAAAAAAAGAGATTTATACATGTGTGAGCAAAAAACAATAGCAGGTATTTTAAAGTTTGTTTATACTACGGAAAATGCAAACACTTGTGATGACTTGGCCTTTGTAAAAATGTACTAAACCAAAATAATTTACCTAAAACAGTTAATAAAAAAACCCACATTTTCTTGGGACCCCAAGACCTTTAAAAGGCGACACCAAAGTCGTTTAATCCTACCCGGAGCAAAGTATGCACGGGACAAAAGAAAACAAAAACCTGTGAAATACATTACGGAGCACGGTCTTAAGTTCGGTTCCCGGGTAGGCCGCAACAATGCAACGCCCATTTGTCAGGATAAACACTGAGGAAAGAAAAACTGGCTTCGCTACCCGCAAATATTTTGGCAAACTTGTTTGTTAGAAAAAAGTGTTTTCTTGGGGAATTTAATTTACGTAGTGGCACAATCACGTTACGGTAGATTTTAGCTGTAGTACTGAGACTATATAGGTCCTTGGTGTGGAGCTGTTAGACCTTTTACGCCTACTATTTTGTCCTCATTAAATCTCAGGGCCTAGATTTTGTTATGTCCAAGAAACTTTCTGCGTTTTCTGCCATGAACCTTTGGCTATAGTCTTGATTTCTACACGGAATTAGCATATCAATGCAGTGGTAGAATGCATAATTTAGTTAATATAAAACTGAAATTCATGAACCATTCGTCAAAAGAAAATTAATCAAACTACAAAACACGAATTCTGTAATGAAGTCATTTTAAGTTAGCATTTACTTTATTTAAAGCAATGCAAAAATTATACCATAATATATGCATAACAGTGCCGGCGAAATGCACTTTTTCCTTCCATTGCTCACCGTTCAAAATGGCGGCAGACTTTTAAATTTCCCATTATTGTTATAAAAGGACGAAGCTTCAGGTTTTTAGAAAACTGACACGACCACTCGGCGTAAATTACACGCTATAGTTCCAAAGTTGACTACGGTCAACTTTGGAACTATAGCGTGTAATTTATTGTGTGTTGTTTATTTATTGTGTGTGTTTGTGTTATTTTTTTTTTTAGTGGCGCTGAAATGTGAAAATGTTCGACTACCTTTGAACCACGAATAATATTATGAAGAGGGCATTCATTACGTCGTTGTTTTAACAACTCAGAGCGAATTAAAATTCATTACAAATAAAGTCACTGTTATAAAATACGGAATATTAATTAAGGAATAAATATTTTAATTAAAATTGTAATGCTTTAATTTTTGAAAACAGTGACCGCGACTCGTACGAAATCCTCCCGTAATCCGTTTACAATAATAACAATTTCGCACCGCCGAAAATGTTTTCGCACTTATCATTTAAGTGGTAAGTCTTTTAATGCGTAATATTCGTCGTATCTCGACCATTCAACCCAATAACAGTTGAGATTACAATAAAGTTCGAATTTTCCCTCGATATTTCTGGATTGGTAGGAAATGTATTCATTGTGTATAGGAAAACGGGGATTATTTCCGTCCATGGGATGGGAATACAGAATCACGGGTTGATGCGTTGCCTAGCAACCGGGAAGTTTTTGCTTGATTAGATGTTTCGGGGATGTGCACGGAAATCATATCTATAATGTTCTGTGGCAGGAAGAACATGTGGCAATTAATATGGTCTCCTAACTTATGAACGTATGAAATGGAATTAAGTGAAATTGTTTATTCAGTCAATAACAGGATATCGGAATCACTTTTTATATATAAAAAAAATAATAATTATAAAACAAGCTAGATGCGGTCGACATTTCCTATATACTACCCCTGCAAAACGAACTCAAGGGTCAAAGTCGTTTTTAAACTCCAGACATAATCTTGTTCAAATCATTTGAGGACATGTATTTTGAGGAAAGAACCATACAAAAAGTAGACCTGTCCAGTCAGTGCAAACTTTTGTCAGTAATCGTGTAGCTCAACTCAGAACTTCAAGCTTACGCAGTGTTGGTGTCAAATCCTACCCTATCTATTACTGTATAATACATAGTCTGCCTTCGTTGAAGACCTAAAAAATGTCATTTGCGTAACAATTGCGACCCAATTTCAAGGAATTTGTATATGTGAAAAGACTACATTCTTTATAACAAATTGTTCAAGAAAGAAAATTCATGAAATTTTAAGCTTACACGCTTACTTGGTCACGCAAGACGTGTGACGAATTAATGGCCCCGAAGGATGTATTTTTTAAACCCTAGGTGAATTTCAGGTCTTCTTTTACAGATGAAAAGAATAAAATATTATTTATTATGTACACTATATAAATTACAGACATAAATATAGAAATTTTACAAAGGGTGGCACAATGGGCGGTCTTATCGCTAAGAGCGATTTTTTAAAGACAACCTTTGGATGGATTGAAAAGGGAAGGAGAGACAAATACTGTAGGTAGTCTGTGGTGTACCATTTATACGATACAATGAATATATACATAAAGTGTATATATACATCATACTAATCTAAATAAATATATACATATAAAAATAGACATGAAATAGGAGCAAAGAAAATATAATGATGATGTTTAAGGAGAGAGGAAGTGCTTTTTTATCACAATTTTAAAAGTGGACTAAGATTGAGAACGCCTTACCGACACGGACAAGTCATTCCATAACCGTACTGCTTGAACAGCAAAATATTTTTCATAGAAACTTGTGGAATGCATCGGCATCTCTAGTCTCAGGTTTTCCGATGACCTCAGATATTTATTATCTGTGTCATGAAGGAACTTAGTTGACTGGTAGATAATGCTTAGGGCATTAAGTCCGCCTTTGTACCTTTTGTGCGAAAAGTCTAAATAAATAAATAAACTTGAAACGTTCTTTAAGATAATAGGGGGTTTTAGGATTAAGCATAATACTGTAGAGCTGAATAAAGATATGAGAATTCCGGCGAAGACGTATGGGAAGCCACTTGAGCTTTGTAAGAAATTCAGATATGTGATCATATTTGCGCAGGCCAAATATAAATCTTATGCAAAATCTTATGTAACACCTTACTTACCATTTAAATCGTAAGCTTTCACTTTTTTAAACCAAAGGCTGTTTGATTGTCTGGCAATAAAATTGTAGTATACAGGGTGGCCAAAAATTCGTGGATCAAACAAAATACGGAGATAAAGGAGGTAATTTCCAACAAAAAATCTTTCTACAGTATGGCCATAACTCAATTGTTTCACAGTGTGATTTTAAAGTGAGAAATATTTTTTGGTAATGCTTAAAAGTTTTTGGAAAAAAAATAAATAATTGCGCTTGAAATTTGGTACCCAGAGCCGCAATATTACTTTTGTAGTCCTGATACATTATCTAGTAATAGTATACGTTTGTTTTGTTGTTATATCACATTTTTTTTTAAATTAGTCTAAATGTAAAAAAAAAACTCGGTATTTTATTTAAAGAAAACAAAAGTATTCATAACTTTTAGGGCAATTGAATTATAGCCGTGCTATAGAAAGATTTTTTAGAATTTTTAAGAATTTTAATTTTTCATATTTTTTCTGTTTAATTAATATTATATCATAATATTAGTTTAGATTTTCGAGTAAGTCTCAAATCGCCAACCCGTCTTGAACATGCGTGGTGATCAATTCTCGTGCCTTCTCTGTATGAGAACAGGCATTTGCCCTGCAGTCGACAGCCTGCAGGGAGAGTAATAGGGTGTTTATTTTTTGTATAATATTATAAAACTAGTTTACAAACTAGTTTAAAATTAGGTGTCTATTTATTCAGATTTCGTGATAAACTATTCAATAATCAGAATTGCCATACAACTTGGCAATGCTGCCAGCCTTTTGGGCCCTTTCCCTGTTGACAGCGATACGGGCGAATTGTTTGATGCGCTGATAATAATAATTTATTAATTTCACCAAAAATAATACAACGTGATTTTATATTTAGGTATTTTACTTTTACGAAAGAAAAAAAACTATTCAATATAAAAAATACACAAAAGAAATCATCTCAAAGTTTGAATTTTTGAGTTCGTTCAAGTATTTCTCTGTAATCTTATAAAAAAGGATGTTTCCAATAAAATTCGGTGATCGGTTAATCTTTATCTAAGCCTTTAAGCTTTTGAGTAATCAATTAGCTGTTCGGAAGAAAGATTCTGTTGATTTTTTGTTGCTAAGTTGTATAGATCTGTTGTTTCTAAATTTCTAGTGACCCATTTATGTATTTAAAGTCAACTTATAAACTCAAATGCTGTTAATGTCTGCCTACTTACATCTTCAACTATAGTATAAGCCGAATCGAAGCTTAAGCTTAAGAAAAGTTACTCATTAATTTCCTTGAGAGGTGCAAAGAGAGTAGGGAGGCGTCTCCCCAGCAGTGTAATAGGTGCCTCATTTCATGAAAAACGTCTAACGGAACTCTGCACCATCCAGAGGACCGAAACCCCATGGTTTTGAGATTTGTAAACATATGAAAACAATAATAATAATAATTTCCTTGTCCCTACATATTTTAGACTAATCCTTTATCATAACAGCTAAATTATCTGTTTTTGCCACCAGCTTATGAAATTAAATTTATTTTTCATATTGTAGTTTTTTTAACGGTTGTTTTGTTTTTTAATTTTATTTATTTAAAGCTTTTCTACGTTAACTATTTAGTCAAGGGATACAAAGAAAACAAAAAGTGAGTGAACCTCTTATCTTTACGAACGTGAAAGTTTTAACAAAAGTCCACTGTCCAGTGTCTGCATACTTTTCAAACTCCCCTTTTATAGTTAAGACATTTTTCAATGGCACTTCCAGTAGTTGTAGATCTTATCTGGAATGTATCTGTAACTGTGTTTAGTGTAATAGATATACCAATTTTTTTTTATTTTCGTATAAATTGTCACAGTCTATTAATTTTACTTCATTCACATTACAATCTAGCATATTAGCTAATAACAACAAATATAACTTACACTACTAAGTAAACTACAAAATGAAGAAATCGTCCAATAACGTCTTTCTTATTAACTATGTTAAGGAGAAGACACTTGATTCAAGTGATCTTTATAATAGACTAGCTGCGCCCCGCGGTTTCACTCGCATAAGTCTCGATCCCGTAGGAATATCGGGATGAAAAGTTCTGTGTGTTAATCCTGGTTATAAACTATCTGTGTGCCAAATTTCATCAAAATTGTTCTAGCCGTTTGAGCGTGAAGAAGTAACAAACACAAACACACACACAAACTTTCGCCTTTATAATATTAGTGTGATAGATAAATGACAACATAATTCTCCGAAATTACGTCGTATATTAAGGTTCTGATTTTATTTAGCAATGGTCATCATTCCTTGAGAAACCAACACCTTCATACCTTCTTCATAAACTCAGTAGGTAGTTTAAACTGGTGTTTCCTGTATGATTAGCTGGTTCTTCATAAAATAACAAATTCAATTTTTAGGGCTGTATTTTATTTTCAGAAAATACTAACATTTTTATTGCACGACTCATAATAGTGCGAGTGCTTTACGATCGAATTTTTTGCCTCCTTTCTGCACCTGTTTCTATTGTTATAATCCTGCTACTACACAGAAGCAAATTAATTTATATACCATTGTATAGATAATTTAATGGAGATTAATTATTTACTTAAAAGAATGATTGAATGCAGTAGAAACAAAAAAAAAACATAAACATATTTTTTTTTTAAATCCCGTCAGTCAAGTGTGCAACCTGAAAGTATTGTAGCTTACGAAAAAATCAATTCATCGACTAAATTATTTTTTAATAGATTATTTTCACCCATAGGAGAAACCCTATTGAAAGTGGCTATTTTATTCAAAGTTAAATTATAAATAAAAATAGTTAACTAACTAATACATAATACATAATTTACTAGTAGGTAAAGTATATAAATATACATATTAGTTAGATTTTTATAAGCTCTTGCTGTTACTACTCGTAACCATAATGGATCATGATCTGACAAATAAATAAATGATACCATTTTATCTGTGAATATTGTATTATCACTGGTCAGGCAGGGGCATAGTTCTTCCATAGTTCAACGTAACCGATCCACTATAGTCACCCAAACCCATAGGCCAATATATTTTGTTTCCATGTACTGCAATAGTCCTGCATTAACCGTGAGTTGTCCTTGGGTGCACTTGCGTAGTACATACAGAGGTAATCGTCGGTTGGTGCCTCCTCATCATTTAAAAAGGTCTAGGGCCTCTGCAAGTTGAGTTCGGCCCCTGGTACGCCTTCCAAAGGTCCCAGGGTCCCGAGATATGTTAAAAATAATAATAATATCTATATCTTTCGTTTTTTATACGATCAAATGAGCATTATGAGTCGTGCACTTTTGGATTTTCCAAATTTTTGCTTATCTACTTACTACTACTACTACATTAATTTTGTCACCTCTTTTGATACCCACATCTGGGCATATTTCTTTGGGAGTCCATTAACTCATTTCTAAAATATAACATGACATTACATAACGCTTGTATACCCCCTAAAGGGTAAGGTAGAATTGTACCTATAGATCACCCACATTTTACCAGGTATCTTTAACACTAGATTGCCGAAGGAAGTCATTTTGACTGCTTTTTTATTTCAATTAGAACTTTGTGACTTTTTGTACAACATATAAATGCGTTTATTAATAATTGTAGTTACCTCCTTCCTCCTTCATTTCCATTATATTATATATGTGTGTTATACCTGTAGGATTCATTATTAAGATGAGTAATTATTAAATGTTAGGCTGTATACGTTTCTAAACGATAAAAAAATATGTTTTTGAACAAGTGATTGTATGAGTGAGGGAACGAAAGGAAAGAAAAAAAGGAAGATGGCAATTTCTAAAAAACTGAAAAAACGTGTTTAAGAAGAAAGGTGTATTTTTTATTTAAATACACGGGTTTGTGCTACAATGAAGTTTTCCTGGAAATCCCAAACACTAAATACCTAAATTTCCCAAAAACAGTCATTTTGACTGCATTTGGGCAATATAGGTTTAACCCTTAAATGCATAATGTTGCCATATGGCAACAAAGTACGTTATTTAATTTTTTTAAGAATGTGATAGCTGTGAGTGTCTGAACGCACCTCTTTATGTCAAAACAATATATATACTCTATGAATATTAATATTTATTATATATATTTTTTCTAAATTCTATAGATAAATACCTATACAATAGCATTTTTTGCAATACGATACAATAAATCATGCATTTAAGGGATATACTAAGTTTCAGTCTTTCTAGTGTTAAGTCGTATGTCCCTCACATTACATGGAACTCAGAGACTATTGCTATCAACCGGGCACAGCAGGGTAATTGCGTAACACGCTATCAGTAGCAATGGGTTTCATTTTGACAGTTCAACAACATTCATTGCTTTATTTACGTTGTTGAGCAGATACATTTTTCGAATATATGGAGCAATGGATTAGCAATATGCTTCAAAATTATTCAAATTGAGAGGAATAGTGTGTTACGCAATTAGGGTGCAGATCTACTAAGAAATTACAGATATAAAAACACTAACACTTTGCTCGACCCGGGAATCGACCACTAAACTAACGAAGCAGTGAGAAACACAAAAGCCACATATCCATCCATATTACAGTAAGGTAGCACATATGTCTTGATCTAGTGATTTCCACGTTAATTGTGTTTGTTTTCCTTATTTACTATACCTGTTTACGTACGTAATCATATTACCTATCTACAGAATGCTTGGCAGTGTTACTGATTGTTGTATTTACTTGGCACTGTTAGTGTTTGGCGTTTTGTTTTGAGCCTAGATGTTTTGTGCTAAGACTTGTTTATAAAGTGATTTTGTGATGTACAGACGCCAGCACATAAAGCTACTACACTCTGTCAAATTTCTTTTATAGATTATCAAATTTATTGCTAAAGAATAAGGTTCAATGTTGATTGGGAAAAAATGAAAGTTTCGGGTAGCTTGATGTGCTGGTGTCTGTACATCACATAAAACAAAAAGGACAATAATATGAATTTAAAATCCTTTATTATTTCAGACTCTTTTACTTTGACAATAACCTACGAGTACCAAACAAACGTCAAATTATAACGGTAAATAATTTCCAGTCCGTACAAGTTAGCTGCACTAAGAAATAACGCAGGTCTTCCTAATGGCAGCTATTAATTGTTCTCGAGGAGACTTACCAGCAGGATCTTCAGAAGTTTGAGCGCTGGAAGTATAAACCTACAAGAAGCAAGACAGTAAAAATAAATGATATCTATCAACAGTCAACACATATTACAATTTGTTTTCAGTAAAATAGGTCGTTTCGTTAATTCCGGTTAGACTGGAAGCCGACCCAAACATAGTTGGGAAAAAGGCTAGGCAGTACGATGTACAGACGCCAGCACATCAAGCTACCCAAAACTGTCAGATTTTCCCAATCAACTTTGAACCTTACGCTATAGCGATAAAGTTGAAAATCTATTAAAGAAATCTGACAGATTGTAGTAGCTTGATGTGCTGGCGTCTGTTCTACACTGTACAATGCTTAAAGCTTAATAGCTGCCTTGGTCTAGTCACAAGCGCTATTACTGACCATGACGTCCTGGGTTCGAATGAGTAAAGTTTTATTGGGTTTTTCTATCAGGCATTTCTGAGTAGCAGGCCGGAGTCTGGATTTGTGCCCGGTTGATGGCCATAGGTTTGCCCCCATTACCTACATTTGACTTGAACATAACTGACGAACTGTGGGTGCAATATAGGTTACCTTCTGCCTTACCCTTCGAGTATTACAAGCGTCATGTTATAGTACGGTTTAACCCTAAAATGCATAGACTTTCGAAAACGATACAATGCGTTCTCAACCGTTTCCTGCGTTTTTTTTTTCTTTTGTATCGATCATGTAGTGATCAATCATATCGTTACTTATTTTTGTACTTAAAAAGTGAATTTTGACACATGACAGTTCTGACATCATAGATTTTTTTTCACTTTCATTGTCTATTGTCGCAAGAGAGTCCAAAGACTGCTTCACAGTATTCCACAACACAGTCAATATTTAGTAAGAAATTAAACGTATAATTTGTATCACTAATGCATATTGTATCGAATACGATACTTGTAGTTTTTTTTCCTAGTACATATATTTTTCCCGAGAGAAACAAATTCTTCATGCATTTAAGGGTTATGAAATTTATTTCTCAAAAAGAATACAATTCACTTATCATGAGAAATACAAGTTAATCGTAATACTCGATACACAAACTTGTGAGGAACGGTAGGTAAACCAGTAAATAATAGATGCACAAATATTTTTCTTACAATGCAGATATCGTTTCTGGATAGCAAGTAGCAAGTTAATAGCAATCACACATTGTTATCCCCTTTGGTACATTTGACGTCTGAGACATACCATTCACTTTTTTCCCCTAGGATATTTTCTCAAATAAATCCGTACCCAAGGGGTTAATAGTAGTATGATATGTAATGCTTAATGTAGGTACTAGATGCCACAATGAACCCTGTGTTTCATATCTTCCTATTTAGTTACGGATAGCTCTATTTGACATTGTGATAGTCAGCGTAACGTTTAGACTACTTATTCAAAACATTAGCCATCATTGAGTCATCATAGAAAGGGCTAGTGATTAAAAAAATATAAGAATTGCTCATTTATCGAGCAGCAAAAACCCTACTTCCTACTTAATATTATAAATGTGAAGGTTTGTGAAGATGTTTGGATGTTTGTTACTCAATCATGTGTGAGCCGTTGAACTGATTAAGATGAAATTTGGCACATAGATAGACCATTTCCTGGATTAACACACAGGATACTTTTTATCCCGGTAATGTGTTTACTTGTGGGTAATAAAGAGTTTGTCCACTATTATACAATTACATAAAGTAGCTACGCTACCTACCACTGAAAATCGTATCAACACTATAGATAAATACGTAGACACACATGTGTAGGTATATCAACTAACAAACTCGCAAACAAAACATCACAAACAGACACACACACCACACAACCTCTACACAGAACGTGTCACAATTCTAAACGAATTTCCACAAAATAACACGTGATATTTAGATGAATTCGTGATAATTATGTTTGTTACTGAAACTGGCATTATTTATTCAAATCGTGTTGGATCTACGCGCGTAAGAGATTTTAATGTTGCTAATTAATTTCATTAACTGCTTCGTGAACGTGCGTGTTGATAGCATCGCGTGGCGTCGTTTTGTCGCATCAATTTGTGGGTGAGATTACATATGACTTATTGGAGAATTAGAGGGAGAGATGGAGGTGTAAACAATCGTGAAATGTTTCTTTAATTGGTCCAGGTTTAGATCACAGGTTCTCAATGCTGTGGTGATAACGAGGACACGTTATCGCCCATGTTGAGAACCTAGTGGGTGTTTGAGACTTTCAGGAGTGCAGTAGAAGACCCAGAAAAAATTATATATCCTATCTTACGACTACATACATTTACACATTTAAATATAATCGTGGCAATAGCTGTATCAGATTTGAGACACATGGTAAGTAAAAAAAAAACTGGAAAAATAAAAACTCAAAGTGGCGGTGTCCAAATTAAGATTTAGAACCTATGGTCCAGATCTCGATGATGAGTTTGCTCATAATAACATGATTAGTTAATTAAGCACTTTTATCAAGCCCCACAATTATTTATGAATAGTTGGGTCCACACCAGACGATCCAGTGCGCTCCGATCGGGCGTGGCGCGTTTTAAAGGCTTCAATTCCATCAGATAAATCAGTCATAATCAATATCTATGCAATTTTATTTTTGTACTAGCTTCTGCCCGTGCTTTGTTCGCGCTAATTTTCTTGTTTAAACATAAAATATAATATATCCCTTGACACTCGGGAATACTCTAGATTAATGAAATTTATGGTGCCCTTTTTGATGTTGTGCAAAAAGAGTACCAATCTACTTTCAAGACCAAAACTATTAATATTAATGGATCCTCCGTTGGCTTTAACCAATGGGCTACTCCGGGTATTTATAAAAGTAGAGCGAGACTATACGAGTTATATGGTTTGAAAAAATACAGGTTTGACACTCCTTTCCTAGAGTATGTCAAAAATTATTCAAAATTATTTAAAAAGATTAGTGCTTTTGCTAAATCGAAATTTTTAAGCGATGCTATTAAAAATTCTAATAATAAAGTAAAAACGACTTGGAAAATTATTAACAATGAAACTGGTAAATCGGTTAAACAAGAAAAACTACTTGAGATTATTGTAGATAATAAATTAGTTAATAAAGCCGCTGACGTAGCTGAAGCTTTTAATGAGTTTTTTGCCAACATACCTATAACTACGACTCGCTCCTTAAATTCGTCCCCGTCTAAAGCTGAAACCCTTTTGCATAGTAGTGTACCTAAATGTATTCGTTTATTTAGTTTCGAACATGTAACCCCACATGATGTAGTTAATGTTTTTAACCTACTAAAGTCTAAAAACACCGGTGACTACTGGGGCATCTCCATTAAACTTTTAAGTAATATAATAGACATCGTAGCCCCCTATCTAGCTGTTACTTTTAATAAATGTGTTGATTTAGGAATTTTTCCTGACCTCATGAAGAGTAGTAAAGTCATACCTTTATTTAAATCAGGTAATAAAAACGACGTTGGTAATTTTAGACCTATTTCCATCTTACCTGCATTTAGCAAAATATTTGAAAAATTAATACTCAAGCAGTTGCTAAGACATTTTAATTTAAATAGCCTCCTTCATAATGAACAGTATGGCTTTACAAAAGGTCGTTCGACTACAGATGCGGGTGTTGCTTTGCTGAAACACATATTTAACGCATGGGAGAGCTCGCAAAATGCTATCGGAGTTTTCTGTGATCTTTCCAAAGCCTTTGATTGCGTGCACCATGACACGCTTTTGCGTAAACTAAGTCATTACGGTGTCCAAAACGAAGCTCTCAACGTAATAAATTGTTATTTACATAATAGGTTCCAATGTGTAGATGTTAATGGTGTGAAATCTCCCGCGCTACCAGTTCAGTTAGGTGTACCGCAAGGCTCAATACTGGGTCCATTCTTGTTCTTAGTGTATATTAATGATTTACCATTCCATTTAAAGGGAATCTGTGACGTTGTACTGTTTGCTGATGATACATCTCTTATTTTTAAAGTAGATAGGAATAGACAAGATTTTGACGACGTAAACAGTGCACTCTCAATAGTTACGGATTGGTTTACGTCAAATAACCTAGTTCTCAATGCCAAGAAAACGAAATGTGTAAAGTTCGCCTTACCGAATGTTAGAAATCTAGGACCCAACATCGTCTTAGATAAAGAGGCGCTTGAAACTGTGAGTTCGGCAGTTTTTCTGGGAATAACAGTAGATGCCAAACTTCAGTGGGGACCACATATATCGAGCCTAGCAGGAAGGCTCAGTTCGGCTGCCTACGCCGTCAGGAAAGTAAGACAGTACACTGACGTTGATACAGCTCGTTTAGTATATTTTAGTTATTTTCACAGCGTTATGTCCTACGGTATTCTGCTGTGGGGCAAAGCAGCTGATATACAAAATATATTTGTCCTTCAAAAACGAGCTGTTCGAGCAATTTACCAGCTAGGTGCTAGAGTTTCTCTAAGAGATTTTTTTAAAGATATTGGTATTCTCACGGTTGCATCACAATTCATCTTTGCCAACATCTTATATATTAGGCAAAATATACACTTGTATACTAAAAACAGTGATATTCACAATGTTAACACCAGAAATAAGGACAAACTACGTGCTCCCTTTCACCGGCTTCATAAGGTTCATAACTCATTTGTTGGTCTTGGTATAGCATTTTATAACAAGCTACCCTCTTCTTTGCTAGATTTGCCTTTTAATGCATTTAAAGCTCAAGTAAAATCTAACCTTTGTTCAAAGGCATACTATTCTATCAACGACTACTTAAGCGATAAGAATAGTTGGTCGCCCTGATTAACTCAAGACAATGTTTATGTTCTTTCTCCAGAATTAATTTACAAAGAATTACTGATAGGTTATATGAGCTCATTATACAATTGTTTTTTTATTGGGCTATATAAGTCAAATCAGTTTAATTTAATTTTAATTTTATTATTGACATAATCAACCCATTGCAATGTTTTCTAATGAGTTGATTGCAATATGTGGTTAGCTAGTGACCTCGACAATTGATCATATTATTCTTACCTGAGCAACCGGCAGCAAGTTCGTCATGCTCCCTTAGATGTCACTGCTTGCGGTAGCGTCGGGGGTCGGGTTGTCTCCTTCCCTCAAATATGGCGAGGGGGGTAATGGCTGACCTTTGCGTTATGCTCGTGAACGGGTGCTGCTTGTGGTGACTGGTCGTCTTGCTGACCATGGTTTTATCATTGTTATCATTATTAATAACTTGTTTATTTAGTTTCCTTATGGTCCTAGTTTATCATTTATGACTTCAAGCGACAGCTATGTAAACTGAACCCAGCATTGCATAAATATGTTAGCGGTCACGCCCTTTATACCTGGAGGCTTTTATTTAATTTCTATTTATTAAGTTTTGCTTGAGTACGTATAGTTTTTTATTGTATTTCTTGGTATATTGGCGTTGCTAGCTGACATATGGCAAATAATTTAATTTAGCGTTCTGTGTCTTGTAATGTTAATTGCTTTGCATACCTTGTATTGTATTCAGTCAAGTATATTTTCTAACTGAACAGACAGCTGTGCTGCTGGGGAGTTTGTTGCGCCACTTCTTCTTCCCAGCGAAAGCACTAGGAAGTGGTGAAGGGCGGGCGTTTTGGGGGACTGTCTTTTGTAATTTTGACGTTCGAAAAGTGCTGATTCTCAGCCTAGTTTGAATAAATGACTTTTGATTTTGATTTTGATTTTGATTACCCCTAGGAAAATAATTTTCTGATTTGGATCAGTAGTTACGAAGATTACCCCCTACATAAAACTCACTTTTCCCTCTTTATAATAAAGATAAAATTCTTCGCATTTTTTTATCACTCTAAAATTGGAAATTACCATTCACAAAAAGACTAAAGCCACAGTAAATAAAGTATAAGTTTTTCCACTAACTTAATCTAAACGAAAGAAAAAAATCTAAATGAAAAAAAGTAAGAGATATGTCAATAACTTGTCCCATTATATAATATTATACTATCCCCTACCAAACACCTATTCCGTATTTTCAACGAAAATTTCACCCTATCCGATACCAAATTCGATTTTCGTACAAATTAAACGATTGGTTTACCAGAAAACAGGTTTACAACGATACGAGGCGACGTAGGCCCAGGCCGTTGTGTGAAAGCCTTTATAACCCAATTCCTATACTAATTCGGTGAACCCCGATGACCCAATTCCGGTACTAGGACCGGCAAGCTATGTTTTTGGAAATGTGATGTTAACGTTCGCTTTTTATCTTTTTTCAGGTAATATTTTTGTCTACTAAGCTGTAGAGTATAGAGCTTCAATGCTATGAGGAGAAGAATCATAGAGTTAACCGTGAGTTTTATTTTTCTTCTTTTTTTTTTAAATACACAACATTATTAAATACATCAAACACTAGAAAATATACAACGGGTGGCCTTATCGCTTTCTGCGATCTCTTCCAAGTAAACTTGGAATGGACAGTGCTTTTCCTAGACATAAAATGGGGTTACAAACACTTTATGTGTAAATATTTTATGTAGACATACCTACACATTATTTATACTATAAATAACCAAAAATACGGAAATATTAATATTATTGTTGTTAAAAACACTTTTTCTGACGTTGACACTTATAATTAGTACAATTAACGATATTAGTAGGCACTTATCGCGTTTAAATATAAATAGAAAATAAAAAAATTAAAGGCAATACGTAGATATTCCGTACGAGATTTCAAATATAATCTAGTTTTTCTAACACTCACGACTGTAACTACACATACATGTAGATACCTATAAAATCCCCGCATGGTTCCCAAGAAACAAAAACGACCCAACTCCATCAGCAAAGTCAAAAAATAAATTAAACACAGAGGTGACAACCCAGTCAAATGGATAAAACACCTAAAGGGCATTCTCTGATGAGGCAAATTTAATGAAACGGAAAAGTGAATAAAAAGGTAAAAAAGGACAGGGAAGACTTCTTGACCCTCGATAAGGGAAAATTGCTTAAGTTATTTTTCTTTAATTATTACAGACTAAAAGGTATTGAGTATCGCCAATTACAGTTGGTCTTTAATTACGTTTCTGCGAGCGATGAATGGAAATTGGAAGCAATTAGAAATTTCGTCGGTTATTTAATGTACTGGCAGCTGTTTTGTTAATGGATGGTTAATGGTCATTTGTTAACTGTTTACTTGACTTCAGCCGGTCGATTCTGTAATAAAATCTCACCGTGAAATCATAAGTGAAGTGAGCACTTAATAGTGTTAATCCCTAGCGAATGACAGCTCACTCCACGCTCACTTCACCCAAGCTTTCACGGTGAGATGGTTACAGAATCTCACCGCAGTTTAAGTAACTTTTCGTATTGTAGAATTATAGATATCAAACACTGATTTGCAGAAGGTTTTTTCTCAAAAAAATGTATTTTTTGTTGTTATCTGCATATATACAGCGTGTAACGGAAGGGGGTATCAACCCTGAAGGAAGTGAATGTGCTCATGAAACTCAACAACTTTCCCCAAAGAACATTGGTCGAAATATGAAAAAAAAATTTGGCCCTCCCATAGTAAATCAATCAGCTGGTAGTCAGTTTTGTAAGGAATTTTTTTTCATATTTCGACCTATGTTCTTTGGGGAAAGTTGTTGAGTTTCATGAGCACATTCACCTCCTTCAGGGTTGATACCCCCCTTCCGTTACACGCTGTATATAAAGTTCCATTAAAATAGATGGACAAACTTTTAGAAAACATTTAGACCACCAAAATAAGGACAATGCTAAAAAAAATATATTCAAAATTAGATGCTTACAAGAAAAATAATCATCTAACGAAAATACACTAATGTATCGGCAATTCGTTAATTTTTGGTCAAAATAAAATCACTTTAACCAGTTTTTTTTTTTGTATGGATATCTTTGGTTAGACATAGTGAGCGCTGTGTTAAAATTTGTCCATCTGTTTTAATGGGACCCTGTATAAAGTATATACTAATAATAAAGCTGAAGAGTTTGTTTGTTTAAACGCGCTAATCTCTGGAACTACAAGTCGGATTTGGAAAATTCTTGAGGAAGGCAATATTTCGCATCAAGCTAGCGACCTTAGGAGCCAAGCAAAGAGAAAAAAGTCATAGAAAACAAAGTAATAGTGCTGGCAGGCGATGCGATGCGACGGTGTGTGGAACAGGAAATTTCAAGCGGACGAAATCGCGAGCCTAAGTTGAAGTAAAACAGAAAAAGTACCTATAACTTTATAATGTGAAAGTTATGAATGATTCTGTTCTTAAAATACGTAGCAACCTTTATCAAACCCAACACCAGATAAAACATAAAGGATCTCACAAAACAAACGAACCAACAGTGAGGTATCAAAACTCATGATTCCCTAGAGTCATAGGTGCAAATCTTATTGTGTAAGACTTTATCACTGGCTGCCTACGCGTTTATCTTGACAAATGTTCTCGGCATTACACTCAGCCGCTACAAACAACAATAAGACATTTGTTTAGACAATGCGTTACAGTTTTATTTGTGTCCTGGCACTAGATTTTGCTCGGGTGACGGTTGAAGATTTAGGGCTGGGAAACAAAATATACCTGTCGGTGCCTGTGTGTGGTTATGTTGTGTGCTCTACTGTTCTTTGTTTTGCCTTCAGTGTAGGTTACTCGGTTGAAGGACAGAGAACGAGACACAATAGAAGTTTTATTGTTATTATGCCTGGGGTACGTTTAGTGTCCGTAAATGTGTATTTCACAAAATAAAAATATTTCGTGATGACGTGTCATATTTTTAACAGCGTTACTGAATAAGATACTGGTCAAAAAGGCTCTAAAAAAAAAAACTTCGAAAGCTCCACCGTTGATAACATCGGTCGATGATTATCATCATTTTCTTTTGCACTGAAAATGTAGATACCTTTATAATAATAATAAAGCAAATTAGGAACTACGGGTACATAGTAAAGCCAAGAACAAAAACTTGTGTACAAAGTTGTTATGTATTCTATTCTATGGGTAATTGTATTTAGTTGAGACCTCAGAACCCCAGAAGCAGAACGAACTCAAAGGGCAATTCTGTAAGTTATGAATTTTAAACGCAGAGATTACCCTACTGCCCAGCTCTACTCCGAATCCAAGGTCCGCACAGTCCGTCAACTCTTCATTCTCCGCGCTGTCCTATGCTGTCATGCTATGCTCCCCCTTAATGATAAAAAAATTAAAAGACGCAGAGGTTTTCCGGTCTGCAACTCTGTCATGTGTCGAACAACATAAATGTTGTTCTTGCTAGTCGCCAATAGGGTTTTAAAGGAACCACCCCGGACATTAATGCGGTAGGAGATTATTGATACAAAGAGGCGTTTACTTATGGTTAACCTCAAATAAAACCCAATTAAAAAAGAGAGAGGTGTCGTGGACACCTACTTGAAACGGAGTTCCTTTCGCTTTTGCACACTTCTGTTACGCAAAAAAGTGTCGTGAAGGTCAAAGTGTTACACTATTTTCGGTTCAGCCGGTCGATTCTGGAAAAATCTCACAGTGATAACTAAGGTGAAGTGAGCTTAGAGTGAGCTGTGAGTCATGCTGATGCTAGGGATGTACACTATTCACGACTCACTCCACACTCACTTCACCCAAGTTTTCACGGTGAGATGGTTACAGAATCGCACGGCTGCTCTCATTCACCAAGTGTGCAGAGTAAAGAGTGCAATAAGAAACCTAGTTCCAAAACTTAGGTGAATTGTGGATATTTACCATGAAACTTCTATAAGACATCTGTTTCTAAAACATTTATGCTTTAGAAAAAGCTATTATATTACTTACATACTATATACAAAACTCAACACACAAACAGAAGTCACTAACATTTGTGTTGTAGAGGCGGATTTAGGAAATACGCACACAATATTTTACCTACAAGGCTCCTCTGTTATAGACACAATCATTTCGATAGACGTTATTCTGTTTTTGTGTCACGCACGCATATTGCGTTTTTGTTTCTTCAGGAAAATGGGAAGTCGGATCGATGTGACCTTGGATATGATGGAAACTAAATCTTGCTTTTTTGCTGACGGGAAACATGTTGAAACGGTTTGTTAACTTTATGATAGGGTTTTTTTTTTAATGTTTGGGTACATATCCCGGGATACTACATGGAGACGAGGTAATATCTAGCAGTGTAAGAGACGGAAAGCTTGATTATTAAGGGCATAGGTATCTTTATTGACCATTTATATTGAATGTTCATTAGTTCTTTTTACTTAACAGACAGCTGTGTTTTGCTGGGGAGTTTGTTGCGCCACTTCTTCTTCCCAGCGAAAGCACTAGGAAGTGGTGAAGGGCGGGCGTTTTGGGGGACTGTCTTATGTAATTTTGACGTTCATAAACTGCTGATTCTTAGCCTATTTTGAATAAATTACTTTTGATTTTTTATAGACTTAACTGCTGTTACTGGAAAGCACATGTTCAACTGAGGAATTTATTGAGAGCTTAAAGATGATCTATACTTTAATTAATGAAACCAAAACTCGAAAATAACTATTATGGGGAATACAATTATTTTGTTGATAGAACTCTAAAAAATGAATACCGTATCTATTGAATAGTCTGCCGGCAGGCATGAGGAGTGAAACCAATAAAAACAGATTAAAAAATAAGTTAAAAAGATATTATTTAGAAAAAAAAAAATGTATTAAAGTGCTGCCTAAGTCTAAGTTAAGGTAAGTTAAAGTTGAGTATAAAGACTCTCCAGACCCCACAGTCAAACCATTACTATGGTTCTGTGTGGTTTAGTTTATATGTTATTTAGCATGCTGTGAACTTATAAAATAAAAGTAAAAAAATACCTATCCAGGTACGTAAAGTTGCGGAGTTATTTTCAAAACGAAATAGTGTAGAGTCATCTCCCTTGATTTTGTTTATGTATATATATGATAAGTATATATTATATTATATAGTATGTACGTATATTAAATATATTTTGTATTAGTGTACGTTTTTTTCATTTATAATTCAACAATTTTAATAGTTTTTTTTTTTTATCATTGTTCGGTTCAACCAAAGCACCTGCCATCTAGTCTCTTCACCACCCTTGGTTGACTGGTAGAGAATGCCTAAGGCATTAAGTCCGCCTTTGTACCTTTTTTGTGTGCGAAAAGCTTAAATAAATAAATAAATACGTGAAACTATCCAGTTATAAGACCAATTTTTCCAGTAGTTTCCATGTCCCGAAAAACAGTAAAGTCTGCTAGTGATAGCCATCGTATTACTCTATCAGCTGCAGTAATCAGTGTCTTACTACGACAAACAAACACCTAATGAAGATACGAACCCATAATTGCTTAACGTCAAACGCATATTGGCTTAATAGCATATTCATATTTATGCACAGATGATTGGCTCGTCATTACTATCCCTTTGCGTATATATATATAGCTACAAGTGCAAGATGCATGCTATAATTTATGGGTACCGACGTAGCGTGTGTGGTCTGATAGCTCTGAATTACTGTTGCTCATTGATTGATGCAGACAAATATCTTCGAATTAATTAGTGGTGCTGTGGTTAATATTGGCTAATTAACTGGGTAAATATAATCTGCATAGAATGGTGTATAATTGGCTGGGGGTATTTGGCCGATTAAGTTCCATCGTAAAGGTATTAACTCATCATCTGCCCAGCTTTTTCCCAACTATGTTGGGATCGGCTTCCAGTCTAACCGGATGCAGCTGAATACCAGTATTTTACATGGAGCGACTGCCTACCTGACCTCCACAACTCAGTTACTGGGTAATACGACTCATGAAACTGATCATACTTAGTGTCTCTGATCAAAATTATACAAGAGCTAAAATCTACGGTTTTTCTTTTCTGCATAAGAGATTTTCTCTGATATCGAGTTCATGGTAACTAGGTTTCCATTTTTCATACTTAGTTTCGGTTCAACTGTACGATGAAGGTGTCTTCTGAGAAAACTAGGCCTTCATAGTTTTTTTGCATTATCCGTACTAAATATAATATGAAGGTCAGACACCATTGACTTACACCCTGAAAAACACAATATGAGAAGCCTGGAATCATCATTTCAACCTGAAGACGTCAACTGGTGGACGTAGGCACCATCACTTCGTCCGGTTCTGCGCTTCCCGCATCCAGCGGATTCCTGCGGCCTTTACGAGGTCATCGGTCCACATTGTGGGAGGCCTTCCGGCGGTAGGTCTTCCGGTACGCGGTCGCCACTCCAGAACCTTTCAGCCCCATTGGCCATCCGTTCTGCGAGCAATGTGCCCTGCCCACTGCCACTTAAGCAATTCTTCGGGCTATGTCGGTTACCTTGGTTCTACTGCGGATCTCCTCATTTTTCAAAGCCATTAAAAGTGTAGTCAATGTCTGAGCCTTCGCGAAGAATGTGTGAGGGTCTATGATGATGTAAGGACATCATTTTATAGTTTAACGATCTCTAGTAACAAAGTAATTAATACAAATATCAGAAACAATTCCAACTAGATATTAGTTCCGGGTAACAAAATTACACACGTAACATAATTTCAGAAATTCACGGCTAACTCATTTTAGGACAAAATGTGTTGTTTTGTCCTTGGTCACGATTTACGAGGGTCGAACCCGAAGGCAATGTAAACACTGCAGTGTGAAATCAATCTAAAGGTTATGACACAGGGTTGAGTTTTCAATGTGCTTAAACCTGAAGTTATTGTCACATTTTATAACTTAGTTTCGGCTTTAATGTTTGGTCAATACAGATACGGATATGAATGAATATTAAAGGTGCTCGTATTTTGAATAGAAAGGTTCTAATAATACCAGTTAGAAAATGGAATGTACTTGTTACATCTACACTTTGTTTGTTTTTCGAAAATAAGCTTAACAATATTAATTTGTTGAGTTAATATTAAAGTCGTTTCAAAATGAGTTTTTACGAGTATAAGAAAACTGAAATGGAATATTATTATTAGAATTCTGAATATTGATCACTTTTTAGTGAACATTTTCTTAGTTTTCCCAATTTTCAATAGCACTAAATAATTACACCCTACTCCTCCCTAATCCTACTTTAATATATCAAGGTACAAAAATCGAAGTCCCTAAAATGAAAAATGTTTTCAACCTAAAATAAATTGATCACTTCAATCAGTTGGAACATTGGGTAAATTAATGAATTACTGGAGTTCATTCACAAACAAAAAAAAAATCTTCACGAAAGTTGAAAAATACGTCATGATGTATTTTCCTCACGTGAATTCCAATGGAAACTTTGATACAGAGACCGGATTTGACAATTTGATTAAAAACTTGATATTTAGTTTTCTCAAAATGTAATTAAAACTTAGAAAATTTTTCGAAACTTTTGTTTTAATTTAACTTTTTTTTTCATGATTTGACTCCTTGACAGCTTATTTATTGCAATACAATTTTAATTTAGCCTTCGTGAAGAGGTTAATTTTAAATTTTTAGAACTTAATTTTAAAAAGGGGCCCGTGGCTAAATAATAACAGCCGCACAGGTCAATCGATCAGGTTAAGCTACGCTTGCCGCGGTTGGCCTTTGGATGGGTGACCATCTTTACATACCGAGACCCCTCCGTGTCTCGGAAAGCACGTTAAGCCGTTGGTCCCGGCTGTCATTCGTATATCTTTGACAGTCGTTACTGGTTGACAGAAACCCGAAAGTCTGACAACCAGTCTTATCTAGGGGTATTGTATTACCCAGTAACTGGGTTGTGGAGGTCAGATAGGCAGTCACTCCATGTAAAATACTGGTATTCAGCTGCATCCGGTTAGACTGGAAGCTGACCTCAACATAGTTGGGAAAAGGATAGGCAGATGATGAATCTTACAACTAATCACAAATCCTTAATCGATTTTTATCTAACGAGGTTTACCGGACCAACATACCCAGAGATCGCTCAAGACAGGTAGGTTTGGAAGGAAAAAGGGGAGGCCTTTGCCCAGAAGTGGGACACAATAGCCCACGAAAAAAAAAAACTTACAAGATCTTACTTGCTTCTTAATACGAGTATTATTGTAAGGAAATATTTTTTTTTTCGATCTGAAGCTTGATACAATGTGCGATTTTTTTTTTGAATCTAGCATAATTATACTGTCACCCACTTTAAGGTACATATAAATACAAATGTATATGTGGCATAACCATTCTTACCAAAAAGTTATTAAATCTAAACCCCTTTTCACACATTCTCTACTAAGAAATTGAAGACAGACCTAAGTCCATTTTTTCCAACAATAAATATAACGTCATTCTATTCCCTTTTCCTTCTAAAACACTAAGAAGACATATTACAAACTCCAGACATAAATAAAAACCTGAAAGCCACAACCTTCGCCCTTGAGACCTAAGTGGTGTATTAAGTATCACTTTTGTCCAATTTATATATTTTTTCACTCGTCGCCGCCCCGACAATGAGGGACTCTTAATGTTATAAATTACCTAACTAAGACGTAAAATGGAAACAGAACTGAAACTAAGTACCTTGTGGTAGTTTACGAAATATTTGAAGGCTTTTCCGTTTCTGGGTAAAATTTTCATGCGAAGAAAAAGTTTAATTATTAATTTTGGCGTGTGGGCCGTTGGCAAGGGATTTGATAAGGCTGAATGATTCAATTTGAATAAAATCGTGATAAGATTTATTAAGGGGGATAAAAATATATACACTGGATACAATTCTAATACTTAATAAACTAAAAAAGGATAAACATATAATATCCTATCCTATAAAATCTTAGGTTTTCATCACTGCCATACCTAGTTATATATATAATACAAGTACAACTCAGCGTGGTCACTGAGACAAAACTTAGCCCTTCACACAAATAGAAACCACGATTCTCAATTGTGACACGAATCTTTCGCCCTTGTAACTGACTGCCCCGTTCAACTACGCCACCCACTCGACTAAGACTCCTACAAATTACTGGAACATGCACAATCTAACCCTGCGAATGTCTGCAGAAAACACTTGGGCCACATATCACTTGAAAAGTGGCGGTATTCACCGTATCGCCCGTATCTAGCAGTGCTCGGCACTGGCCGTGCACCAATTTGCTGGAGCAAGGCCGGCTTTGAATAATTTCGGTGTAACCATGTCCCCCGTGCCAGGCTGGTACTGCCACCGCTTGGCAGAGTTGCCCCTTGTAATAAATCTACATGTTTGGCCGAGATTGGCTGCAGACATGCTAGGGTTAATCTCGTATGTCACATGTTCAGGTTTATTATGTAAGCGGAATGGGGTTCGCAAAAAATCTGGCGACTTTGTTATGTATATTTGGTTTTGACATGCCATTTGACATTTATGCATTTATTTCCGCGTTTGTTGGTAATCCACCATGAATAAACGAAGAAGGTATTTTTAGGGCTTTGCGCAAACCTATAAGTAAGTAAAGTAAATATTAGGTTGTTCAATATGTTTTGTCGTTCCCTAAGAAAAACACGATTTTGTGGTTTGAAATACATTTTATTATTAAATATAATCTCCTGGAACTTCAGTACACTTGTTCTTAATCTTCTAATTTATGGATTCCGTCCCTGAAGTGAGAATCCAGAAGACTTTCGAAATACTCTCCCACAGCTGCTATTACCTCTTCGTTCGATGAAAATCGTTTTCCACGCATGAATTATTTGAAATGTGAGAACAGCCAGAAGTCAGAAGGAGCCAAGTCTGGTGAATAGGGTGGATGTTGCAATTGTTCGTACTTTAATTCACTGATTTTCGCGATGGTTTTTTTGAGATATGTGAGCGGACGCGTTACCTTGATGAATTTATTTTTTTTACTTTTTTAAGCCAGATCTTTTGTCACGAATTTTTACATCCAGATCTGGGTCCAAAAGGTTACAATAATAATCTGCGTTTATTGTTTTACCAGTTTGGAGGTAATCCACAAATAAAATGCCATTTGCATCTCAAAAAACTGTTACTAATCGAACGACAAAACTTATTGAACTACCTATTAATCAGCCACTGCTGTTGCAGTGTTCACACTGCTGGGACCACGCAAGCCCAGTGCGGGTTCGTAGATGTCACATGTCTTCGAATAAAAAAAAACTAAGTTAACATTTTATTATCTTCAGTGTTGTAACGATAAGGTTCTGTTCAAACTGCAATACTATTAATAGGAGTAGAATCTTCTGAAATGCCAATAAAAACATTGTGATCGCCGATTTTTATCAAGCGTGCTCGTAAAGATTTCCTTACGATGGCTAATTATTGCCGCCACTTCCACGAGCTGATAATATAATGAGGAAGGCCAATGAATGACTACTGTTTATGGGTGAAGGAAGCCAACATCCTTATGAGCGGAGAAAACTAGGATTTGAAAGTCTATACAAGGTGTACAAGATATTAATGTATCCGCTAGGTATGACTATTAATTTAATAGGTAAGTAACAATCATTCACATAGGTAATTAATGCTAGTTTCTAAGGTGTTGAAACTGTGCCGCCATGTTTCACTTACTTGCTCGTTTTTACAATGAATAACAATGTTCTGTTAAAAACTAAGAAACACACAAAACGATATCAAGAGCTGAATTTAATTGATAAAACAATAACAGAAAACTGTTAGAGCTTAAACTCAAAATTGTGTAATTAACAGAAATTTTTGTTAGTTATAAGCAAAAAAATATGCATTCTAAATGGTAGAATATATCTGGAAACAAAGATTATTTTGAATCAACTCATTCTTTGCAAATACATAATTATTTTCTATTCTATTTTATTCTATTCTAGAACAGTACAATATATACAACAGCTATTCATCAAGCTAACTTAGTGAGTATTCAAGGTTAGCAATCAACAGACTAACTTGCATATATAGGATGACTGGTAATTAGTGACCGATACTTAAACACATGATTGTACTCATCATTACAAATAACTTACTATCGGACCAAAATCGAAATCGTGAAAAAAAAATCAGCTGTTCCCTACATTTACGTTCGTACGAGTAGTCAAAATGTAGGGAACAGCTGATTTTTTTTTCGTCATTTCACTTTTTGTCCCATTATAAAACTTGTTTGTTGTCATGAGTAGAATCATGTGTTTAAGTATCGGTCACTAATTACCAGTCACCCTATATACATCCTTTTACCATACCATTTTAGGAAACCCATGTACACTGATGGACTATTAAAGACCAAATCGAGCAGCTAAAATCTCAACAAATATCCATTTCAGGCTCTCTACTTTAACACACACAATCAAATAAAAATCCTAAATTAATCCCAAAATCGCTTCATTCGCATCATTAACGTATTGTAAGGGTCTTCGGTCATTAAAACGGTTGGGTATGCATGTAAGGGTCGGTGCACACGATGCCGAATCATGAATACAATTACACGGGCCGACCGTTCGACTCGGATTAAATTCTCTCGACCGATGAATCTCAAATTCTCGACCTTCGTATGTATGGAGTCCAATTTAATGTTAATATACTGTTTCTATTGGGTTTGAATTGCTTGTTGTAGTAATAACGGTATCCTTGGTACTGATAGAGGGTTTAATAATGACAATTAAGTGTCCTCATCAATTTGAAGTGATTGAGCGAGTAAGTGGTTTGTATGTATTCATTCGGTCTGATTTCATTCCTATATGTTTAAATTTTACCATTGTACCTCCTTAAACAATAGTCTGCGTTCGCTAAATATGTATTTTGGGAGAATAACTGTAATGCGTTGATGCGCGAACTAAACTTTATGTGTGGGTCATAAAGTTCTGTTCGCGCTACAATTTCAAAAAGCGATAGTACTTTCTTCTTACATAAGAATTCTGAAATCTTGGGGTAAACTTTTGTGGTATAGAGCGCTGGCCACCCTTTCCCCACCACACCTCAGTTTTTTCTAAGTCTTCAGCTCACCTTCACATACTGAGTAAACATCTTTAACCTTTAGGACACGTGAGAGTATCGGTCTCGGCTAATATATTGCTGGCACGGCTCATTGACTGACAAGGGTAGCTCTAACAAAAGGTGCTGCTCAATGGAACCTGTAGACACGTGTCCGTATTGAATGTTGGCGTTGGTTTATCAACTAAGGCCCTGCACAGAAGTAGAATAGAATACTCTTTATTATGTACACCATATAAATTACAGACATAAATATAGAAATTTTACAAAGGGTGACACAATGGGCGGTCTTATCGCTAAGAGCGATCTTTTAAAGACAACCTTTGGATGGATCGAAAAGGGAAGGAGAGACAAATACTGTAGGTAGTCTGTTGTGTACCATTTACACGATACAATGAATACATACGTAAAGTATATTATACTAATCTAAATAAATATATACATATAACAATAGACATGAAACATGAGTAAATAAAATGTAATGATGCTGTTGAGGAGAGAGGAAGTGCATTTTTATCATAATTTTAAAAGTGAACAAAAATTGAGCAGGCCTTACCGACACGGGCAAGTCATTCCATAACTGTACTACTTTAACAGTAAAAGATTTGTCATAGAAATTAGTCAAATGCATCGGCATCTCTCTCATCTCGTATCAGGTTTTCCGATATCTATTATGTGTCAGGAAGGAACTTGAAACGTTCTTTAAGATAAGAGGGGGTTTTAGGGTTAAGCAAAATTCTGTAGAGCTGAATCAAGATATGAGAATTCCGGCGAAGACGTATGGGAAGCCACTTGAGCTTTTTACGAAATTCAGATATGTGATCATATTTGCGCAGGCCAAATATAAATCTTATGCAAAAGTTTTGAAGTCGCTCAAGTTTATCTAGTTGTGCCTCAGTAAGATCTGGATAACTGAAATCAGTGTAGTCAAGGATGGAAAGTAAAAGGGATTGTGCAAGCGCAGCTTTAGTGGCGGGTAGTTAGTAGCAACTTTTTAAAAGGTTTCGGCTAACGGCTGCTAGTGGCAGCAACGTCTACATGTGCGCGGTTTTTTGAAGTTATAATGATGGTAGTTGTAGGACTAATTTGTATTCATGTATTGTTAATGTAATGTGTGTTGTCTTTGGTCCCTAGCCCTGACATTAGGCAATAGACAAAATTGTCAACGTTCTTTTTGTACAGAATAAACAAATTTTCTTTCTTTCTTTCTTTCTAGGTTGCCTGTTTCTGTAAAACAAAATCAAATTTCTTACATCTTTTCAGCGCCTTAAGTTACTTATAATTGCAAAGGATGAACGATGATATATGCTAGAAGTTATGGTTAGTTAGAAGCTTGGCGTGTGACGTCTTACCGAGGGGTATCCGGTGTTACCCAGTTACTGGGCTGTTGAGGTTAGATAAGCAGTCGCTCCATGTAACATACTGGTATTCAGTTAGACTGGAATCCACTCGGCTACCAGTCTATCGGGATGTAACTGAAAACCTGTATGTTGGCTCACGTAGTTGGGAAAAGGACAGGACGATGATGATTTCCTGAAAGATGGAAATTGCATTTACCTTTTGTGTTGTTTAAGCGTTGTGTAACGTAAGCCTCCTAGTGATAAATGCAATTATTGGTTGAGGTGAATTGTAACCACGACATTCTTTATGCGAATTGGTTAGGTTAGTTGCATAATTAAGATACAGTAACATACTTAAGACGCACGGCTTGGTTTTATTTATTATTGTTTGTTACAAAAGCAGTTATTTTTCCACTTTTTTTTTATGTTGTTGCTTTGTTGTCATCTGCGTCTGCCAGTGTCGCGGAAGCATCACGGATTAATGTATGTATTGTCAATGTCAATTAATATGTGTTGTCTTTGGTCCCTGGCCCTGATATCAAGCAATGGACAAAATTGTCAACATTTTATATGCTTGAGTACGAGGCTTTTGACTACGTTGTATATTATTTTATGTCTTTTTTTATTTGTAACGTGCGTTTTGTTTGTGCAGAATGATAATATTTTCTTTTAGTTCTCCTGCCCAGTTAATGTCCCATTTCATTTCCATTATGTTAAATAACATACCTATTTTTTTTTCTAACTGTAGGATACTTGCCTCGTCGCTTCAGTGCCCTTCCGTTCTTTTTCTAACTTTAAAGACGACAATTCCAGAAAACCAACCAGCAATAAGTATGATAAAGTCAACATACAGTTGAACCACAAATCAAAAAAGTTAATGACTGTAAAACGTTCATAACGGTTGCAATCGGCTCCAAATGGCCGATACTTACTGATGGAGGCCACATTAGCCAAGTTATGCTTATTTATTTTTTCATTTACTGCCAAGAGTTCACTGCTGTAATGAATATTTGGCATGCCAGTTATTGGTGATTATATTGCACAAGGAAAATTGTATTCAAAAAGTTTTCTTTGAACATACTTAGCCATCTGCCTGGTCTTTTCCCAACCATGTTGGGGTCGGCTTCCAGTCTAACCGGATGCAGCTGAATCCCAGTTTACATATTAAAGATAAATTAATAATTCTTCCACGTATTATATATTCTTAATTTATTCTATATTTACTGGCAGGCTCCAAATTTTTTCAGGGTATTCTACTCATGACTACGAGTATGAACAACTTTCACTATGGGACTAACTCTGAAATCAAGAAATCAAAATCAGCTGTTTAATACAAAAGTTCAATACCTACTTGAACAAAATGTTTGAAACAGTTGATTTTTTTTTTCGTGATCTCAGAATTGGTCCCATAGTGAAAGTTGTTCATATTCATGTGTCATCCTGTAAAAATTTGGAGACGGTAAAAAAAACATGCTGTATAGTTATGGTATTTCCTATAAGTTTGGTGCGTAGGAGTGATTGTTTCTCCCTCTATGGGCCTATCTCGAAGCTCCTCCTTCTACAAAAAATACGATCGTAAAAAGCTGCTGTAGTAGAATAACTACAAAATATATTGCTGTGGGCTGAAATTTAGTTCTACATTTTATGAAAAATCGATATAGACATCAAGTTGTTTGTTTGAGTTCATCTATTGTCAATGTATGGCAATTTACTATATTTTTCTTTTACAAAAACACGTTTTGATCCCGAAGCAATCTTGTAAATACTTATATAGCGAGAGTGCAATAACAAAATATTCAGCAGCTTTTTCTCAAAAATAACTGCAGCATCGGCCTAAAATGGTCGCCACAACCATTTTCTTGAACGGCTAAGTCGTCTGTGACTGGCTAGCTTCCAGTGTGCCTTTGTTCTTCGCAAATCAAACATGGCCGCTTTTGTAGACCACCGATAGGGTTGCACGAAAAGATACTAGATTTATATTCGTATTTTTTTGTGATTTTGAAAGGTTTTACATCGCGGTTTTGGGCGACAAAATGTTGCCTAGCCTTTTCCCAACTATGTTGGGGTCGGCTTCCAGTCTATCTGGATGCAGCTAGAATACTAGTATTTTACATGGAGCGACTGCCTATCTGACCTTTACAACCCAGTTACTGGGTAATACGATACCTCTTGGTAAGATTGGTTATCAGACGTTCGGGCTTCTGACGAATCGTAGTGACTGTCAAAGATCCAAGAATGACAACCGGGACCAACGGCTTAACGTAATTTCCGAGGCACAAGCGTTGGCTATGCAAAGATGGTCACCCATCTATGGAGTGACCGCGGCAAGCGTAGCCACGTAGTGTTACATAGCCACGAGCCTCTCCGCGATAGAATGTTACTTGACCCGAATGTCTTTTTTACAATACTTTACTGTGGTATGACTCAATAATCACTTAATAAATAAGATATTATGTAAGTACTTTAGTTACAAATATGACGCCTTTTTGGACTTCTTATCTTAAACAGTATAAAGTCAGGGAATTTCATTGCTCAGCAAATTGACTAACGACTATAATTGTCCGTATCTTCAAATCACAACTTGGCAGTTGTAAGGCAAAGCTTAACAATTACTCTCCTTGACTGTACAAATACTAAGTTTGTTGTCGTAATTAAAAATAAATGATCCAAGACGTTACAAAACGTGTATATTTCTTCCAGAACTGTTTCCATGGAGGTCTGTTGCGGCTAAAGTATTGTGCGACTGTGGGCAACCCTTGTACCTTTGTTCTTCTAAAATCAAACATGGCTTCCATTGTTACCTACCCATGGTTAGGGTTGAAAAGTTTCACAAAGAGAAAATGTTGTATTGTTTCATATTTTTGTAAGGTATCCCAATATTGAAAAGGAGTAAACAACTTTGAACTCCCCTTAAACATGAAGTCGATTTTATTTCATAATTTTCCTCTTTTATTAACTCTTGACTAATTGTCACACGTGCCATTCAAACCATTTTTTTTTTTCTTTAACATTTCCTGGAAAGTGACTTAGTCTTTTTTTTTACTTTTTTCAATGAAACCGACAGCAGCAGACTATTGATCTATTTTTTTTCCTTTCTTTATTATTCGAGTTATCTTTTGATATGTACGTGATTCTGTAACAAATAAAGCTATGTTTCTTTCTTTCTTAATGATTTAATTGTTTACGCCCTTAAAGCAACCCTTTTCTAAAACTAAATGAAGGGAAAGAAAATCAAGTTCATTGTTCAAGTGTACTTGCCAACCCTACTACTAGCGGTTCTTAAAACGAAACTTTAGCATTTCGGGTATGCCTCTTTGTGTTTTTCGTACTCAACGCGAACATAAAATTACTCAGTAATTAACGCGGAAGTGTGCATGCCGCGGATAACCGCCTAACAAAGTATGTGTACATTTTTGTTCATGAATTTATTATTATGATATACCTACTCTTCTGAGCATTTTTAGTACGTACAGTGACTTTGAAGATTTAATTTTCTACTAGCTTTTGTCCGCGCCTTTGCCTCCGCGGAGGTCAGAGTATCCCACTGGAAAAATAAAAATAGTAATAATACTGGGATAGGAAGAGTATCCTATGTCCTAATTCAGGTCCTGTTCTACCCATGTACCAAATTTCATCCAAATCCGTTCAGCCGTTTTAGCGTGAAAGCGTTTATAATTTAAAAAATCCATTACTTGACAGACTACAATGAGCGTGCTTATTTTTCCCTAAATCGGAAAAAACAATTGTAATGCTTCGATTGCAGTATATCGCCATAAAAACATAAATTTTGCCAAAGGTAAAAGTATCTTAAAAACATCAGTCTTCCCCAAATATCAAATTAGAATAATTTCTACAACCTTATCATTACGTTAACATATCCAACCCCCCCCCCCCCTCTCCTCTAATTGAATTATATCAAAACAATTCTTTCCACAGCATCTCAATCCAATTAGTGACGTTACCGCAATGTACAGTTATCCCAAGAAATTCGCTAGAGTGGTGCAATCTCAGCTAGGATAGCACCGAGCTCATTTACACTGGTGTACTAATTCAGTAAAGGATAGGTACGCAATTTTTCGCCCGTTAGCCCTCCTTCCCCCCTCCCCTGCACCCTATTTACCCCCTCTAAGGCGCCCCAACGGACGTGATTTGGAAACAAATACGTACATTCACAGAATACAACATTTGTTGGTGCTAACTTGCCCGTTGTTCCGTCTTGAATACTACGGACAACGTTATTTCCAATGGAATCTTGTTACATTATAATAAATGTGTTGATTCACTCTAGTGTTAGTAACGCGCGGACGTAAATATGGCACATGTAGTCATAGAAAAAAATCGAATTTATAGAGGTGTGTCTTTGACTCATCTCAAATTTCATTAATAAAATCGTATTGTACAAAAATAGACTGGACGGTGACCCCCAAAATAGGCGTTTGCCTGTATTTTGAGGGTCGGAATCTATCTCGAATATATTATACTCTACCCATACAAATTATAAATGAAAGTCGCTTACCATTGTCGTCTGTGTGACAGCATTGTTCTTCTAAACTACGCAGCGGATTTTGATGCGGTTTTCATCATAATTTTGAGAATTTATTCCGAAAGGTTTATTATGTATACACATTAATATTATATCACTACATAGTATAAAACAAAGTCGCTTCCTGCTGTCTGTCCCTATGTATGCTTAGATCTTTAAAACTGCGCAACGGATTTTGATGCGGTTTTTTTTAATAGATACAGTGATTCAAGAGGAAGGTTTATATGTATAATATATGCATAATATAGTAGATAAACACTGATAATTTTAGAGGTTTCTAATATGATGTCGTAAATAAACACATTTTTTTTGCGCTTACACTGCAAACGCTGGCTGAACCCTACGAGCAGAAATAATGGCTCTAAAATTATCAGTGTTTCTCTATTGCACCCGTGCGAAGCCGGGGCGGGTCGCTAGTTTATGTATAAGAAATAAATCTCAAAGTTTTGTCAAGTCCTAAAACCCTGTGAGGGAGGGATGGGTCGCTAGAATCTGTATGAAAGCTCCTTCAAAACCTCGATGTGTATCTACATACATACAACGTGTAACGTTAAATGCGCAAAACCTCAGACACCCCAACTGATTTTTAATTTAATTGACCTATTTCAGAGAGAAAATAAGTCATTAAAAAATTGTAAAGGTTTTATTTGCTGTTTTAGTTTTACTGGCCATTCTGATCGTTTCTTGCGTCTGCGACGACGCTTTATCGAGGGAGGAGTCGTCACCGGGCCGCTGTGCCGCGCTGACATTGGCTTGCTTGACCTATTAATAAATACACACGGCAACATTTTTAATGAAGAATTTTTGAAAAATGTGACCTATATTAAAAAGTGGTTCAATTAATTCTGCTCATTATTCTGACCAAACTGTTTTCAGGTTTTACGTATTTAACGTTACACGTTGTATACTAATAATAAAGCTAAAGAGTTCCTTTGTTGGTTTGAACGCGCTAATCTCTGGAATTATCAGTCGTATTTGATTTTTTTTTTTTTGTTTGTTGATGTCCCAATTCTTGAGGAAGGTTATAGGCTTTTTAACATCACGCTATGACCCTTAGGTGCCGAGCAAAAAAGAATAAAAAATGATTAGTCAGGCTATTTTACTTTTGGTCAAGGAATATTTAGCTCGTGGTGTGGCACTTTGTTATTCACTTGCTTACTTTGTCGCTTTGTACGTAATATTAATAAAGTTTTGCGGCAAAGGTCGGTGGAGTTTGTCTTTTCGTTTTAGGAACTGAAACAGGAACTTTGGCTTGGGCTCTTTATTATTTCAAGTTATTTGAAATTGTAAACAGTGTGCGATATAATTAATTGAACTTTTCTTTTCTAATTTTTTCATGGAATCGGAATACGACTTAGGGCGAATTTTAACAAACTTTTATGTGGAGAATGATTCTTATCTTAGGAATAAATTTTGAATTTTTGACAGTTTTTCCATACTAGAACTGTCAGAAGTCAATTTTATTCCGCGGGTAAAAGAAGTCTGACTTCAGTAAAATCAGCCCTTAGAAAAAGTGTTGAACTTAGGTGAGAAAATGGAGGAGGTTACATTTTACTCACGAAGTATATTCCCCTAGAATACAAATCGATCAAGGTCTCCCTCCGCTAGATACCTATATGCAAAACCAGAACCATCAAATCACTCTGGCCCAAACATAAAGCCTCTACGTTATGGCCTCGCACTAGTTTATATCACGTCCTCTCACACAAAATCAAGCACATGCCATCCTGGTAATCCAATTACTAAGCAAGTTACTCGGCGTTTTCGCCATTTTCCTACCGAGACCCCATTTCATATCTGTATGGAGTAATTATTATTACTATGGCCATTGTTTCGGTAGTAACAGTAAACAAGGGACCAAGTGAAATATGCGTTTAATGCCCACCTTTCCAGATAATATCAAATCACATTGCAATATCAACTATATCTTCTACTACATAAGGTTCTTAGTCACTTGCGTTATCGCAGGTCTTTCATATCTCTTGGCTGTGTATGTGACCCTAATTTGAACTGTAATTTGTGAGTGATAAGGTCGGTGGTCTACGCGTCTGTCCGATTCAAGATGTCAAGATCCCCCTACCAACAATTCGTGTCAAATCTTCATCTCGAAGACGTCCAGTACGGGAATAGATGACATTTCCAATTTAGATGTCTGGCTGTAACTTATTCATGAAGATTGAAGATAATTATATTGTAATTAGGCAGCCTATATTTCCACGACGTTCATTCTTTGGTTTCCTATATTAACATCATCGTATTACTTTAATGCGATTCTGTAACCATCTCACCGTGAAAACTTGGGTGAAGTGAGCGTGGAGTGAGCTGTCAGTGTCATCCCACCTGATACTAGGGATTCACCAAGCATATATTTACAATCATAATCGAGATATTAATAATATTTTTTATAATAATTCTACTGATCATGTAATTTCAAAACTGGTATTTTAGTTGTCAAAACATTACTATTTTGTGGGATTTTAAAATAAAATAGCAAAATAGAAACTTGGTCAGAATATCAACTTTGTTTTTTTTTCTTTTATTTTCCTAGATTAAAACCCCCACAAAATAATAATATTTTGACAGTTAAAATACTAGCTTTTAAATATAAAATGATCAATACAGTTAACATAAAAACATGTTATTAAAATCTCGATTATGATTGTAAATGTTTGCTAAGTCAATCCCTAGCATCAGTGGGATGACACTGACTGCTCACTCCACGTAAGTTTTCACTGTGAGACTTTACAGAATCGACATGCTGATCCCTTAGAAAGTGAAAAGTGTAAAAACCTTTAATTTACATAATTGAGGAGTTAATATTTTTTTTTTACTTTATTTCGGTACCAATATTACACACGATACAGTAATCTAACAGGTATTCAATAATTGTGTGTGGCCTGAAAAGTTTTACAATTTGAATCCTACTGTGACGCTTTTGGAAAACTATCATCGAATTTGGAAAACCAATCAAAATTTCACGATTTCCTCTACCGATGCTTCCAATTAGAACTGTTTTTTATACCAGGTGTTTTTCCACGTGATATATTCTTTATTTATTTTATCTATACTGGATGGTTTTTTTACAGGCTCCAAATTTTTTCAGGGTGTTCTACTCTTGCCTATGAACAACTTTCACTATGGGACTAAATCGGAAATCTCGAAATCAAAATCAGCTGTTTAATACAAAAGTTCAATACCTACCTAGGTACTTGACCAAAATGTATGAAACAGTTGATTTTTTGTTGGTCCCATAGTGAAAGTTGTTCATATTCGTGGGTAGAACATCGTGTAAAAATTTGGAGACGGTAAAAAAAACTTGCTGTATAGGGTGCAGTGGTGGCCAATTGGTAACGGCCGCGACTTACGAGTTGTAGGTCGTAGGTTCGAACCCAGACAGGCGCTTTACTTTGTGCAAATTATTTCATCACCACTGCTCTCAAAACGGTGAAGGAAAACATCGTGAGGAAACCGGCATGTCCTCGAACCGAAAATTTCGAAGTCATGTGACATCCACCGACCTGCACTGCGCCCGCCGTGGTGGATTACGGCCCACTCCCTGTCACCGAGAGGAGATCCGTGTCCCAGCAGTGGGAACGTTATAGGCTGATTTTGCTGTACAGGGTGAAAGGTACATCGACGCGCAAACTGCAACCAACGTGTGATGAATTCAGATATCCTTTTTTTTTTTTATTTCGGGGGAAACCTTCAAAAGGCACCCGACCTCTGGGGAGGAAGGTCGGGGAGTGTGGGATTTTTACCTCCCCGGAGATCACCATTAGCACATAGGGGTGGTACCGGTTACTCTTATTAAAGACCAATTCCGGAACCCCCCCCGTGCAACGCCTGTAAGGCACATTCCTGGGGGGACTGTAAAGGGGACTGCTGCTGCTGGGGAGTTTGTTGCGCCACTTCTTCTTCCCAGCGAAAGCACTAGGAAGTGGTGAAGGGCGGGCGTTTTGGGGGACTGTCTTTTGTAATTTTGACGTTCGAAAAGTGCTGATTCTCAGCCTAGTTTGAATAAATGACTTTTGATTTTGATTTTGATTTTGACTCCCCTGAGCCTCGCTATGCACGGCAGCACGTGACCACTGTGCTACCGTCTTCCCTGGGGTCACTTGGTGGGCGGACAGAGTCCCCACTCTGTGCGCCCGCGACCCCAGAGGTCCACCTACCTTGGCTGTTAAGCGGGTTTCGGCGTATTAGGCGCCAAGGCTGTTGCCTCCCCGACGCCCCCTTCTCCGAGCAGGACCAGCCCTCTCCCGATCCCGCTCAGCGGCCTCCTTCTTGACCATCACGGTCTCATAGAAGGAGGCTACTTCCATCCAATTCTCTGTCTCTGCCAGCATAGCCCTCACTACTGCTGGCAGAGACAGGTCTCGCCCGATCCTGGCCACCAGGACCCGCCGCTCAGCGGCCCACAAATTCAGATATCCTAGCGTAGAAATTTTTCGTCGGTTATCAAAACAATCAGCTCATCATCAACTGCCTAGCCTTTTCCCAACTGTGTTGGTGTCGGCTTCCAGTCTAACCGGATGCAGCTGAATACCTGTACTTTACATGGAGCGACTGCCTATCTGACCTCCACAAACCACTTACTGGGTAATACGATACCCCTTGGTACGACTGGTTGTCAGACTTTTGGGCTACTGACGAGCCGTAACAACTGTCAAAGATCCAGGAATGACAGCCGGGACCAACGGCTTAACGTGCTTTCCGAGGCACGGAGGGGTCTTGGTATGTGAAGACGGTCACACATCCACCGACCAAACGTGGCAAACGTAGCTTAACCTGATCGATCGTCCCGTGCGACTGTTATTACTTAGCCACAAGAACCTTTTCTATCAAAAAAATCAGCTGTTTCATAGAAAATAATTGTTTAACGATTTTATGTTTTTTTTGTTTTTGGTGTCCTTTACTCTTTCACACGCTGTCTACATCTCTCTATCTATTGTCCTATCGCAGGTATGCTGGAAGAGATTTCTTATGAAATAAGCATCACCTTTGTACCTTTTTTTCTGTTCTGTTTTTCTTGTCTGTTTATATATGTGTGTACATAAATGGTAAAATAAATAGATAAAAGGAAATACCTACGCGGTCGAAACGTATGACCGAGCAATTTATTTTTAATAACCTCGAAAAAATTTCAACGAGTGTTCAGAATCATATATTGAATCCGTGTTAACGGGATGCGCGTCGATGTCACTGTATACCTAATTTATTCCATCTATATTGACTCACAAAGTAATAAAAATAGACCCTTAGTCTGATCAAAAATTTACACTCTCCTACCGTAGCAAATTGTGAGAACAAATAGTGAGGGTTCCGTACTCAAGATGTATAGTTAGGGGTCAGTAAAATAACGAACTGCCGAAACCCAATACTAGGTTGAGGATTTATTAGTTCTAATTCAAAATACAGAGGCGGAAACCATTTGTCAAGGGGCTCCTTATCTACGTCGTAATTGTAGGTATGGAGAAACTAGAAATATTTTGCTCGTTAAAACATGGCTGTATAGTGTATATTTGGTAGGCTATGGTTAATTTACGAGCAATGCAAATGAGGAATATCTTTAGGATTTACTTTGGGGTGAATTAACCCTTAAATGTATAATGTTGCCATATGGCAACAAAGTACGTCATTTAATATTTTTAAGAATGTGATAGCTGTGAGTTTCTGATCGCACCTCTTTTTGTCAAAACAATATATATACTCTATGAATATTAATATTATTGTATAATTATTATATATTTATTATCTAAATTCTATAAATAAATACCTATACAATAGCATTTTTTGCAATACGATAAAATAAATCATGCATTTAAGGGTTAAAAGAACAATGTGACGATATTTTTATGTTGCAATTTGCAACTACTCTTCAGTGTTACGGTTAAGGTAATTAGCGCCCGACGTCAGTTTGCCTTGTTATTACCACTTCATACAACTGTCAAAGAATGAGCTGCACCCTAATTGCGTAACACACTATTACTCTCAATTTGAATCATTTCGAAGCATATTGCTAATCCATTGCTCCATATGTTCGAAAAATGTGTCTGCTCAACAACGTAAATAACGCAATGAATGTTGTTGAACTGTCAAAATGAAAAGCATTGCTACTGATAGTGCGTTACGCAACTACCCTGTTGTTGTCATTTGAATATACGGCCAATTTTAGTTGGTAGTCGACTTGCTTGGCAGTTTGCGTCATACCTGCCTACATAAGTTTCTGAGCAGTCAGTTTCCTACTTCCAACCTTCATGACTATAAGATTTTTTGCCACCGCCTGCATAACCAGCATATAATATTCCCACTGCTGGGACACAGGCTCCTTCTTTTCCTAGACGGAGTGGGCCATAATCCACCACGCGGGCCCAGTGCGGGTTTGTGGGTGTTACATGTCTTCCAAGTTTTGGTTCAAGGACATGCCGGTTTCCTCACGATGTTCTCCTTCGCCGTTTTGAGAGCATCATCATCTGCCTAGCCGTTTCCCAACTATGTTAGGGTCGGCTTCCAGTCTAACCGGATGCAGCTGAATACCGGTATTTTACATGGAGCGATTGCCTATCTGACCTCCACAACTTAGTTACTGGGTAATACAATACTCCTTGGTAAAACTGGTTGTCAGACTTTCGGGTTACTGACGACCCGTAACGACTGTCAAAGATCCAGGAATGACAGCCGAGACCAACGGCTTAACGTGCTTTCCGAGGCACGGAGGGGTCTTGGTATGTGAAGATGGTCACCCATCCACGGACCAACCGCGGCAAGCGCAGCGTAACCTGATCGATCGACCCGTGCGGCTGTTATTACTTAGTCACAAACCCCTCCCTTCGCCGTTTCTGTGATAGGTAGATGGTTACCACCTGTTACCTCATGCACTTGGTCGCGACAGGTGATATTCAGATGGCAAAGTGCACAATGTTCAAACAGCTTCATCAGCCTAGTCCGGGTAAAACCAAATAAAACAAAGGATCTATTTTTTTACTGAATTTATTAGGCACAATTTCCTTTTTTTCATGTATTCTACAGAAAGATTAAAACACACGTTTAGGAATTATTTTGATTAAAATAATATGCAAGAACACTGACGATGTTGGCTTAGTGCACATAAGTGCTTTAAATCATCGATAAATAAATAGGTCGAATAAAAAGAATTCGCGTCAAGTATTAAAATTATATTAATAGTATCTGTTGCAAAAAAAAAGTAAAATAAAACTTGCACACTAATTGCGTAATTTAAATCACAATCTGAATGATTTTGAAGGATATAACGGATCAATTGCTTCATATGATGTGCGAAAAATATGTCTGCTCAACAATGTATGTAAATAACACAATGAGTGTTGTTGAACTCTCGAAATAAAAGCCACTGCTAACAGTAGCGATGGATTTCATCGAAATGGGGGGGGGGGGAGAATTGCGTAACACACTAACAGTATTGTGTCACGCAATTATCCCACTGATTTATACGTTCCTAAATTGCCTGTGGAATACAATTTAAGATGAAGCATCAATAAAAGTTGGCATACAATAACATTGACGCAAGAAATAACTTACACCGTCTAAAGACTCTTTAGACGCAAGTCATTTATTGATTCAATTTCGTTGTGTACCATTGCCAAGAAGCTTACATCGTGAAAGTTGGGCTTAAAATAAGCCAAACGGAACGCGAAATCTCTAAACACATCTCAGATACATAAACAAAACAAGATCCCGCAGAACATCCACAAACATCCTCTACATCGAAATTTGGCGAATGTTTAACGCGTGATAAAGCATCAGCAAATTAAAGTTTGCGGCAAGTTTACTGGAAGTGCCACAACTGTCTGCTAAGTTTATATGCTGACAGGACAGGTAAAGCGACCGACATTAAGATTATATCAAAGAGCATTTGTGGAAACAAACATGTTTGCTACCCGGCCAATGAAGTGTGGGGAGGTGTGAGTGCTGGATGTGGCTTGAGCGTGGTTCGATAAGTCTACAGTCAGAGAAAGAGATAGGAACCAGTCAAAAAAACTGGTTTACTCAACACAGTTAAACCGGTTGACTGCCGTAATTACAGAAACAATTAAAAAGCCATTGTGTCTCGCGTGGACACGCTCATACGATACGACATAATATAATTTACCATTGACATGCATGTTAAAATAATGTATAATTGATCCATTATTTATTTAAAATACATTTACTTGATTGCTGATCGACACTTCACGTGATCAGAGGGCTGGGTCGTTCTTTGGCCAAGGAATTAACATTGCTATTCAACGTGGCAATGCTGCCAGTCTTCTGGGCACGTTTCCAGATGACAGCGATGCGGACGAGTACTTTGACGCCTAAATCCTTTTGTTTTTGTATTTGTTTATATAGTTAGTTAGTCTTTTAATCTAGTGCCTAGTGTAAATATAATAATTAGTCAATAAATACATAAATAAATACATTTTTCTTTCTTTTCCGAAAGTGGATAACTGATTAAGTGACGATGGAATATGAATTTATTGACATTGTTTACAATTTGATGAAATATGACATTACTAGCCCTTTAATATAATTTACCATTGATATACATTTAAAAATAAATTATAATTTATTAAATATTTATGAATGATACATTTATTTGACATTATTTACTTGAACGAAACTTTGTATTGTATATATTCAGACTTATTACTGAAATACGAATATATTTGTACACCAATTTATTTAGTAGGACATAATGCTCCTGTGTTCAAGAATAAAGATACATTGATAGATTGAATGATTGATTGATTGATTGACATAGGAAGGGTTATTCTACGTAGGGGAAAAACAATATAATTTGTTGCGTCATTACTTTTAGCAAAAGGCACATAGAGACAGACACAGCGACAAAGGTTTTACATACTAAGCACACGCAAAAAAATATAACTAAAAGAGAAAAGTATTGTAGTTTGTTGTCCGGTTATCTATATCTTATGTTAACGGTTCGTAATCTGTATAAAATATAATAATACATCATACCACCCTATCATTGTCCCACTGCAGGACACCCACCCTCCCCACCCCCGCCCACCACCCACCCACCACCCTCGTCTCATACAGAGAAGGCATGAGCATTGATCACCACGCTTGCTCAAGACGGGTTGGCGATTTCAAACTTATACCCATGACCTATAAAATCCAGGATTTGTCACGATTTTTTTCTACACCTATGTCAGTAATGTTTAACAAGGAAACCTCGCGAGGTGTCCCTCACCGATTTAGTTGCAGCTTTACTATAATAATCTACATGAAAAATTATGAGATACTTTTTTTTCTTTTTAGCTAACAAACGTTTTAAAGGGGTGGAAATCAGCCTCAAAGTTCGTACCCCAAAATGATGGTTTGCAGTTTTCACACATTTAATAAAAAAATTCCAAAATGACTTTAACCATTAAAACCATTATACAGAAAAATAGGTACAGAGGAGGAGGAGATGCTTATTTCATAAGAAATCTCTTCTGAATGAGATTATCTTCTTAACCTTGTAGGTATTTGTAGGTATACCATATAACTTTTATGTTTAAAATTCTACTACCTATCATAATAAATATCTTATAATGTTTTTTGTTTTGTTCCAGGTACGTTACTTCGCTTTTATAAACAACAATCGAAGAGTTGTAAGTTGGACTTTTAATGAACCTTAATGAGGCACCACCCGTAACTAAGTATTTAAAAGTTTTTTAACTACACAAGAGATTTAATTTCTTTGCAAAGAAACTTGAAAAGAGATAAACTCTTATAATTATGCGATTTTGAGTAATCTGATAAAACAGATAAGTGGTGGTTAAAATGGTTTGGATTCCAGTAACAATTTTACTATATTAATTATTATGCTCATTGCCACATACATAAAACCATGCTACGAGCGAGTCGTAGCTGTGCTACGATTCTACGTGCTACGAATGCTACGAGTATGTATTGAAAATAGTTATTTCATTATAATTTATTTTTTATTATCTTTACTATATACAAATGTCCCTATAGAAATATTTTGTTTTTCTTTCTTTTTAAAACACAACATTGACAGTAATGACTGGTCAGATTCATATTGTAAATACATTTTAGTCCATTTAACAATCGTTCTTATTGACGTGGCTTTACTATTTTTGTTACATTTCAGTTAAATAAAATATCTCTATCATCCCCCAAAGACTCATCAACAATACGAAACAGCCTTATTACTAAACTTAAACATACTCAACTCGAAATCAAGATAAATAATCAACAAAGAGCATCCAGTGGAGACACCTAACAAATTCTCCTGGTAAACACACCGGGGTGTCACACTCGAGTGTCCCGACTGTGATCACTCACACTTTCGTCCCAGACACAAATTAATGAATGTCTGCAATTAGGGCCCCGACACTCGAAACTGGCTGAAGCTTTAATATTTTAAGGACGTCATTTAATGAGATTTAATATTGTTGTTCGCACCCTAAACTTGATTTGAGCACGTTTCTATAATTATTTGATCAATGTTGTCAGAAATTATGTGTTCTGTTGTGTGAGCATGTATTCGTATTTAAATGTTAGCGTTTCTGTTTGCAGAGTAAGCAAAACTTGGGTATGCAAATATCGTAGTTGTTTGCGAGTAGTTTTTTGTAGAAATAGTTTGTTTGTACAACTTTCAGGTACTAATGTTTCGGCGTGCAGCTTATTGTTAAATAAGCCTACAAATGTAGGCAAGACCACAGTTTTTAGGGTTCCGTAGTCATCCAGGAGCCCTTATAGTTTCGCCATGTTCGTCTGTCTGTCCGTCCGTCCGCCCTTCCGCAGCTTAGCTCAGCGAATCTTTAGCACTAGAAAGCTATAATTTGGCATGGATATACATATTGATCACGCCGAAAAAGTGGTAATAAAATCTTAAAAAAAAAAAAATTTTTTAGGTTACCTCCTCTACACGTAAAATGGGGATGTTTTTTTCTCGTCTACCCCGTGGTGTGGGATATCGTTGGATAGGTCTCTCAAAAATATTGCGGGTTTGCGAAAACGACTTTTCGATTCAGGGATCCGTTTGTGAAATATTAAGCTTTAAAGTACTAATTATTGTTAGAGTAACCCCCCCCCCCCCCCCTGCCAGCTGAATGATTGCTTTTGGATATGTGAAAAAACTCACGGCAGTAGTATATGTACATTAGATGGAATGACAGCTCACTTCACCTAACTTCTCACGATGAGATTCTAACAGAATCGACCCGCTGTTTGGTGTTTAAAACGTTTCTGAAAGATCAAAGATCTTTAATTTAACTTAGCTTATTGCGCATTACAATAATATACCTATAATTTTGCAGGTCTGTCCTGCAAAAACTAATGCTGCATACTTTTAGAGAACACCTAATAGATTTTTAAGACAAACCACTCAGAGAGAGATGGTCCTTTCTGACTGTAAAAAATTAAACCAAAATATAAGAATAAATGTGGAGAACGTTTATTTCAAAAGATTTTTAAATATCAGGGCCGAGCAGTATAATGTAGGGTTCCGTTTCCTGATATTGAAAAATCTTTAGATAATACACTAAGCTCTCCATTCATTCATCACATTGATAAATCCCGATTACCATGGATTTCAAATAAAACATCCCGGATCTGAGTTTTTATTTATCCGTTTATTTAATTATTTAATAAAAACGCAGAATCAACGTTCCGTTTAGAGTTCCAGTAATGCTAATAATATTGTACCTACATAATATAACATAATACATAATATATATATAATAATAATATCGAGGGAATAAAATGGCTGATCAAAATTTATTTTGTTAGTTTTGGTTCGATATCAATTTGCGCCTTTATTTAAGTTATGTTGTTTTATGTGTTACCGAGTTTTACACAACAAACATTGGCTATTCATTGGTTAGTTAAAATAATAGTTTAATATTCAACAATAGTTACCAATTATTTTTTATAGAGTAACTGTGGAGTTTTTTTCTTCTTCTCCATGGGAAACGACCAATTGGAACCGTGCTTCTGATAAGTGCCCCTGTAGGTTTATGTAAATAAAATAGTTTGATTTTGATTTATGAGTTCTATATTAGTTTAATTTACAATTAAAATATTATTTTCGCACTAACAATTAGTACCTCAGGTACAGGGTTTGTCCCTCGGGAAATTCTCGGAAGCAGCCCAGACTCCCAGACTCTGAATTTGTACCCGGTGCAGTAGTGGGTACTCAATGGAGTATTTAATTTGACAGGACTAAAGTATTATTTATCTTTTGTCCTTTTCTGAATGAAATAGAAAGAAAAAGATGCAAAGAACTTAAATTTAATTTAATTTGTGAAGAAGAGAATCGGCGCCATTGGCAAGGCTCACAGCTCTAAGTTCTACGTATATGAATGAGAGGTTCGTGTGAACAAACCCACTGTATGCTAGAAAACTGCGTCTATTAGGAACTTTTTAAACTGTAGTAAACTAAGAAATAAACCTATGAAAGTTACTGTTGTACTTACAGACGCCAGCACATCAAGCTACCCGAAACTGTCAGATTTTCCCAATCAACTTTGAGCCTTATGTTTTAGCAATAAAGTTGAAAATCTATTAAAGAAATCTGGCAAATTGTAGTAGCTTGATGTGCTAGCGTCTGTACTAAAGACATTTTGGTGGCGAGAGCTAAGTGCCGCAAGCTCCATTACATATTTTAATCTGTTCAGTATTTTAGTTTAAAACTCGCATTTGCGTTCGCAACTTAAGTCTCATATAATATCGCTACAACTGTAACCATTACAATTTAATCGCGCCCCCAAGAAGCATACTTTGAACATGTTCAGAACAACAATCTTGTACTTTCAACTTGTTCAAGCACAAACGATATTAAATAGAGACAAAGTACAGTCATCAAAAAATATCACCACCCCAACAACGCAACTTTATTTGGTACCAGATAGACGCGATCTTACTTCGGCCTTTTTTTTACTTTTTTTCCAGCCGCAAGGAAATCGTTTAAGTTAACTCGTTTACTCATGAAACTTGCCTTGTGGTGCGGATTACGGAGATAAAACTTAGTTCGGTTGCTTCTATTAAAATGGTTTCGAAAAGTATTTTAATAATTCGCTGACTGTACTTTATCTGTTTGTTGGAGTTTGATTGAGTCTTTAGGCGCGCACTTTTTGATTTTTGAAAGAGATTATGTCGTTTGGGGTGTTTTGTTGTTTCGAACAAATGACGTTATTTAATTAGTTTTTCTGACTTTTCCATTTCTTTCTTTTATTATTGACTACTACAAAATGTATACTGATTTGAAAAGGCATGAAAATAGCTCGACCGATTGTGATGAGATTTTGTCAAGTTGATGTATGCGCGCCGTAGAAAGTTCCTAAAGAAAACAACGAAAAGGCATTGCAACGCAAGCGTTAGCTAGTTCCACTAGCATATATTTTACCCCTCATTGGTACACACATTTCATTATTATTACCTAACATTATTGTTTATTAGTTAAGCTAAATTCATATTCATAATTGTATTACTCTTATACGATTGTAATCAAATAAAGTTTGAAACATTATTATTAATATTTTCATTAAGTGAAGAAAGTGACATTATTTACATAGACATACCTTTACTTTTATAGTCACACCTAAATGCAAGAAATCCAATAACGTGACTTCCTTTTTATACATATTTAACTTGAATCAAACATCAAAATATTCACATATCAAACTCCACAACAAAGTAAAAGTTATAAATAAACTCGGAAAGTAATAAACACATAACGCTATTCATAAACACGTTGCGTTTCCAAGCATATCGACACGCGATCCCAAAGACTTCGTGATTTATATTCAGAGGCAATTGGCAGGGGTATACCGTATAGTCAAAAGGCTAGGCAGATGACGACGACGATAAAGCTGTGACGATAAAGCTGAATGTTCTAGATAAAATAAATAGTGAATTGATAGCTAATATAATAACAGCCGCACAAGTCGATCGATCAGGTTAAGCTACGCTTGCCACGGTTGGTCTGTGGATGGGTGACCATCATTACATACCGAGACCCCTCCGTGCCTCGGAAAGTACGTTAAGCCGTTGGTCCCGCCTGTCATTCGTAGATCTTTGACAGTCGTTACGGGTAATCAGAAGCCCGAGTCTGACAACCAGTCTTACCTAGGGGTATCGTATTACCCAGTAACTGGGTTGTGGAGGTCAGATAGGCAGTCGCTCCATGTAAAGTACTGGTATTCAGCTGCATCTGGTTAGACTGGAAGCCGACCCCAACATAGTTGGGAAGAGGCAGGCAGATGATGATGATCGCTAATATAGCCTTCATGATAATAAATACAATCAGCCTATAATGTCCCCACTGCTGGGACACAGGCCTCCTCTCTGTGAGAGGGAGTGGGCCGTAATCCACCACGCGGGCTCAGTGCGGGGTGGTAGATGTCACATGTCTTCGAATTTTTGGTTCTTGGACATTCCGGTTTACTTACAATGTGTTTCTTCGTCGATTTGAGAGCAAAGGACGATTAATACATACATTTTTAAATCTAAATTACACGACATGACTTTATTCTGCGCTGTGTGGCGAGCAGACTCGATTGTTTATGTAACACAAATGAGTCAAGTTACTTGAGGAATAAAGATATTATTATTAGAACAACATTACGTCCAGCATGTCGATTCTGTAAAAATCTCACAGTGAAAACTAGCGTGGAGTGAGCTGTCAGTGTCATCCCACCTGATACTAGGGATTGACCAAGCAAACATTTACAGTCATAATCGAGATTTGAATAATATTTTTATGGTAATTCTATTGATCGTTTTATATAATTTCAAAACTAGTATTTTAGTTGTCAAAACATTACTATTTTGTGGGGTTTTAAAATAAAATAGCAAAACAGAAACGTAGTCAGAATATAATTTTTTATTTTTGTTTATTTTCCCTACATAAAACTCCACAAAATAGTAATGTTTTGACAATTAAAATACTAGCTTTGAAATTATATAAACTGATCAATAGAATTAGCATAAAAATATTATTAAAATTTCGATTATGATTGTAAATGTATGCTTGATCAATCCCTGGTATCAGGTGGGATGACACTGACAGCTCATTCCACGCTCACTTCACCTAAGTTTTCACGGTGAGATTGTTACAGAATCGCATTGCAAGGGTTCGGCAGAGGTGTTCCTATAGTACACCTACATTCTGCCAGTTATTTTAAGTTACACGAAATAGGGTTCGAGCCTATTGATGCACAAAACCAGACCCCGGACTCCCACTGAGAAATTCCTGATTGAAAAACCCAATACACTAGCAATGTTCAGTTTATTTCAAGCAGTCAATTCAATTCTTCACACATAGCTTGAGTAATTTATGTAACAATATAGGGGACGGACATAAATAAAATGAAAAAAAAAATATATATCCCCCAACACATGATCCTTAAAGCTCGCGCGGAAATAATCGTTCGATATTCAAAACGAAGGGCTTCGCTTTTCGCGCAATTAACCGCCGAGTTTAGTCCCTCTGCTTCCGGTCGGGTACTTCCGGTTCGCCCCCTAGCTGATGACTCGCAGTATATTGATTAATGAAAAAATGTATTCTAGAATATTCCTTGAGAAGTGGAAGTGACGAGTCATTAAAGTGACAAGTTTTGAAGATAAAACATTTGGCTATAGATATGGAGGCAGAAATGATCGATAATATGACATACACACGGGACAAATTTGTTTCGCTTATATTTTCTTGGGAGTCAAAAGACTGTTTCAACTGCTTGTGATCTTGCATTGTTAGGTCACATTGTGACATGCATGCATTCCTAGCTACTTGCAGGTAGCAGACCATAAAGCTGACCTTACCTCTTCTAAGAGAACGAACCTGCGTAGGCAACACAACCTCCAAATCAATATTCTTTGTTCTGTTTAAATACGCAGACAGTACCATCAAAAAGGTTCACCAGTTGCTTGTTTCGAGGCAACAGCTCTAGTATAGAATATACCCAAACAAAAATATACGGAACCAGGTGCAACCAGACCAACGAATTACACACTTCAGCTCCCCACAACACTATGCGAATATAAGCGAGAAAAAAAACTTTTAAATTTCTTGAAAAAATACCCAGGCGTTTCATGCGGAATTGTATTGTTTTCCAACACCCTGGATACCGGCGCGAATGCGGAAAACGATAATGAGGGAGCAGTTTTTCCGTCTACCCTCTCTCTCCTTGAAATGAGGTCGAATTACGAATTGTGTGCTCACTCGAAAAAAAATTACTCCGACCACGATTGTGCCTGCCGCGGCAAATTAACGATATAGGTATTTTTGCACGATAAAATGTGTATTGTAGGATTTTTGTATTGTGTTTAAGATTTTAGAGACGTAGGGAAATCGAGTTGTAGAGTATTAATATTGATTTGAAGATTAAGGTCAACGGCAGAAGGAAAAAGCGAATAGCTAATTTACATTGAACCATTGTTATTTCATCATCTGCCTGCCTTTTCCCAACTATGTTGGGGTCGGCTTCCAGTCTAACCGGATGCAGCTGAATACCAATATTTTACATGGAGCGACTGCCTATCTGACCTCCACAACCCAGTTACTGGGTAATACGATACCCCTTGGTAAGACTGGTTGTCAGACTTTCGGGCTTCTGACTACCCGTAACGACTGGCAAAGATCCACGAATAAGAGCCGGTACCAACGGCTTAACGTGCTTTCCCGGGGCACGGATGGTTCTCGGTATGTAAAGATGGTCACCCACCCACAGACCAACCGCGGCAAGCGTAGCTTAACCTGATCGATCAACCTGTGCGACTGTTATTACTTAGCCACGGGCCCCTCATTGAACCATTGTTACAAACCTACGGAAATAACTTTCTTTCGTACAAAGATAAAATCAATAAATAAGGATGAGTAGGTACAGACGCCAGCACATCAAGCTACCCGAAACTGTCAAATTTTCCCAATCAACTGAATCTTACACTGTATCGATAAAGTTAAAAATCTATTAAAGAAATTTGACATATTGTAGTAGCTTGATGTGCTGGCGTCTGTACATCTATTTTTATATTGTTTTTTCGTTATACGTAGTTGTCATCGTGTCAACTGAAAAAAAGTTGTTGACATTCCTTAACTATGAGTAGGCTACCTGCTCATAATTTTACCGTATCCTATCTAATCATACATTTCACTATTTATGACAACAATTATTATGCCTGGTCATTAGGAAGTAGAAGGATCTCGTCCTACATTCAACTATACAACATTATTTTTAGTATATTGCAAACCTGAATATAGTTTGTTCAGAATAAGTAACTGAATCGATTCCAATAATTTTTACAGTATCTTATATTTTTTCCCATAAATATTTAAAAAAGGTAACAAATTGGACACCGAGCGACACTAAGAACATATCCGCAATCATAATGTATGGGCACAACACAGGTCACAGCTGGTCGGCCGGCGGCGCGTGTTAAGTGGTAACCAACTTTTTTTACGGACATCCAGGTCACATAACAAGCTTATAACTTTGTGATTTTTCATGATACAGTTTTGAAATTTTGTACATAGATTCTTTACGTAAAAATACTAGACACGTGTTTCAGAATCAATTAAACAAAGTCGGGTTACTTACACAATTTATAACTTAAGAAAGCCTGGACCGATTTTTGTGATCTTTGATTTCTTAGATTTGTCTCCACCCCGAATAGCAGAACAACTGTGAAAATTGAGAAAAATTCAAAAAAAAAATAGCATAATTATTTTTTTCATATATTCGTTATTATTGATTCTGTGGCGTCAGCTAAATATTTATGAATCACAATATTGTTTCCTCGATTCACGTAGCTAACAATACTTTGTGCTGCTTAATTTTTCTACCTTAACCAATATATCTATCTATATCAACCTCGCACGTTATTCAAAGCTGTAATATATTACCTACTCTTCAAACCTCCATCATTTTCAAACACATATCAGTATAAAAGAGTTCATATCAAAAGGTAAAGCCTTCACGTCGTTCCTGAATAAAAACCTTTGCAAATAATACGAGACCAAAATAATCACCTGAACACAGTTCAAAGTACTCTGATCCCAAGCGTTTTGTAGCATCCGATAGAAAAAGGGCTCCATCGACAGACGCGCTTTATATCCACATAAAAAAATTATGAAGGTCCCTGCAAACGCCAAATTGAATATGAAATCAGCACGATGAACTTTTAGTCTAAATTTAATGAAGTGAAGTGGGCACGTGTTCCGGAGTAGCTTCCATTTTGAGCTTTCTTGTTTAAATTGTATACGCTGAAAATGTTTGGAGTCTTATTTGGAAACGAGGAAATATTAAAGAATAACAATACAACGATACGAGGTCATGTAAGAGGCTGTGGGTTCAAATCCGGACAAGTACCAATATGACGTTTGTCTTTTTTTCTTTCTTTTTTTTTTTGATCTTGGAAGCGATGTCAATAATTTCCATTCAGGAAAAAATCGTGAAGAAACTTGGACTTTATAAAATCAAAAGTCATTTATTCAAACTAGGCTGAGAATCAGCACTTTTCGATCGTCAAAATTACAACAGACAGTCCCCCAAAACGCCCGCCCTTCACCACTTCCTAGTGCTTTCGCTGGGAAGAAGAAGTGGCGCAACAAACTCCCCAGCAGCTATATAGGGTGACTGGTAATTAGTGATCGATACTTAAACACATGATTCTACTCATCATTACAAACAACCTTTACTATCGGACCAAATCCGAAATCGCGAAAAAAAAATCAGCTGTTCCCTACATTTTGACGACTCGTACGAACATAAATGTAGGGAACAGCGTGTGATTTTTTTTTCGAGATTTCGGATTTGGTCCGATAGTAAAAGTGGTTTGTAATGATGAGTAGAATCATGTGTTTAAGTATGGACCACTAATTACCAGTCACCCTATATTATGTATATGGATATCTAAAATCGCCAACCCGTCTTGAGCGCGCGTAGTGATCAATGCTCGTGCTTTCTTTGTATGAGAAGAGGTCTTTGTCCTGCAGTGGATCAATGATAGGCTGGTATTATATGATACAACAATACTTATATTTGAATTAAGAATTTGAGATAAATTTCAAGTTATGGGGCAACAAACTGAGTGTCATACTTAACAAAGTTCAAATTCCATTGCAGCCAAAAACTTCTTATGTCCTTTTTTATTTACAAATGGTCACACAAAAATTTACTTAAAATACATTAAACTAAAGTAGTTAACTGATTAAGTGGCGATGGAATGTAAATTATCTGAGTTTATGAACACTGCTACACGCTTTTACGCCAAAAATAAGCTAAAGACCACACTATGTCGGATATGTCAATTATGTTATAAACTGCTGCATGTCGATTCTAGAAAAATCTCACCGTGTGAACTTGCGTGGATTAAGCTGTCAGTGTCATCCCACTGATGCTAGGAATTGACTAAGCAAACATTTACAATCATAATCGAGATTTCAATAATATTTTTATGCTAATTGTATTGATCATTTCACATAATTTCAAAACTAGCATTTTTGTTGTCAAAATATTACTATTTTGTGGTTGTTTTTGTAGGGGTGGAAATAACTGGTAAAATATGTCATTACTTATTTTTTATTTTTTTTATTATTCATTTTATTTTTTTTTTTATTTATCTTATTTTTTTTTATTTATCTTATTTTTTATTTATTTTATTTATCTTATTTTTTTTGCTTATGTCATTGGCCTGAATCCACACGTCACTGCACACGTCACATATTTATATTCGTGTCTTTATTTGCCTTTTTTTATTGTTAATAAGATGTTACAAGTTTGTTAAGGTTGGTTTTGGAAAAATGTTGGTTTTGTTTTTTCTTTGTGACTGTTGGCATATTGATAACTTTCATCTTCGGAAACAAGGACTCGATACTGTTTTCTATCAAACAGTCACTTCTCACTTCTGAAATGAAGTTACAGTGATAAAAAAGTCATAAGTCTTAATCAGCCTATATTTTTCCCAATGGTAGGGTGGGATACAGGCCTTCTCTGTGTGAGGGAGTGACCCATTCCACCACATGGGCGTTGTAAAGAACAGTAGACAAAGAGATTAAAAAAAAACACTTTAACTTAGAAAACCGCATTTAATTCAATTAACAAAATACCTCGTCTCCACCGCTATCACTAAAACCGAGTTTAATGAATCTTAATACCTATCTGTGAAGGATATATTTCAAGATGTTAGAGCTTTCGGACTTAATGTACCATCGTAAGATGAACGGCACGATTATAACGCGAAGATCGCGAGATACCTCTTATTTATGATCGTTTAACCCTTCAAAAGTAATGTGAGATTTTTTTTTTGTTTTTTAACGCTGTTTTTACTTTTTATTGTTGAATTAATTTGTGGTTTTGTTTTTACCGAAAAAGTTGATATTGAGAGGATAACACAGTGTACTTTGAGTGCTAATATCACACTAATTCGTTAACTATTCGGCAGGCCTGTTGGACTAGTGGTCAGTGGCCCTGACTACTCGTGCTATACACAAGGTCGTGGGTTCGATGTTTGTGTGATTAGCACGATCATTTGTGCTTTGTCTGGGTGTAATTTATGTATAATATGAATCTATTTAGAAATATATATGTATGTTTATCAGTTGTCTAGTAGTACTCATAGCACAAGCTCTGCTTAGTTTGGGACTAGATGGCGTTGTGTGAAAGTTGTGGAATATTATTATATTATATTATTATTATATCAACTAAGAAGAGTAATGTAGACATTACCAAATATTATCATCACCTCTATATCTATAACAATATGACTTCACGTGACCAGAGGGCTGGCCTATTTTTAGCCCAAAGAATCAGCATTGCCATCCAACGTGGTAATGCTGCCAGCCTTTTGGGCACTTACCCCATTGACAGCGTATATAGCAATAATAAAGCTGAAGAGTTGTTGGTTGGTTTGCACACTGATCTCTGGAACTAAAATCGGAATTGAGAAATTATTTTTGTATTTGATATTCTAAGTCTTGAGGAAGGCTATAGGCTATACTAATAATAAAGCTGAAGAGTTTGTTTGTTTATTTGAACGCGCTAATCTCTGGATCTGAGTAAATATTTTTGCAACAAAGTAATACCGCGGGAAGGCGATGCAGAAAAAAATCAGTTGTTCCCTACATTTGTGTTCGCATAACTCGTCAAAATGCACACACAACAACAGCAAAAACAGCAGATTTTTTTTTCGCGATTTCTTTTTTGTTCCCACAGTAAAAGTTGTTCATAATGAAGAGTACCTCCAATGAACCCTTATGAGGCTGTGCGTTATTTAAGTTTCAACTTGTATATGCCTATAACAATTTACTGCTGGAATAAGGCTCTCCAATCACACTCACTTATTCTGACCTTAGCATTATTCAACAATGGCGTTGATTGGTTAATAATATGATGATTTGTTACTTTTAAATACGAATGCAAAGCCGATTAGACACAATAAGTACAGGATTTACATTATCGCTGAAATTTTTTAATTTTATTTAATCAGCTAATTGAGTACCTCCCGTGTTTAGGTATGAAAAATAAATACCAGATATTTCATTTACATTTTAACTGCGTGCTGTTTTAATTGGTTTTCGGTGAAAGTAATATTTTTACTTCAGCAGTGTGATTTTGTAACCACCACCGTAAAAATTTAGATGAAGTGAGGGTGGAGTGAGCTGTTAGTGTCATCCTACCTGATACTATGATCAAGCATACATTTACAATCCTAATCGAGATTTTAATAATATTATTAATAACAAACAATGTCGATGCATATTTTCATCAGTCTAGTAGCTGTTAATGTTTTATTTTAATTATTGTTCGTGTGTGACGCGCTCGCACCTCAGGCTATATAAGGCAGTGTCTAGAAAAAAAAGAACCACGAAGATTCTGACTGTGTTTCTGTTTGACTGTTTCATTTTAAAACCCCACAAAATTGTGTTGTGTTGACAACTAAAATACTAGTTTTGAAATTAAATAAAATGATCAATAGAATTAGTATAAAAAATAGTATTAGTATCTCGATTATGATTCTAAATGTTTGCTTGGTCAATCCCCAGCATCAGTGGGATGACACTGACAGCTCACTCCACGCAAGTTTTCACGGTGAGATTTTTACAGAATCGACCGGCAGGTCCGTATTAATGATTTTCACGATTCAACTTTAATTAAAATACCAAAATATATTTTAAACAGAAATATCATTTGAGGACATATTGTGTTTACTTTCATCTTGCAAAAACAACTTAAAACCAAACCCTTTTCTTCAAAAACGTCATATAAAAAATGATTTTATGTTTCAATCTCACTTTAGTTTTACGGTTTTTTTGCAGCATAACAGCTACGTCAAACACACAATTAGTACCTAAACCTAGCCGGTCGATTCTGTAAAAATCTCACCGTGAAATCATAAGCGAAGTGAGCACTTATTAGTGTTAATCCCCAGCGAATGACAGCTCACTCCACGCTCACTTCACCCAAGCTTTCACGGTGAGATGGTTACAGAATCGCACGGCAGTTCATTTTACGCACCACATAAACGTACTCTACTCTTAACCTAGCCGTCAAACAATTTTCAACGCATATTCATTCTGTATACTAACGTAGTCATTATCTCGACATACATACATTAACATAGTACCCAGGGCTACATCGCAGGGTTAATTCTACTTCGAGGGAATCTGCTGAAATGTATGTAATAAAGCCAGCTTACGACCCAACACTGCGGCTGTATGAAGCACAATTCCAAAATAATATGAAATTATTATCATTTCGCCTCTAGTTCGCTACGCCTCTGTCTGGATTTCACGAAACAGTAAACACGGTGACACAAACAGTTTTCTACTCTATTTCTTGAGTGCTAAGGTCGGTCTTCGATTGGTGTTACAAGAAGTGTTGGATTATAAAAATGTAACGACACATTCTTTTGATCAACGATTGGTACGATTTTAACCAACCGTGGTATTGGAGTGATTGTTGGAATAGCTTTTGTTTATCACTTTAGAATTTTGTTGGTAGTTTCAGAATTAAGGTTAAAAGAAATTGTATTTATCCTATTGGATAGGTTGTTTCATAAACTTGAGGAATAAAATACTTCTTTATCCCAGTGATTTAAAACCTAAGAGGTTTAATGTTAAAGTTTTAACACATTCATAATTTACCCTGCCTGCAGCATTAGGTTCCTGTGACCTGAGAGGCAATTCTCGTAATTTTAAGAACGTTCATAGTCGGATCTCAGTCTCAATCGAACAAAAATACCTCTAAAATCCCAAAATTTTTGACAAGTTTTCATATTTACGAGTACTTTCTGAGTTTATCTTGGACATTATTGACATCGGTGACGGAAAAAATCGTTAGGAAACCTGCCGTGCGATTCTGTAACCATCTCACGGTGAATGCTTGGGTGAAGTGAGCGTGGAGTGAGCTGTCATTCGCTAGGGATTAACACTATTAAGTGCTCACTTCACTTATGATTTCACGGTGAGATTTTTACAGAATCGACCGGCTTAACTTTATAGGTCATAGGTATAAGCCTGAAATCGCCAACCCATCTTGAGCAAGCGTGGTGATCAATGCTCGTGTCTTTTCTGTATGAGAAGAGGCCTTTGTCCTGCAGTGGGACAATTGAGGCCATGAGAGTCAGAGTGGCCTAACTGCATTTTTTCAATACTGCCGTGCGATTCTGTAACCATCTCACCGTGAAAGCTTGGGTGGAGTGAGCGTGGAGTGAGTCGTCATTCGCTAGGGATGTGCTCACTTCACTTATGATTCCACGGTTAGATTTTTACAGAATCGACCGGCAGATTATATTTTTTTAAAAACTGCTCTAAACGGTAAAAGTCATAGCGCCTCAGTGGCTTAAATAATAAAAAAAAAAAGAATATTACATATTAACAGACTTGGGCAGCAAAGAATGATAAAATATATTTATTTACGTTTTTAATTATGGGAATTGGCCGTCAGTTCTTCTGGGGTGTAAGTGAAAATTCCCAATTATCTCATACAGTGACATATTTGCAGTTGAATCTAATAAAAAGTTACTAAAAAAATCCATCAAAAAGCAGAAAGAAGCTGCCCAAAACGATGATAGAGGGAAAAATGAACATACATAAATAATGTACATGGCCCATCAAAACACCCATAAACAATCAAAAATTTATTATCAAAGCTGCCTCCGTTAATTTAGCCTCTCTTTTATAGCCATAAATATTGTTAAAACCTCATTAATCTTTTAATATTCAAGCGAGCCTTGGCTACCTAACTTGGTTACTACGCCAATCTGGACACACGAGTGTACGTCAAAATACGCTTATTAAACATACACGAGTCGTGGGTTGAAGAAGAACTGAAAATACGCATGAGGTACTGGGGAAATGATACCTACTGGTTTAACAAGCAATAGAAACTACACATACAAGTACTGTCACAAAATCAAATTAAAAAAACCGTTCAGGAGCGCATCGGACTCGCAATATATAAAAATATATTCATTTTTATTTTGTTATTATTTGCAAAATAGTTGGGCAAACGTCATCTAAAATTATTCCCAATTTCAAGTTGACAGCATTAGCAGTTCTTGAGATATCCAGCTGTGACAGACGGCCAGACAGACAGACTGATTGAGTCGCACCACAAGGGTTCCTTTTTACCATTTTGGTACGGAACCCTAAAAATGGTTTTATGTCCTAAAAGATCAAAATAAATGAGGGATAACGATCTTGACATTGACGATATTGTTACCACATGTGCATGGGGGTTGGCACATGAAAAGAGAGGCATGTGTTCAACAGTGGATGAAATCGGGCTGTGGACGATGATGACAATAATAATAGAGAACTCAGAGTACCGCCAATTTGAAACGTACCTACTTTAGCAAACTGCCGTGCGATTCTGTCACCATCTCACCGTGAAAACTTGGGTGAAGTGAGCGTGGAGTGAGTCGTCAATAGTGTCAATCCAAAACTAGCATCAGCATGACTCACAGCTCACTCTAAGCTCACTTCACCTTAGTTATCACGATGAGATTTTTCCAGAATCGACCGGCTGTACCCTCCTAAGCTTTTATACAACGTGTAACGTTAAAACCTGAAAATAGTTTGATCAGAATAACGAGCAGAATTAATTGAACCACTTTTATAATATAGGTCACATTTTTCAAAAAATCTTCATTAAAAACGTTGCCGTGTCTATTTATTAGTAGGTCAAGCAAGCCAATGTCAGCGCGGCGCAGCGGCCCGGTGACGACTCGTCCCTCGACAAAGCGTCGTCGCAGACGCAAGAAACGATCAGAATGGCCAGTAATAATAATAATAAATAATAATAATATTCCACAACTTTCACACAACGCCATCTAGTCCGGTAATGATCTATAATATATAAAAATTATTATATTTAATTATCCATCTAATCAGTAAAACTAATACAGAACATAAAACCTTTAAAATTTTTGTAATGACTTATTTTCTCTCTGAAATAGGTCAATTGAATTAAAAATCAGTTGGGATGTCTGAGGTTTTGCGCATTTAACGTTATACATTGTATAGGTACCCTAAATATACTAATTTCTGGAAATCATTTTAGTAATCTTCGCTGCACCTGGCTACAAACTATGTCACATACAGATACAGCCAGCAAAATGCATAACTCTTCCTTTTAAATTTCCAGTAATCGGGTTAAAAAGACTTGCTTTCAAAGCTTCAGTTCAGTTGTTGACTGAAAAGGCAACTTGTAACTTTGATAGATATAAAACGGCTATCGTGACAATCCAAACAGAATGCAGTCAGACGTATAGTGTCGGCAGTCGACGGCACGTCGCGTCGCCGTCTGCACAAGAGCGCGTCATCGCAACACTCATACTTTTGTCGCCTGCCACTTGACCCACATCCTCTCTACATGTCTCCTGTAACAGGAAACTTACCCCTCCTCACACTACACCAACCGAACTCCACACAAATATAGGCCTTACTAAACAACGAACAGGACCTAAACTTCCTCAACACACTGCCAACTCAAAGGCGACTCCCCTCGCAATTTAACACTTTGTTTTTCCTTCAAACATGGCAGAATATTCAAAGCCGGCGGAAAATGAGTTGGATGTTGCTATTTAGCGATTTGCCACTCAACAGTTCAAGTAATAAGTTTCATATTCAAATGGCAAGGAGGAGCGTTCTAATGAATTTTTTATCCAGTTTCGGCCTACACTAGCAGCAATAATACATGTAATCCGAACCTTACTGGAATCGCGATCTGTATATTCACAAACAAAATATTTTAAAAATTCATAAAAGGGTTATGGCCATACCTATTTTTTTATTCGAGAAATAGGATGAAAGCGAAAACTCGTAACAGATATTGTTTTGAAACACAGTCCCTTCATAGCTGTTTTATACGTTGATGCTAACATAATTTGAGATCCGTTATTACTTGTTGCTTTTGAAAGGGAAATAAGGGTTGAGGGAGGGTTAAAACATAAATAGGTAACTTAAATAAATAATCAATTTATTTTTCCGAAACAGGCATGTAACTTACTTTATTTTAAGCTTTTACCCTAAATAAATTATATTATTTCTAATGTGATTTGCCTTCCAAAGCAAATCTTTTAAAGGGTACATAAAAATCGTTTTCTACCTGTTTCCGTCCCTATTCTTTTTATTCGTAATCAAAACTTTACGGCAATTTTATACGTATCGAAAAGGGTCCATATCAAATAAAATCGGGTCTAGAGGCTGGCAACTTCTGTGCGAATTTGTTGTGCGTTGAATAAGTTAATGTTGCCAAGTTTTAATTGGTTTAATAATTCGCGTTTTCTGATCTCTGCGTAGGTATAAAGTTTTAACTTTTTCAATTACTGTTAGTGAAGTTTCCTATGCTATGATTGACGCTAACTCCAGCTTAGCCGATGTTTCTATTAATTAACGTTTATCATTTCAATTTTAATTTGAATGTTTGGTTTCAATGTTTCTATGAATGACAGATTAAAAGTTGTGTGGGGTCCGTCAAATTCGTGCTTGAATTCAAGACGTGCTTAATTTTTAAAAGGGATTTACTGAAATAATTACATAATATAAATCCAGCTGATGGAATTAAAAGAATGGGAGATATTTGCCTTTATATTTGTATGTTTGCCGAAAGCAGGGTTGACGATGTTTATGCTGTACTAGCATCCGCCCGCAACTGCGTTTGCGTAGAATTCGAAATTCCCACCGTTTTAATCCTATTATCCGTTTTCCCGTAGGAATGAAGCATTTTCCCGCTGTAAAAATAGCATATGTTCATCAGGGATAATGTCGGCTTCTAATGGTAAAATAATTTTTCAAATCGGTCCATTAGTTTCGGAGCCTATTCAATACAAACAAACAATCAAATCTTTCCTCTTTATAATATTAGTGTAGATTACGTAGGCTTAAAGCATTTCTCTCATCTCTTATTTTTAAAGTAGATAGGAATAGACAAGATTTTGACGACGTAAACAGTGCACTCTCAATAGTTACGGATTGGTTTACGTCAAATAACCTAGTTCTCAATGCCAAGAAAACGAAATGTGTAAAGTTCGCCTTACCGAATGTTAGAAATCTAGGACCCAACATCGTCTTAGATAAAGAGGCGCTTGAAACTGTGAGTTCGGCAGTTTTTCTGGGAATAACAGTAGATGCCAAACTTCAGTGGGGACCACATATATCGAGCCTAGCAGGAAGGCTCAGTTCGGCTGCCTACGCCGTCAGGAAAGTAAGACAGTACACTGACGTTGATACAGCTCGTTTAGTATATTTTAGTTATTTTCACAGCGTTATGTCCTACGGTATTCTGCTGTGGGGCAAAGCAGCTGATATACAAAATACTCGTATATTTGTCCTTCAAAAACGAGCTGTTCGAGCAATTTACCAGCTAGGTGCTAGAGTTTCTCTAAGAGATTTTTTTAAAGATATTGGTATTCTCACGGTTGCATCACAATTCATCTTTGCCAACATCTTATATATTAGGCAAAATATACACTTGTATACTAAAAACAGTGATATTCACAATGTTAACACCAGAAATAAGGACAAACTACGTGCTCCCTTTCACCGGCTTCATAAGGTTCATAACTCATTTGTTGGTCTTGGTATAGCCTTTTATAACAAGCTACCCTCTTCTTTGCTAGATTTGCCTTTTAATGCATTTAAAGCTCAAGTAAAATCTAACCTTTGTTCAAAGGCATACTATTCTATCAACGACTACTTAAACGATAAGAATAGTTGGTCGCCCTGATTAACTCAAGACAATGTTTATGTTCTTTCTCCAGAATTAATTTACAAAGAATTACTGATAGGTTATATGAGCTCATTATACAATTGTTTTTTTATTGGGCTGTATAAGTCAAATCAGTTTAATTTAATTTTAATTTTATTATTGACATAATCAACCCATTGGAATGTTTTCTAATGAGTTGATTGCAATATGTGGTTAGCTAGTGACCTCGACAATTGATCATATAATTCTTACCTGAGCAACCGGCAGCAAGTTCGTCATGCTCCCTTAGATGTCACTGCTTGCGGTAGCGTCGGGGGTCGGGTTGTCTCCTTCCCTCAAATATGGCGAGGGGGGTAATGGCTGAGCTTTGCGTTATGCTCGTGAACGGGTGCTGCTTGTGGTGACTGGTCGTCTTGCTGACCATGGTTTTATCATTGTTATCATTATTAATAACTTGTTTATTTAGTTTCCTTATGGTCCTAGTTTATCATTTGTGACTTCAAGCGACAGCTATGTAAACTGAACCCAGCATTGCATAAATATGTTAGCGGTCACGCCCTTTATACCTGGAGGCTTTTATTTAATTTCCATTTATTAATTTTTGCTTGAGTACGTATACTTTTTTATTGTATTTCTTGGTATATTGGCGTTGCCAGCTGACATATGGCAAATAATTTAATTTAGCGTTCTGTGTCTTGTAATGTTAATTGCTTTGCATACCTTGTATTGTATTCAGTCAAGTATATTTTCTAACTGAACAGACAGCTGTGCTGCTGGGGAGTTTGTTGCGCCACTTCTTCTTCCCAGCGAAAGCACTAGGAAGTGGTGAAGGGCGGGCGTTTTGGGGGACTGTCTTTTGTAATTTTGACGTTCGAAAAGTGCTGATTCTCAGCCTAGTTTGAATAAATGACTTTTGATTTTGATTTGATTTCACCTGAGACTGATTAAGTTTAAAAACATCATTGTGACTACTGTATTCCGCACCATTTACATGACCACTAAGTATTTCATTTTAGTATGACTGTTTAGATTTAAACCTAAATTAAACCTACCTGAAATTTATAATAAAACTCTAATCTATTCAAATGTATAACAAGAATTCTATATATTTCATATTTAATTTTCTGATAAATTACTGTTCTGATACTATGGGTGTATGTGTAAAAAACCTGCCTGATTTTTTTTTGTGACTGGTATAGTTTACACAAAAAAATAAATAAATAAAAATATATCTATACTAATAATAAAGCTGAAGAGTTTTCCACCGGACGAAGTCTTGAGAAGAAACTAGTAATATTATGAAGAGAAAATAATCCATTTTCTGTATGTTTATTTCTTAAAATCTCACGCTAAAACAGCTGAAAGGATTTGCCTGAAATTTGGCACATGGGTAGACCATGGCCTGGATTAGGACATAAAATACCCTCGGATACCCTAGGATTTCTATCCAGATATTCTCACAAGATCGAGACTTATGCGGCTGAAGCCACGTGGCTCAGCTAGTATGAAATAAACACATATTTGAACAATACACACAAAAGCATGTAAACAACACAAATCCTCACTGATATAGAGGAAAAACATACAAAAGTAAAAATAGTTGCTCCCCGACGTTGGCACTAAGGCGTATAATCCCCTTCTTATACCCAATTTATATGAAAAACGACATCGGAAGAAACAAAGGTGGCTCTGACCTAAGGAATTCAACCATCAGCTACAAGCTGCTCGATATAATAGACTCGTGTTGTTATGTGTTTGTTATTTGATTTAATATTTGTGTGTTTTGTGACTTACGGAGTTATATCTTTATGTTTGTATGTTTGTTTTAGTATTTCTAGAGTAAGGGCTCTATCCCACGGCAATATCCCGTTTTTTGCAGGTACGGTTTTTTGCAGGATACCGTTTAGTGGTGTACGTGTTTAAATATACATATTCACACAAGCATCCTGTTTGCCGGATACTGCAAGCAACATGCATGTGTGAATACATATATTTAAACACGTACACCACTAAACGGGATCCTGCAAAACACTGTACCTACAAAAAACGGGATCTTGCCTTGGGAAAGGGCCCTAATATGTAAGGCCTATTTTCGAAACATGGATAAAATATGGCCTGACTCCGTAGTATAGTTAAAAATAGATAGTCATGCTGCATTTTTTTTTCTTATTTGAAAACTGCATGGTTGCAGATATTTTTTTTTAAATTACTGTCAAAGATCACAATACCACGTCGTTGATTTCTATGGCATACATTGCAAGCAATTCAGTCATATCATTTATTTCAAATAGGCTCATAAAAGGCAACTTTGAATGTCGATATTTACAAAAAAATAGAATTTATTCTATTCACCCCTTCCAAAAGGTAGTTTCGTATGGAGAAGAATGGGCGAAAACTCCACCGTTACTCTTTGCAATAGTTTAACATTATTTTGTACACATTGAACATTCATTATATAATTTATATGTGAAGACGATGCACCTAGAGAAAAATTAACCTACCTTAACAGGTAAAAGAATTAAAAACGAAGCCATGACAGATAAATTAATTATGTGATAAATACATAAAAAGGTTGACTGGTAGAAAATGCCTATGGCATTAAGTCCGCCTCTGCACATTCATATCATTGAAGTATTAAATAAATAAATAAATGAAGCTCAGAAAACAAGACAAGATATAAAACATTAAACTAAATATTAACATTTTACTTTTACGAATAACAAATAAAATCCCATATTCCTAACTAAAAGCGATAAAATATCCTCCCCATTATTCCAGTTTGGTTACTACTCGTTAGGCAACACACATGTTAGAGATTTATCAAGCAAGTTTGCTAGTGTGGCCCTTTGTTGGTCTAAATTAAACCGTAATTAGTCAGGGCTGGCGCGCTAGTGATTTATACCGGTTTTTACGGAAAACCGGCCAACTAATGTTATCATCCACGCAACGGACCTTGTAATAACTGCGGCCAACGTTGGCCCAATGTTTGCTGTGATTTGTTGGCTGTTAGTTGTTCGTGTGTGTTTGATTTAGGTGCTGTGTCGTTGCTTGTTTTTGTTGGCACTTGTGAAGAATTGTTTTCCAATACCATGAATTTTCGGAAATAATTCTGTTTGATTTTCAAACAGTCTTAGTTCAAAATTCAGTTTTTAGCAGGTTCAATGTGGCATATTTCGGAAGGTTATTTATCAGAACATAAATGACGTAGCTTTTCCTTTCCGAATAGTGGCAAAACCGAATTTGATACACACGACACTTTCAATACAACCATACATCGAGCCCCTATTGAAAAAAAAAAACCGAAACAAATAGAATAGATTAGGGTTGCCCCTAACGTAATTTGACTAAACGTCAACAGGCTATGACCCCCAGTGACCGATCGGAACCGACAGCGTTCAATATGAACCGTTCATATTGAACGATTCATTCGCGAAATTAAACTGTCAGCTGACTGGTTGGTGTGTTGTTTGTTTGTTATTAACTAATGCACACAGGGGAATTGTTTGACCTTTTATAGAACATTGATTTGAACCGACGGATGTGATCGTTTGGAAATGTTTTATCAGTTATGTGGAGTTATAGCTGACTGTGTTTTTTTATATTAAAAAGTTTCACACACATATCAGTTTAATAATGCTTTTGTGAGTCTAAATTAAAAAGGTTTTTGGCAGTCTAAAAGAAAATCAGTTTTATGAGTTTCGGTTTTTGTACATTTTAATCTAAAATACAACTTCAACGTTATTTCCATGACTGATTTTCAAACAAACAGTTCATTTGATCGTTATAATGTAATTGTAGACGCGGCGTAGCTCGACTCGTAGAAGCTCGTAGCACGGCGGAGGCATTTCGTAGAGCCCGTCGTAGCATCCATGTTGATCGCATTTTATTTATTCACAAGAGCTACTAGCTACTTTTAGCTTTTGCACTAGTTCCAAGTTTGCTTTGTGTTAAACACTTCTTTAAATATTTTACTAAAAATATATTCTGAGTGTTAATAAAGTTTGAAATATAAGATAGCACTTACAGCTTATACCAGTAATTTAAAGTAGGTAACTTGTTCCTTTTGAGGACTTATCAAGCAAGCGTCAAGAAAACTAACATCAGTTGTTTTTTTTTTTACGGAAGTGAACACGGCCAGTAAACTTAAAGTTGAACTTAAAAAATAAATAAAATATAAGAAGTCGATCACCGTTCAGTATGTGTGTCCAAATTAAAATTATGTTCGTATAAAATCTCTACCCACCATATTTCACAAATCCCTTCTCAAATTCCAAACTTGCAACACAAACTAATTAACCCGCAAACTATCACTAATTAATCCACGTTTGCAATTTCTATACAATGTCTACGTACATAAATCAGCAGAACCGAAAGGTTCAAAGTGAAAATTAAAATTTCCTCCATTAATAGATATTGTTCAGGTCATTAGGGGCACGTGAGCGGACTAGTATACAGGGTGTTTATTAAGCGATACAATCTACGGTGCGCTATGAATATTCAGCGGGCGTAACGCCTCGCCCTAGTGTGTGTACTTTTTTTAAATGTGGAACGTTTTGTGTATGTGTTGTGTACTTTTTTAATTATATAATTTTCTGAAGAGCTTTAGGTGTGTTTGTTTTCATGTAATTGGATCTGCCTGTATATTTTTTTGGGTAATGTGACTGGTTAGTTATTTTTTTTTTATAGTTATATCAATTTAATTTTCCAGGCTTTTTGCAATTAAGTGCTACAAAATAGGTTTACTGTTAGCATCAGCGATGAAAACAACGAAACACACACATTTTATCCTGTCTCCACAAATTAGTATCACTATGACACGAAGCAGGCCCCACTCTGCTAATAAAACCTGTTTCATTGTTCTTATAACTTTATTTATTTATTTATTTGTTAGACATTTTGTAGACTTAACAGGTCAACCCAAGGCGTCTACAAACAAGTTACATTTAGTGATATACGCGTACAGTTATCTATAGTTAAAATAGGTACTGTTATTATTATTAACTACAATTTCTTAACTACTAACTTATAGTGAATACAGCTTAGTCTAGTTACGTAAAACCCATATTCTAAAAGGTAAATAGTTAAATTATCTTTAAAATTGTGAATTTTTATAGAAATGAGCTAGATGGTTTTTGCGAGATTGTCAATGTTTTCCAAATGGATTACACTGTGTAAAATATATATAAACATAATCATAATCTAAAACATTTACATGTTATGTTATTAATAAAATGCTCTAATTTAGCATACCTATATGTGCTTTCGTATATATGGGATCATCAGTTAAAAACCCTTAAAAGTATGTTATCATCGCCTTAACTTTTATTAGTATGACAGTGTGTGAGATGGACATTTGTCGCGGATATAATTCTGTTCAGCTTGTCAGTGAACAGATCCACATCTTGGGTTAATAAGATCGAGTTGAGGAGCGCAAGAGTACGTCGTGTGGCTATAAAGACTTCTTAGAACTGGAAACCTGTTTGTAATAATACATAGACAAAACAACCGCGAGCGCGGTTCTATTTGGGGCGCTAAGAAGCATATTAAACTCTTTATTGTACAGACACCAGCCCATCAAGCTACTACAATCTGTCAAATTTCTTTAATAGATTTTCAACTTTATCGCTAAAGCATAAGGTTCAAAATTGATAGGGAGAATTCGACAGTTTTGGGTAGCTTGATGTGCTGGCGTCTGTACATTACATAAAACAAACGGCAAAATAATATGAATTTAAAATCCTTTATTATTTCAGACTCCTTTACTTCGACAATAACCTACCAAACAAACGTCAAATAATAAGGGTAAATAATTTCCAGTCACTACAAGTTAGCTGCACTAAGACATAACGCAGGTCTTCCTAATGGCACCTATTAATTGTTCCCGAGGAGACTTACCAGCAGTATCTTCAGAAGTTTGGGCGCTGGAAGTATAAACCTACGAGAACCAAGACAATAAAAGTAAATGATATCTATCAACAGTCAACACATATTACAAATTCTGCAACTTGTTTTAGTAAAATAGGTCGTTTCTTTTATTCCGGTTAGACTGCAAGCCGACCCCAACATAGTTGGCAAAAAGGCTAGGCAGATGATGAGGACTTTTCAAAAGCCAGAGAGACAATTCCCTGTGTTTTTGTGATCATTCATATTATAATCATATCTGTCAAACATACTCCAAATTTTTTACATTGAGACATACATTTTTGACATCGATTGTCGTTGTTATGAGATTGCGACTTGATTTTGAACGATTTCTGAATTTTTCCCTTTAGGAGAGGGATTTTCAAATATCTTGCTGGAGCATGGCAATCGAACAGGCTGTGCGTTGACTGTCAATGAATCAATTTAAGATTTTTACTAAATGATAAAAAATCCCTAGATTCAAGGCTAGTTGCGGTTATGCGACACGTTAGAAAACAGACGGTCAAAATAATGTCCAGTGAGAAGTTGGCACCACTATGACAGTGCACAGAGCCACTCCGCTAATAGGTACTATTCATTGCACCAGCTTCTATGACAGAACGCAGACGTTTGCAAGAAACATACGACTTTCTTAATTACTTTAGTTGGCTCTATTGTGCAGAAATAACGATGCAAAATGATAGTTTGTATGTTGCCTGTTATATGATATTTTAGATCTATCTAGTTTGAAGAAGCTCACAGAAGAATATTTGGATAATGATTAGATTTTTAAATAATAATAATAATAATCAATAAGTCAGCTATAGTCCAACCAACTATGATTCTACCAATAATGCTAATGGCGCCTATTCCCTTATTCACAAAGTAAACTAAATTTAAGTTTAGTGCATCTTTTTCTTTCTATTTCGTTAAGAAAATGACAGAATACAAATATTAGTTTAGTCCTGTCAAATTAAGGTACTCCTTAGCCCAGTTTAGACTTGTTAAAAAAATTGGCAACTAAAAATACATCAATTTACGTCAGGCGCTGAGTAAATTGACAGGACTAACCGCACGTGTAGCCGCACGGGTTGTTTGGAGGTTGTTTGAAGTAGTAGTTCTCTTGTCGCCATCGGTTCGTGGATTGGTCACGATCTATTACATATCGAGACTCCTCCGTGCCTCGCAAAGCAAGTTAAGCCGTTGGTCCCGGATTTCATTCGTAGATCTTTGACAGTCGGAAGCCCAAAAGTCATATATTGCCGTGTTAAAGGCAAAACCGACTATCTACGTTTTTTTCAGTTTTTCACTTTAATATACCATTCGAATCGGCATTTGATTCTTTATCTAATGGTATATTAAAGTGAAAAACTGAAAAAATCGTAGATAGTCGGTTTTGCCTTTAACACAGATGAAAACCAGTTTTAGCAAAAGGTATCGTGTTACCCAATAACTGGGTAGTGGAGGTCACATAGGCAGTTGCTCCATGTAAAATAATGGTATTCAGCTGCATCCGATTAGACTGAATGCTGACCCCAACATAGTTGGGAAAAGGCTAGTGACAGATTGATTACTGCTGGGATCGTGCTAGGCCCAAGTTAATCACAGATAAATATTCACTGTAAGAAGCAATCAGTTTATTTACCTACCTCCAACTGAACCTTAGGCTACTAATTTTCCATTTACGTGAAAGTTTACATAAGCCTCGTCCTTGTTACTATGTAAGCAGACTTGGAAAACCCTTGCGAAGCAGTCCGAAACTATCTGTTGTTCATTTTAACTTCGTAATAACTGCTCTATTATTACTAGATACTGGTACCGATTCTGCTGTTCACAAACTAAACTAAATTTAAGTTCATTGCATCTTTTACTTTCTATTTAATTAAGAAAAGGACAGACGATAAATTTTAGTTTAGTCCTATCGAATTGATCAGCGCCTGAAATTACTCCATACAAGTTTAGACGCGATTAAAAACTTGCTTACTAAAATACTACTCATAATTTCATATACTGACAAACACTACACAAATCACACACACAAATCATACATAAATCTGACAAATGAGGTATCGTTAGAAGCATCTTGAGTGTCCGCTGGTTATAGACTATGTGAGATTACACTAAATTCAATATAGCGCCATCTAGAGGACAAAAAGTAATGAATTTAAAAATAAATATTTTGGGATGGTGCCTTGTTGGGTATCAAATGAAAGGGCTTAATTAGCACATTTATAAAATGTTGATATTACTGAAATAAGCCCCAAAATAATTAAGTAAAAAATAAGTTTAAAAACTAAAACCCGACTACTGAAAAGGATGAAACAAAAAAGTACCTTCCCATGGTCTCGTGCTACCATAGCTTATAAGTATGTTAGTTCAGCGGTATGCGACCACGGGAAGGTACTTTCTTGTTTCATCCTTTTCAGCAGTCGGGTTTTAGTTTTTCTCATTTGTAATGTTAATACAGTGTGGCAGGCACATCGACGCCCGAATTGTTACCATGAATTCAGCACGTGACTCAAGACCCCTAGCGTAGATATTCGTTTTTATCAAAGAAAAAAACAGCTGGTAGTATTTATATTGTATTTTTATATCTGTCTAGACTGTAACTATATTGTATTTCTAATATTCAGCCTATTCTCTTGCCTCGTAGCCATATGCTTCTTAGATTTTAATTATCGATAGAACTCAAGATTTTAAGTCATTTATTGTAGTTTGTATACATTTTCTGGAAAATAATAGCGATAAATGTTGGAAGATATGTTATTAATTAAAATTGTTCTTATAATAACTCACGAAGACTGATTAATAGTTATTTATTTTAGCCAAAATTAAATACTCGTTTTAATGTAATGAGCTTTGCCTTGTTTTAAAGCAAACGGTTTTTTGACAGAATAAATATGAATAATGGCGATCATTACTCAGGTTTCTATTTGAGATTCTAAATAATAAAATAATTTTCTTAAAATTTTAGGATTTTCTTTTTAATTCCAATAGAGTTGTTTGCAAATACAATTTCTAGGACAAAAAACCGGTCAAGAGCGAGTCGGACTCGCGCACCGAGGGTTCCGTACCATAATTAACTTTTCATCAGCAAGGCTTTTATATTCATCAGAGAATTTTAATACTGCGGCGCAGAATATTGCAGTTTTAGGTCAGCGCCATCTCATGACCGATAGTGGAACTAATTTAATTTTTGTTGATGATTTCTGGAATAGTGTGCTATTTAGAGACATCGTTTTATTTTTCCTGTAAACTTTACATAAACTTGTATTACATAGAATAATTTCAGATTTTTCTCTATGCAAACTTCGCAGATAAGGTGGTACGGTATTTTTTTTTACATTTTTCATCAAAAGTCAAAAACTAAACGACCTAAAAAAAAAAGAAAAAAAATGTTTGAGAATGTGCAAACAGCGTTCTTTCATATGATACCCCACAGGCCTTAGTGGCCCCACTTCGAATATTTTTAAGACCCCCCTTTCAGTCTGTTTAAAAAAAAAAAAAATTAATATTTTTATATATTTTACAAATAAGAAAAAAAAAGAAATAATTATTTTATTTTTATTTAATTCTTTATTTTCAAAATAACTGGGCAAACATCATCTAAAACTATTCCAAATTCAAGTTGATAGCATTTGTAGTTCTTGAGATATCCAACTGTGACAGTCGGACGGATAGACAGACTGAGTCATAAGGGTTCCTTTTTACCATTTTGGTACGGAACCCTAAAAAAGGTGCTACAATACGATACGATACTACACGATAGTCGAAACTGGAGCCGAGTATACCTAATTCAGCGTCACCGACCGACTGGAGCCGAGTATACCCGATTGAGCACCACCGAGCGGCGACCTGAGCGTGACGGTACAGTTTAATTCAATGTTCAGAAAAAGCGTAAAGTACGCCTATAGAAGTTTTCATTTAAAAAATGGCCAAAATACAAACCCAAGTACATATATTTACCATAGCACTTAGGGTCACAAAAAGGCTGTAAGGTTTACTCTGCGGTCAGTAAATAACCGATAGGCAGTGTTATCAGTGGTAGGCAGCGACAGGAGGCCTTTTAAAATATGACCCTCTAGCCCAGGGCGGGTAAAAATGACCCCGGTTTATGTACTGTAAAGATAAACACCTACATTGTTCGTGAAAACGTGAAATATGTGAAAATAACATTTGTACCACATTTTTGGGTTTCTTTGTAACATTTTTTAGTTAATGTTTTTGATGCTTATATTGGTCTGGACGTGATGAAGGCTCTTGCAGATAGGTGCGATGCAATGTCACCAAGCGATTCTGATAGGACAATTGCCTTTAAATTTTTCATAGAAATTGTTCTATTAGAACCGCGTCGCGCCTTAACATGGTTTCTCGTGGATTTATGATGTACCTACCATTGTATATCGTACGACAGTAGGTGCACTTCAAATGCCGAAAATGTTTCCATAAAGTCCCTGGTAAATTGTTTCAATGTGGAGCTTTGGAAGCATGGTCGGGCTACCACGCACAACGGGCTGAATGGGAGTCTAAGTGCGGACGTTGGAGTCCACTTACATTCCGCATGATCAGTGGATACGTCTTCCGACACTCTCAGCGACACATTTTTTCTAACGCGCGGTTTATACGCCGTCCTGTAAAGAAACCATGCTCTGTACAAAGGGCACACTACCAAACATAACATCACCTTTGTACCTATTTTTCTGTTCTGTTTTTTCTTGTCTGTTTATATATGTGTGTACATAAATGGTAAAATAAATAAATAACCATTATATTAGCCTTAACTTAATATAATACTCAAATATAATTATATAGGTTTAATAGGTTGAGTGCCTAGCTTTTTTGTGTCAGTTGTGATAATATTTTAGTATGCATTTTTATTTTTTTGCTGTGATTTTATCTTTTTTTGTGGGCTGTGCGTTTTTCCATAAGTGAAGACTTTTGACTTTGCTTGGCAGACACACTTACTATTTTTACTATATTATGTTTACCTATAAGTCTTCCAAAGAAAATAAATAAACTGCTCATACAAACTTAAACTCAAACTCAAAGCATTTATTTCAAATAAACCAATTACAGGCACTTTTGTTTTGTCAAGGGTTTGATCAGCCAGAAAGATGAAGGTAGTTACCCATTCCAAAGCGTAGTAGGTTTCTACGGAAAAGAACGGGCAAGGAACTCCACGGACACTCTTTTAAATCAAAATATTGATTACATCATTCCAGCCCGACTTTTCCACAATCAGTGATTTTCAACCATTCTAACCCCACATCAAACAATCACTCACATTATTAAGATTTTCCTCAAGAAAATTGATCCCCGGTGTGATTGAGCAATAAGAAAAAGTATGCTTCATTCTGCATCTCAAGGGAGTTACCTGGCTGAGATAAAAATAGCTACTATGAGTCGTGACATAAGGCTCCTACGTCCGACCAATGGTAGCTTGATGTGTGATTGAACAAATACACTAATAAATAATGACGGTATGTTTCGGTAGGGATGGTGACTGTGACTATAGTGATGTATTTAAGTTTTTGGGTGTGTGCGTGTGTGTGCGAGTATGTCATCCACAAAAGAAAGAAAGAGAAGAAAAATATTTTGAAGACATAGCCACAGTTGGCCGCGCGTCTGTGATTACCAGTATATGCTGGCCTTTCATTCCATTGAAACTCCGTACTGCACTAGGCTAGCTCAAAGTCAAAGTAATGCGTGCCCTTTAAGTCTGTAAGCTTTTAATAAACAGTTTATTTTGGCCATACACGTTACCTGCACATAATAATACTAATATAAAAAAATAAACATACTAAAAGAAAATACAAATAAATTGTACAATGCTATCAACTTTAGGGTACTTCATTCATAGTGATATTGCAGTAGTCAGAATGCTGTCAAGCGTAAATACACTGGAGCTACTATTCACTTAGTGTAAGTGTGTGTGGGCGCGTGTGTGTATGTCCACATACAAAAAAAATATGCTTCAACATAAAAACATTTTCAAAAATATAGACCCAAAAAATATTGTATTTCAAAACCAATAAACTAAATCGAACACCGTATGGAAGGAACAGCAGTGCAATTCTGTAACCATCTCACCGTGAAAACTTGGGTGAAGTGAGCGTGGAGTGAGCTGTCAGTGTCATCCCACCTGATACTAGGGATTGACCTAGAATACATTTACAATCATAATCGAGATTTTAATAATATTTTTATGCTAATTCTATTGATCATTTTATATAATTTCAAAGCTAGTATTTTAATTGTCAAAACATTACTATTTTGTGGGGTTTTAATCTATGTAAAAAAAGACTAGTCCTTATACAACGTGTAACGTTAAATGCGCAAAACCTGAAAATAGTTTGATCAGAATAACGAGCAAAATTAATTGAACCACTTTTTAATATAGGCAACATTTTTCAAAAAATCTTCATTAAAAACGTTGCCGTGTCTATTTATTAATAGGTCAAGCAAGCCAATGTCAGCGCGGCGCAGCGGCTTGGTGACGACTCCTCCCTCGATAAAGCGTCGTCGCAGACGCAAGAAACAATCAGAATGGCCAGTAAAATTAAAACAACACATAAGACCTTTACAAATTTTTTAATGACTCATTTTCTCTCTGAAATAGGTCAATTGAATTAAAAATCAGTTGGGGTGTCTGAGGTTTTGCGCATTTGACGTTACACGTTGTATAAGGACTAGTCTATAATCCTTATATCTACAGTCCTTATATTAGGACTAGTCTAGGAAAAAAAAAGAAAAAAAAAAACATAATTTATATTCTGACTAAGTTTCTGTTTTGCTCTTTTATTTCACAACCCCACAAAATAGTAAAGTTTTGACAACTAAAATACTAATTTTGAAATAATATAAAATTATCAATAGAATTAGCATAAAACATATTATTAAAATCTCGATTATGATTAAAAATATATTAGTCAATCCCTAGCATCAATGGGATGATACTGACAGCTCACTCCACGCAAGTTTTCACGGTGAGATTTTTACAGAATCGACATGCAGTTTCAGTAAAACCGGTACTTTCCCGTAACATTGTGAGAGTGCCGACTCTGTAATTGAATCTGCATCCCCAAGTATACCCGCTCCTTTAATTTGAGTAAGTGTTGCGGTACCGTCCGCAAACATCGCAACGAACCGCATCTAACCGGTTGTAACTTGATGAAACTGGTGTAGGGAAGTTTGAAGTGGTTTTTGGGAATAAAATTAGGCTGTACAGTAATATTGACTAAAACAGACGAATAAGAAGAAAGTATTGTTTTATATTATTATGTGTGGACGCTATGGGAAAATATGGTGTGAATGCCGGTGAACATGTAAGAATGTGATGCAAAACTCACGAAAAATTGTCAAAAGCATAATTTTATGAAGTCGTTCATGAAAAAGAAACCCATTTCAAAACAAAAGGTAACTTTATCATGCATCACTCCACAGAACATGTTTGTCGAAAGGCATCAAATACATCGAAACGTCCACTAAACATCGACAGACAAAAATAAAACACTTGACTTTCCTCAATCGAACGTCTTATTTTGCTGACCGTAAATAAATTTCGGAGGCCCAGCACGTTTCTTCGGACCGTACTTCAGATAGATTATGCTCCCTTTGTCGTAAATTTTACGACTTCAAAAATTAGTCGTCGTGAGCTGACTGGACTTGCCTGAACACGTAATACCAAATTGTTTTACGTTGGTTTTGTGGCCGCACGGGATAATTTTGCTGGTCTTCTGCACGACTTTCGATTACAGCGTTTTTGTGTCGTGAATTTTGTGGTAGATTCTATAAAATATGTGAGGGAAATATTTTGGAGATTTGAGCGACGGATTTTCTGTGTGGAGTAGAAAATTTTTGATTTATCTACCAAATTTAATATAAATTTTATTTTTATCTAAAAAACGACGCTCATAAAATGAACGTATCAAATGTACATAAATCAATTTTGAAAAATTGCGTTATAATTTAATAATAAAAAATAGCTACGAATAAAAATACTGGAACGTTGGAAAAATCGCCATATATCATAGAAGAAAACTATAATTATTTAAAATTGCACGAATTTTACATACTAAATCACCCACATTGCCACAGTGTAAAAACTATAGCAGACTAGTCAGTATACTTACAGTACGAGTATGTATAGTTTGTATATTCTTATTTATGACCAATTTTTGCTGTTGCTTAATAATGCAGCAGTAAATTAAGGCTTTAATATAACGTAAAGCCGACGCGGCGGACTGTTCGCTTAGCTTCAGTTCGCTTTCACGTGGTACAAGGTATAAGCGGAGCGAGCAAGGAGCAGCGTGACATTACCGTGATAATAAAAATAAAATATAGTAGTAAGTGTTATCCTATGTTAATTGTTTACATTTAAACTGTAATTTTTATGGTCTATACAACGTGTAACGGAAAGGGGGTATCAACCCTGAAGGAGGTGAATGTGCTCATGAAACTCAACAACTTTCCCCAAAGAACATAGGTCGAAATATGAAAAAAAAATTTGGCCCTCCCATAGTAAATCAATCAGCTGGTAGTCAGTTTTGTAAGGGAGGGCCAAATTTTTTTTTCATATTTCGACCTATTTTCTTTGGGGAAAGTTGTTGAGTTTCATGAGCACATTCACCTCCTTCAGGGTTGATACCCCCCTTCCGTTACACCCTGTATAATAAAGAGTATAATTGTTATAATAATAATAGTTTGCAGGCTTTTCTGAATTCGTTTTTGTTTTTTCATTATTATTTGATTTTCTTGATAGATTTTATTATAGGATTTAATCTGGATTTTTAGATGCAATTAACATCCGATTTAATCAAAATAATACAATTATTAGTTGACACACATAAATATTTGCACTAAAAAAAAGAGATAACCGCCAAAGAATCCCTTGCAAAATTTAATTTTAAATGTTTGTTTGTATTAATTTGTTGCAAATACCTAACTACTTTATTTTAATAACAGATAAAATGCGAAGACTAGACCCATTACAAATTTAATAGCACCTTCGCACCGACGCTTCCTATTTTAAAACTGAACTATTACTCCATTGCGGGTCTTATTCCTATAATTACTTGTTATTATAACTTTTACGGCGCAATATTCCATTTAGAAAGGTTTATTATGGGCACTTTAATTACCTGTATGATAGTAGTATTGCTAACGTAATGTGAGCAGGAAGTTCATTCATTATTAATTTTAAGGTTTACAGCGGATGAGGCATTATAAACATGTCTAAAAATAATATCGTCTTTTTAATAAAAGTACAATAAGAACAGAATTCTTTGGTTACAAGATGTTAGCAAAAACATAAGTTGGAAGATTTGAATATCAGTACCTAAAAATAACTCGATCAAAGTAATAGAAAAAGCGAAGTTGATACAAGTTGTAACTTAAATAACGCACAATCTCATAAGGGGTCATTGCACTCCTCATTATGAACAACTTTTACTATGGGACCAAAACAGAAATTGCGAAATAAAAAAATCTGCTACATCCATACATTTATGTTCGTATAACTCGTCAAAATGTAGGGAACAGCAGTGCGATTCTGTAAACATCTCACCGTGATAACTTAGATGAAATGAGCGTGGAGTGAGCTGTCAGTGTCATTCTACCTGATACTAGGGATTGACCAAGCATACATTTACAACATAATCGAAATTTTAATAATATTTTACAATGCTATTATTTTAGCTGTCAAAACATTACTATTTTGTGGGGTTTTAAACTCAAATAGCAAAACAGAAACTCAGTCAGAATTTCTGTTGTGTTTTTTTTTTCCCTATACTGGTCCTGACGAGTCGGCATGATCACTTCACCTGATTCACGACATTTCGTGAAACGGGTGAAGTGATCACGACACACAAACTACGTCGGATTAAACGTGGGTTTTGACAACTAAAACACTAGCTTTAAAATTATGTAAAATGATCAATAGAATTAGCATAAAAAATATTATTAAAATCTCGATTATGATTTTAAATGTTTGCTTGGTCAATCCCTAGCATCAGTGGGATGACACTGACAGCTCACTCCACTCAAATTTTCACGGTGAGATTTTTACAGAATCGATCGGCAGCTAATTTTATTTCACGATTTCAGGTTCGGTCCCATAGCAAAACTTGTTTATAATGATGAGTACAATGACCCCTTAAAAGGTGGTGCATTAATTCTGGGACATGTTGTATACTGATTTAAACAAGCATAGACATTCGTCTATATTTCAACTAGGTTTTTGTTGTTGTCTAGAAACTTGGGTAACCCCTTCATCATCTGGCTAGCATGTTCTCAACTATGTTGGGGTCGGCTTCCAGTCAAACTGGATGCAGCTGAATATCAATATTTTACATGGAGCGACTGCTTGTCTGACCACCACAACCCAGTTACATGGTAATACGATACCCCTTGGTAACGCTGGTTGTCAAACTTTCGGGCTTCTGCCGACCCGTAACGACTGTCAAAGATTCACGAATGACAGCCGGGACCAACAGCTTAACGTGCTTTTCGAGGCACGGAGGAGTCTTGGTATGGTAAGATGGTCACCCATAGAATAGAATAGAACCGAATACTCTTTATTATGTGCACCATATAAATTACAGACATAAATATATAAATTTTATAAAGGATGACATAATGAGCGGTTTTATCGCTACGAGCGATCTTTTAAAGACAATCTTTGGATAGATTAAAAAGGAGAAGGACAGACCAATACTGTAGGTAGTCTGTGGTGCACCATTTACATAATACAATAAATATATACATAAAGTATATTATACCAATAAACATAAAGGAACAAAGAAATTATAGTGACGATGTTTAAGGAGAGAGGGAGTGCTTCCCACCACCCAGCCACGGACCAACCGCGGCAAGCGTAGCTTAACCTGATCGATCGTCCCGTGTGGCTGTTATGACTTGGCCACAAGCTTGGATAACCACTTATTGAATATTTTTTTTTTTAACAGCTACCGCCGTAATACAGAACAAAACACACACCACACACACACACACAGACACACGCAGCCACAGAGTGACTGCCAACTCCGTACCCGTACAGAGTGACGTACCATTTTTACATGAGCAGACTGGATGTTGTTAGACTGTGACTCAATCAACCCGCTCGCCGCTTATATTTCACACCAAAAGTACCAGTTACATCGCTACGTGATTTATCGTCCGCTACACCACGCTAACTTATTACCAACGTTTATGTTGAGCGAATATGTACGAGATCATGTATTTTGTATATACGGAGTATATGACTTAAGATACATAGGTAGGTACATATGTGGCCGCCATTACTTTTATCATGACTCGTTAGCTGTGAGGCACTTTTGGTCTCAGATGAGATACGAATATGGGCAATTGTTTATGTTTCTTAAGCCACTGGGATTTTTCTGCTATAATTATTAATTATCAAGGTTTTTTTTTAATTGTCATCGGTTATCATCGCTGTAAGAGCAGTGGTACCCAGTGGTAACGGCAGAGACTTACGAGTTGTAGGTCGTAGATTCGAACCCAAACGAATATACAGGGTGTCCCTGGAAATATGGATCATATGGAATAGGGGCGTGGGCAAGGTGATTTCCAAACTTTTAACCCTGAGAATGTCGATGATTTTTTTTACGGTTCAAAAATTATAATCAATTATTGTTTTTTTCAATTTGCATAGTGCTCAAAGAAAAAAATCATTAAAACAAAAACTGTCTGGGCTATCAATTCAATTTTTTCTTACAGGAAGTTGTAAAATAGTGGACCTTTCCTGTGGTAATACTTTTACGCAGCTAGAAAACATGTGTTCAACAAGAAAAAAAAACATATACTGCAAAGGCTACGTTCTGGCAAAAAATTTATTCATTTTCGAGCAAAATTTTTATTCAATTGCACCGACTTTCTCAGGGTTAAAACGTTTGTAAATGACCATGCCCACGTCCCTATCCGATTTGATCCACACTTCGGGTGACACTCTGTATATTCGTACCAGCGAGCCTAACGGTGTCGGTTTTTGGCTCAATGTATGTCTACATGTAGAAAAAAATATTTCAAATTAGGCCACTGGATATGGAAATGGACAAATTTATAATTAATGTTACTGGCGACACATGAGACTCTTCTGATGAAGACTCTAGCATGAATTCTAATGAAGATGTTCGAAAGGATGGCGTAAATCCACTGCAGGACCATTGTTATACCAAATTTAAGACTACTACTAAAGTACTCAATGAAGGATTTGCAAGGCTCTCATCAAGTTTTTTTTTTTTTTTTTTAATAATAAGTACCTTTATGATAATGCAATATATTAATGTACCTACTAGGTTATTTGGAGCTAGTAAATTTCTACATTTTTTATTAAATGAAGGGAAAAATATTTAGGCTAGCAACATTAAGTACGCCACCAGTCGCGCGCAGACGTATCTTGCGCGCACTCTACTCAAAAGGCACAGGTACACAATCCGTCCACACTTATTTTACCTCTGATTTAGCACCACTGTCCAAATCATAGTGAACTTTATTCTCATTATTATAAGGTTGCTGTTGGGTTGCTCCCACTGACAGGTCTGTCAAAATCATTGTGATTTTATTCTTGTCACAATAAGGTTGCTATTGAGTTGGTACTGTCAGAGGTGAAATAACTGTGTGGGTACGTATTTTTAGAGCCTCAAATAAAAAGATAAAGGTCACACACTTCTCCATTTCAATCTTTGTGCACAGCGTCGATGATTAAAGGACCTTTTTCCAGCGATTCCTTTCATCATAGTTTCTGAGGTTTTTCGAAAAAACATCACATTGAATGGGTTTAACCTGTAAAAGGCTGTGTGTGTGTAACTGTTTGTAAATTCAGTTCATTGTTGGTTTCATGGTAGAGGTCGAGATTTGGGCCCGTAGTTTCGCAGATATTGTAGTGTGATTCGCAGATATTCGGTTTAAATTGTGTCCTTTTATTTATACAAGGCTACCAGCCGTGCGATTCTGTAACCATCTCACCGTGTAAGCTTGGGTGAAGTGAGCGTGGAGTGAGCTGTCATTCGCTAGGGATTAACACTATTAAGTGCTCACTTCACTTATGATTTCACGGTGAGATTTTTACAGAATCGACCGGCTGTTCACTTTTAATGTTTTATTTTTGACTTAGAAAACATTCAACTCAACTAATTACCTTATTCTTTTCTTCAGGTAAACATCCATAACTATTTAAATCTACAATAGTTACTCCCGAAACGGTCACAAGGGGTAAGCCTTAGATAAATGTTTGCACCTTGAGATATTAATATTTATCTGTTTTATAATAATACCGGCCTATTATTGTTCCACTGCAGGGCAAAGGCTTCTTCTCATACAGAGAAGACACGAGCATTGATCACCACGCTTGCTCAAGACGGGTTGGCGATTTCACTATCGGTGAAGGAAAACATCGTGAAGAAACCTGAACGTATAGTTTATGTCCAAGATAATAATAATAATAATAATAATGTTCCACAACTTTCACACAACGCCAACGCCATCTAGTCCCAAACTAAGCAGAGCTTGTGCTATGAGTACTAGACAACTGATAAACATACATATATATTTCTAAATACATACATATTATAGATAAATTACGCCCAGACAAATAACAAATGATCGTGCTCATCACACAAACATTTGTCCTAGGTGGGAATCGAACCCACGACCTTGGGCATAGCAGTTAGGGCCACTGACCACCAGACCAACAGGCCTTTCAAAAAATAGATAAACTTAGAATGTGCATATAAATTTAAAAAGTCAGACTTTATAAAAAGTTAGTTTTATTAAACCATAATTTTAAACCAGTCGATGAGTGACCTAACAATTTAGGTCGGGTTGTTTCACGTCCACTTGACGTACGCGTTTAGGTCAAAAATGGCGCTAACTGTCGTCAAACCAAAAAAGCGTTGGTTCATGAAATTATGGATTTGACTTGCGTCAAAAATAACGAAAAGCCTCTTAACCTTTTGAATGTCTTAAGTTACACAGTTTGACATAAGCAATTGTCTTTCTATTGTGTCTCTCATTACGGCATTCGATGAATTAATTAGGGGCCTTGTATATCTTAGCTACAATAATAGAAAGATAGACCTACATTTTCAAGGTTTCTTCACATCTTTTATCTTCATCTGCTAACTTCACAATAAAACTTCCAAGTTCACATGGATCTAAATAAAAACAATGCAATAGACACGTGAGGGGTTAAGAATACATGGTCCATCCCAGCTGTACGTCCGCTCAAGGTCGCAGTGTCGGACGTAGCATACACACTATCGTGCGCGCTTCCAGCCTAAGGGTGCGTTTCCACAGAAGCGGAGCTGGGCGAAGCGGAGCAGAGACGTGCAGGAATCGACTACTAACAATGGTTGAAATCCTCATCGCGTCACTCGTCTCGTCTGTGATTGGACGATTCCTACACGTCTCCGCTCCGCTCCGCCCAGCTCCGCTTCTGTAGAAACGCACCCAAATAGATAGATCTAATCGAACGAACGTATTTAGCGCACGTGTATTTTAAATCAAAATGCCACCAATTTTGTCAAAACGCCAAAAAATGGGAGTTCTTCTGATGTTGTCAGCAGCAGCAGAAGAGAAGAAAAACCGTGTAAGTGCGTGTTGGATCACGCACAATAAAAGGTTCCGTACTTGGAATGAATTTATCCCAACAAAAAACTTAACATTGTAGTTGAAAATCATGTTCTCTCATATATTGCAACTGCAAATTTAAGTTAGTCATTTATTGCTCGTAAACTTGTAAAGCCTACTTAGCTGTGATAGTTTTCTTTTTAATTTCGTTATATATACTACTGCCCTGAATTTTTTTCACATATCCAATAGCAACCATTTAGCTGGTAGAAGGGGGGGGGGGGGACGGGACAATTGACTCTAACAAAAATTTGCTCTTTAATATTTCACAAACGGATCCCTGAATCGAATAATGGTTTTTAAGAACCCGCAATATTTTTGAAATACCTATCCAACGATACTCCATGCCATGGGATAGACGAGAGAAAAAAACATCCCCATTTTACGTGTAGAGAAGGTAAGGGAACCCCAATAAAATGATATTTTCATGACTTTATTTTACCACTGTCGGCGTGATTAATATCATCATATCCATGCTAAATTATAGATTTCTAGTACTAAGAGTCTGTGAGCTAAACTGCGGACGGACGGAGAGACGGACGGACGGATATACAGACGGACATGGCGAAACTATAAGGGTTCCTTGTTGACTACGGAACCCTAAAAATAGAAAGATTTTGGATGAAAAAAATCTTGTAGGTAATGCATTTATTCTTTTTTGTTTATTCATGTAGTCCGCATTTGATACATTCCACAGACTACTATGAGACTTATATATTTCAATAAATCATGAAATTGTTTCACGATCCAATTTGGCGTCCGTTCGACTTCCGACACAGGCTCTAAATGGGGAATGATGCAATATGGTGAGTTTATACACGATCAAGCATGACCGGAGGGGCCCGTGGCTAAATAATAACAGCCGCACAGGTCGATCGATCAGGTTAAGCTACGCTTGCCGCGGTTGGTCTGTGGATGGGTGACCATCTTTACATACCGAGACCCCCCGTGCCTCGGAAAGCACGTGAAGCCGTTGGTCGTCCTGGCTGTCATTCGTAGATCTTTGACAGTCGTTACGGGTGTCAGAAGCCCGAAAATCTGACAACCAGTCTTACCTAGGGGTATCGTATTACCCAGTAACTGGGTTGTGGAGGTCAGATAGGCAGTCGCTCCATGTAAAATACTGGTATTCAGCTGCATTCGGTTAGACTGGAAGCCGACCCCAACATAGTTGGGAAAAGGCTAGGCAGATGATGATACACGATCAAGCATGCACGACACACGATCCTCCGGACGTGCGTCCGCGTTATTCATTGTCTATCTGCACAACATTCGCGGTGGTGGGGGCGCTCGCTTGATGCAAAATTGGTCGTGCAAATCCAGCAAGTAAATTATAATAATTATCGACGTACGTCGAACCCATTCACGTTATTTTTCGTCCTGCATCTTCCATGACCTTGGCGGGACGTGCAGCCTGATGGACCGTGTATAAAGCCTCTAAATACGTATTTTACGTAACCAACCATTTGAAACAACCGGCCCTTAAACTACCCAGGGCGAATTTCAACAACAAAAATTCAAAGCGACCAGAACATCTAAACCTCGTTAAAGAGCAGTCAATGTCATAATTATGGATAGCTGACAGCCTTTGAACGCAGTTTAGATGTGCTGATCGCGTTCAGTTTCATTGGTGAAATTCAACCTCAATAACATAACCGAATCTGACAATAGATACAAGATAGCAGGTGTAACCGTGCCCTAAGCAGAATATTTAATATTCATTTATGCTAACAACAGCGACATCTGTCGGAGAACAAAGAAGCTATTATCTTCAGTACAAATTGCTTCCAGGGAGTTATATAACTTATAATGTACCTTAGATTTAAATTATTACAGTAGGTAGGTATAAGCAGAATCAATCGAAACTAAATATTTTTTTGTAATGCAAATTCGGAAACTGATATTTTTTTAAACTGCTCATTGTGAATATTTTTTTGAGAATAAAATTGCTAACATTTAATAAGGAAACGCTGTCAATGAATCCTGTAAAGAAATAATAATTAATTAATTAATTAATTATTTAAAGGATCTTTATTATTTTTGTTCTATGCAATCAAAATCAAAAGTTACTTATGTCATATTAAAGTTTAAATTCCATTGTATATCCCATTTGAAACAAGCAGAAACTATCACAATACAATAACCTCGACGATACTCAAACCGATTCCTAATATTGCGTTCCTAAGTTTCCCAATACTTATAAGAGCAATAACGTATTCTCTAAACTCGAAACCGTTACGAATAAGCGTTACTATAAGCTATAATCCATAAAATCCCGGATGTATGTACCCGGCGGTTTGACGGGAGCCACTCCTAAATAATGGGCGGAATTTCGCGCCATAGACCAGAACATAAACTATTAAATAGATGCCAACAACCGGCTATAGTACGATTTTATGACTCGTTTTTGCATATTGAACGGTACGAAAGCACTTCAGATTGGCAAATAACGACTTCTTTTTTCGTTTTCAGATATTAATGTGATTATGCTTTAATGCTTTTGCCAAGAGCTCTTAGATACAGTCATGATAACTAACTTGTTTATGTTCGATTCGTTGAGACAATGAAGCTTTTTTTTTATTAATATCCCACGGCTGGGCAAAGACCTGTCTACTCTCATTCCACTTCTCTCTGTCCAGAGCTGCCAAATACCAATGTTTATTAAAGGAGGAATCAGGAATTAAATTATCCGGAAAAGAATACCGACAATCTTGCAGTTTAAGCAAACTGAAGTGGCAGTGGGCTGGCCACGTCTGTCGAAGGACCGATGGCTGGTGGAGCAGACGAATCCTGGAGTGCAGACTGCGTATCGGCAAGTGTAGTGTGGGACGCCCCCCAGCTAGACGGACGGACGACCTAAAGAAGGTAGCTGGGTTAGACTGGATGCGGAAGGCGGAGGACAGGGTGTTGTGGCGCAGTCTGTGAGAGGCCTATGTCCAGCAGTGGACTGCGATAGGCTGAGTTGATTAAAGGAGCCCAGCTCATCCCGCCACCTCCTATACTGAAACTGCTATAAATTACATTTATTGTAATTCACAGGTGGTTGATGAGTAATTATGCTCACTTTATTAATGTTATCAGTGCCATGGTCAACCGAATAAGAGATTCGCATCGTAAACGAACAGATTTCGAATGGGGCAGGATATCCTGATTTTTGTTGCAGAAAACAAAACTTCCCGTACTTACTATCTTTAATACAGACAAATAAGTAACGCCGTGGTTGGGATACCAACAATACAATTATAGTTATTGTGTCATAGTAAGAAGATAGAAAATTGGTTCGCTTGGACAAAATATAAACAAAAATAAACGAGCAGACATTTAATAATTCATAAATTCTCCGCATAATATAATCTACGTTTGATTATTAGCTACCGAAACAAATAAACATTAGAATATTAAACAAAATATAAGTACATATACCATCAACATTGTCTACAAATAATTAGAATGAAAGTAATAAACGAACGTAAATCAATCAAAAATCTTAATGCAACGTATTTCATCCTCCCTCCTTATTTATTATCCTTCTGCCGCGGCCAGTTCAGCTTCTGCATGTTCAACTGGCGCTTCACCCTCAATAGCACCTTCAGTGGCCTCTGCAGCCTCAGCAGGCGCTTCGTCGTCGGCTGGCGCTTCGCCTTTGGCTGGCGCTTCGCTTTCAGCTGGCATTTCGGCCTCGGCTGGCGCTTCGCCTTCGACAGGTGCTTCGCCCTCAGCTGCTGGTGTTAGAACTTCTTCTACGGGTGTTTCACCTTCCGCAGCCTCTGCTGCTGCTTCAGCCGGTGCTCCCTCTTCAGTGGCTGGCACCGCAGCTTCAGCAACTTCTGTCTTCTCAAGTTCAGTTGGCGCTTCAATGCTCTTCCCCTGCGTAGTCTCCGACTTGCGTGGTTCGGGCGATGGCGTTAGCGCTTCTTCACCTGGTGGAACTGCTGCAGCTACAGGAGAAGGTGGAGTTGCTTCACCCCTTTTGCCTTTTTCTTTTTTCAGTTTTCGCTCCAAAGGCAGATAAAGTTTGTAATCCTGTGGCAACTCTTCTTCAGTATATAGCTTTTCACTAAAGTAAATTCGTCTTAATCTTGCATTAGCATGTATTTGAACTCGTAAAGCTTCTATAAATTGTGTTCCGTACGCTCTCCTTGTAAAATCGGCAAGATTAAACTGTATTTGATTCCAACCACCTGCTAAACCGATAGGCATAGTTGTACAAAAAGGTTTGATCTTTGTAGTAGATTGATAATTGGAAATTCTGAAGCGCCTCCTCATGTTTCTATCATCAAGTACAGTTATCTCGAAAGAGAAATAACGCTTCAAGTTCTTTACGATCATGACAAGAAAGGGTAGTTTTATTCCTAACACTTGATTGTTCTTTGGGCATGTTATATACGTAGTTGCGACGTTTGTACTCACGATTTCGAGGACTATAGAATTCACTTCACTGTCAGTGAGCCGTTTTATGTGTCCATTTTTCACTTCCATATCCCATATCGCCAGAGGGTTGGCCCCACAACTGTAAAATATGGACAACAATCCATTTTGGTATGTGTTTTTGAACATCGTTTATTGATTATTTGAACAATAGCAAAAAAAGTGTTAATAATTATCAGTTTTAGACACGTTTGCAAATAATGTATACTCTGGTAGTTTATTATTTCTACATAATGTTTGACGTTTGCTTTTGACATTGACAGATATCGATTCATAAAAAGCAAAAGCAAATGGCGTAATATTATACAAAAAGGATTTTTACAAAAAACGTTATTGCGTCCATTCCAACAATAAGTATCTAATATATTTATTGATTTTACTGTGTGACTGTGCACGATATTACGTGCAAGAAACAATAATTTTATTGAAGAAATCCCTTGAAGATCTGATAAAACGTGCGTTAGCTTTTTGGAGGTGTTTCTGTATAGGTAATAAAAATATTAAATATTCTCCTTTTTATATAGTTCTACATATTATTATTATTATTTTAAGACTCTTAGCTTTTAAACTATATAAATACTTGATATAATGGAATAAATATACCACAAAAAAAAAAACATTTTTGAATTACGAGTATATTATTTATTGCTAGCCTGGGCATAGGACTTCCTCAACTTCACAATGAAAAACAAACTTCAATTTTCGGAAAATGATTTTTTCTCTTCGCACGTTTTCGCATATCACGTTGGACATTGGCAGAATTGTCGACATCGGCACCATTGTCATAGAGAAAAATAGAATAGAACATGTCTTGTCGCGGCCTAGGACTCGGCAAGAGGTCACACAGACCACTTTATACTATGGAAAAGCCTTTAGGTGTCACGACCCGCAGTGCGATTCTGTAACCATCTCACCGTGAAAACTTAGGTGAAGTGAGCGTGGAGTGAGCTGTTAGTGTCATCCCACATAATACTAGGGATTGACCAAGCATACATTTACAATCGTAATCGATATTTTAATGATATTTCTTATGCTAATTCTATTGATCATTTTATATAATTTCAAAGGTAGTATTTTAATTATCAAACATTACTATTATTATCAAAAAAAATATGAAAAAAATAAAGTTCATATTCTGACTAAGTTTCTTTTAAGTTAAGCACCATGGTTATAATAGTAATATAATGTAATCAACATAACTATTTCGTCTTTATAAAAACTATAAATTAAATGACTCTTAAAATAACGAGTCGCACCGGACACAGTTATGACTAACAATATTTTTTTACATTTTATTTTTGTAATTATTTATTTATTCAGGAGTACACATAAATTTTAAACGTTTAAGTTGGTGCCAACATAAACTCATTAGAGTTTTACCGTGCACCAAAATCATCGACTACATAATTTAGAGTTATACATTACATAATTTAGAGTTTAGAGTACTTAAGTAGGTAGTTCGGCAAAAAGTAACAACAACAAAAAAATAAAATAAGATGACAACGCGTATCCTACGCGAAATATTATCTATATTAATACTAACGAGCGCACATCAGTGACCAATCCGGCCGCCCATCCTTAAAACATAAGTGCTGGAGAGTTTTTGCACTGATACAGGCTGTTCCCAAAAGTACCCATGTTTTAAGTAATAGTTAATTTTTAATTTTATATGTGTTATGAAATTATTGTTAGGTATTGGTTTTGCTTTATTATTGTTTTACAATAATTATCTATAATGAATTCAATAATATACATGTATATTAGGTATCTATTTTTTGTAAAAAGTGTTGCTGTAATTTGTATTTTATGTTTTCCTGTGTTATTTCGTCCCTCAATAATATAAGTAGTTGGTTAATAAATTGGTTATTAAACATTAGTAACATTAGAACATACACATTATAAGTGTACTAGGTATAATTTGACCAAATCTCTAAAGATTGGTTGAAAATAGATATATTATAGGTAATAACTTCTAAAACCAGATGATAATGCCATCCATCTGCATATTGGGTCAACATAATACTACATAGACTAAATTATTTTTACTCCTCAGTCAGTTCTAATTGGTTCCTTCGACTTCTTTCGCTTCAGTTGCCACCTCCTCAACAGTTGCTTCTGTTTCCGGAGTTACTATTGCAGGAGCTTCAGTTACCGGAGCTATTGGAGCCGTAATACTCTCGTCAGGACCGCTTTCTGCCACAACACCCGGTTCTTCAACTGGAGCAAGTGGAACTTCGGCCACCACATCACCCTGATCAGGACCGCCTTCTCCCATAACTACCGAAGCTTCAGTCGGTGGTTTAATAGTAACTTCTACTTCTGCACCTTCTACAACCAAAGACGGCCTGTTTTCAAATGCCTGTACTGATGTGGGAACTTTTGAAGATGAAGCTGATTTAGAGTCTCTCTCCTTAAGCTCTGCACTTTTTTCCTTTTGAGGTTCCACAACTTCGTCCTCTATTTTAAGTTTAGATTTAGCAGCTGGTTTTTTCAAAGGGATAAACAGTTTATATTCTGCGGGCAGTTGATCTTCTGGAAGGATTCTGTCTGCAAAATATATACGCCTTATTCGAATATTAGCGTTTATTTTAAATTTTTGAACTTCTACGAATTGCTTTTTGTACGCCTTTCTACAAAAATCGGACATATTGAACTGGATTTGGTTCCAGCCCTCAGATAGAGCAATGGGCATCACGGTACACAGTGGTAAGATCTGCGTTGTGCTCTGGAAGTTCGATACGCGAAATCTTCTTCTTGTTTCAGTATCATCCAATATAGTTACTTCGAACGAAAAATATTTCTTCAAGTTCTTAACAATCATGATCAAAAACGGCATCGTTATTCCCAGTACCATTTTGCCTTTAGGACATATCATGTATGTTGTACTTACATTAGTTCCTCCTATTTCTAAAACTGTGGACTTTATATCCTCGTCCAGAAACTTAGTTATGTACCCATCTTGGGTGTGTGTGTCCCAGATGTTCAGAGGTTTAGATCCGCAGCTAAAAAATATAGTAAGCAAACCGCGTTGATAAGCTTCCCTATACATATTTGAAAAACATTTATTATTATAAAAACCGTCATTCTGTCAAAGAGATGTCAAAGAGAATTATAAAAATATATTTGCTGTATGAAGGATTCATGCTTTATAATGCTACTGAACCTACCGAACCTTTTCGAAATATGTATATTTAATTAATAGTAAAGAATTATACAGTTACAAAACTTAACTCATAGAAAATAGAGTCACCACTTAAAGTACAGACGCCAACACATCAAGCTACTACAATCTGTCAAGTTTCTTTAATAGATTTTCAACTTTATCGCCAAGACATAATGTTCAAAGTTGATTGGCAAAATTTGACAGTTTCGGGTAGCTTGATGTGCTGGCGTCTGTACTTCAACACGCAACCGTTAAAGTTCAATTTAGCTTGAACTAAGTATATTTATGCTTGTTTGCAGTCACAGCTTCTATCTAACTTATGGGAGACATTTCAGCATTGTTATGAAGAGGTGAAAGACCAAATTCAAACTCTTAAGTACTTTAAGAAGCGGCGCCGGCGGAAATTTGCGTTTTTTGCCAACCCTAGGTACAACGGCGCCCTTTTATCGTGATTCCTCTATAGCAGTATTTACCGTGAAATCGCCCCAAAGCGCTGTCGTATTATCAAAATGATTTAAAGACCGATCTAGGGAGAAAATAAATATTACCTTACTTGTAGGTACAGGGCTAGAAGGAAATAACAGTCGCACGGGTCAATCTTCAAGGATAAGTAACGCTTCCGGAGGTCAGTCCGTGGATGGGTGACCATCCATTACATACCCACCCATCCGTACTACGAAAGCACGTCAACCCTTTAGGCCCCGCTGTCATTTGTAGATCTTTGACAGTCGTTACGGGTAGTCAGAATCCCATAAATCCGACAACCAGTGTTAGCAACCAGGGGTATCGTGTTAACCAGCAGCTGAGTTCTGGAGGTCAGATAAGCAGTCACTTCTTGTAAAATTCTGGTATTCAGCTAGGCTGGCAGCCAACCCCAACATAGTTGGAAAAAGGCTAGGCACCACGAGGGCCAGAAGGAAAATTCATTGTGAATTAAATATTTTTATATTCAATTCTCACGCAAATAAGACTCAATTGCAGCAAATAGGTTACCCTTTGCTGTGGGCGACGATTGACAATTTGTCGCCACTTATCCAACCACGTATGGAATCCAATCTTGACATCCAATACAGATCCAACCACGTATGGAAGGCACCGAATCTGCTTCAATTGACATCGGTGCAAACAATGCTTATTCTTAAAAAAAAACTGTTTCATGTCTATCTTGTAATTTTACTTTTTACTTCCAAACATGGCAACCAAGGAGGTAACTTATCAAAGATATTATTTAAAATTCGAACTGGCTTGCAAATCGAGCTGTTTATAGTTAAAAAGAAACAAATGAACATATTGGCGCGTGAAAAAAATATTGTTGTTCGTCACTGATTCTGGAGTTTATATAATTAATTTATTTAGTTTGAATTTCTGTGCATTATTTGAGATAAGTACTAAACAAGCCTTGGTCGTAACCAGGCATTGATGGACGAACGTATGTGCTTGGCCCCCATTTTCACGTTCGTCCATCAATGCCACTTTTGTAGGCCGCTGCTGTATACTATATCTACTTTAGAATTATCTATAATAACAGTTTGCTTTCGTGCATTTTAGTATGTTTTTTTTCGTGTGATCGAAGCATAATATGCTCCCTTATTAACGGTTTTAAAATTTGGCTCACCCCATTGGTAATTAAAAAAATTAACAGACAAGGCATTATATTAGTCTCTTCAGTCTTGCAAGTTTCAAGGCCGAGCTGCATGTCGATTCTGTACAAATCTCACCATGAAAACTTGCGTGGAGTGAGCTGTCAGTGTCATCCCACTGATGCTAGGGATTGACTAAGTAAACATTTACAATCATAATCGAGATTTTAATAATATTTTTTTATGCTAATTCTATTGATCATTTTATATAATTTAAAAACTAGTATTTTAGCTGTCAAAATATTACTATATTGTGGGGGTTTAAAATAAAATAGCAAAACAAAGCTTAGTCAGAACATACTTTTTTTTTTCTTTGAGTAGTCATTATATAAGAACTAGTCTTTTTCTCCTAGATTAAAACTCCACAAAATAGTAATGTTTTGAGAATTATAATACTAGCTATGAAATTATATAACATGATCGTATTAGCATAAAATATATTATTAAAATCTCGATTATCATTGTAAATGTATTCTTGGTCAATCCCTATCAGGTAGGATGACACTGACAGCTCACTCCACGCTCACTTCACCTAAGTTTTCACGGTGACATGGTTACAGAATTGCACTGCTGGTACAAATTTATACCGCTTGTGGTACACATGTGCACCAGCTTGTCTTAATCAAGACACTATCTACTCAATTTTGTTTTAACTGACGGTGACTTGTAGATGATGGCAGACTACAATTTATTATAACGTCTACCAAAAATAAAGTAAGAACATGTTGTTAACGTAACTTTCAACATCAGACAGCTAGAACGTCATAATAAATGAGGCGTTCAGACGTAAACACAAAAACTAAAAAGAAATAAAAGTTTTAAAAGAAAACCTCGCTCTCTGTGATTTATCTAGCCATTTGTCATCCTCGACACTAAGAAAATATGTCACGCAAAGCCACAAGTTACGCACACTGACACACACTGTAACGAATATAACATTTTTGTCGTCTCTAAATCACATGACTTTTCCACTATGCCGGCTGCCCTTAGAGACAGTCGCGCACACTAACAAAAAACACGAGTAGCGGGAACAAAAGAAAAATGAAAAAGTGCCTTTCGACTGTCATGATAAGGAGTGCATGGGCGTGTTCCCGTTGTTATTATGACTACACTGCTACTACCTAGCTTTGCTGCTTTTTGCCCCCGGATAACGCGTTCGGAACACTGTGCTTTATGTTAGGGGAACCCAGTTAAGATATCATACCAGTATTTTTAACGAAATTAATGGCGCAGAAAACGTGGAGCCGATAGCGTTGGCGGATTCCAGAGAGAAATAAATGAATTAGATTTGTTTACGTATTTTCTTTGGGAGAAAACGATTTAATGTGGATCAGGACATGATAGATGGTATTCTAATCGATATTTAACGTTCGTGTTGTAATTCAATACCTGATTCGGCTCCAACATACACACAGGGAAACACAATATAATATACATACAAGGAAACCAGACGTGCGATTCTGCGTGGAGTGAGCTGTCATTCGCTAGGAATTAACACTATTAAGTGCTCACTTCACTTTCACGGTGAGATTTTTACAGAATCGACCGGCTGTATATTATATTCTGTTACTTACGCATTCCATTTGTCTGTAGCGGAACAGGCTCGAAGCGAGGGAAATACATAGTATAACTCTGACCTAATTTGTATTATACCTACGTACTTCATAGTATGGGGTTCTTGTGCCTAAGAAATAACCTCACGGGACGATCGATCAGGTTAAGCTACGCTTGCCGAGGTTGGTCCGTGGATGGGTGACCATCTTTACATACCAAGAACCCTACGTGCCTCGCAAAGCACGCTAAGCTGTTGGTCCTGGCTGTCATTCGTGGATCTTTGACAGTCATTGTCGTCAGAAGGCCGAAAGTCCGTCAACCAGTCTTACTAAGGGGTATCGTATTACGCAGTAACTGGGTTGTGGAGGTCAGATAGGCAGTCGCTCCATGTAAAATATTGGTATTCAGCTGCATCCGGTTAGACTGCCCCAACATAGTTGGGAAAAGGCAGATGATGACTTCATATTATGGATAACTCTAATCGTAATCTCATGTTTAATAGATACAAACACAGTTTATTTATAACTAGCGGCTCGCCCCAGCTTCCCACGGGTGCAATGTTTTTTTGAAATTCCCGAATTTTTCTTTCATATAAACCTTGTCCTGGCAATACCGAACACAACGAAAAAGAATTATCCGATTTGGTGCATTCATTCGGTAATTATGCGCGTACAGATATTTCGGTGACTTTGTTTTATACTAGGTATGTAAGGATATCAATGTATAAAGTTCAGCTTATATTCTTATTAAACAGAATGCGTAACGCAGCTTCCAAAGTGACCCAAAATGGTGGACAGTTCCAAAACAAAAAACAGAAAAAAATCCAATACACGACTATTTAACTGCACAATGCCGAGAAAATTCTAAATTAGAATATCGAAAACTGCAAAAAAGGAAATAGAAACAAAAAAGCAACGATTCAGTTGTGCCTGGTATATTTACAGAGCTCATTGCGCGGCGCAACGGAGCGTGGTCTGCATAATGTATCGAACGGTGCGCGATTCCGGCAAAGCTTTGTCTGCGTTATTTACAACCAACCCGTGTATTCACGCGGAAATTGGATTTGTAAAATAAGACACTGTATAAATAATCTTTATCTAAAACATATCTCAACGGAGTCGTTCGCCGCCCAAGTTTCGCACCAAGAGCTCTGATTCCCAGCGACCGTTTGTCAGATTACGGAATGGAAATATCTGTGACGCTAATAGAGAGAATAAACGCTTCTTTATGTGCAAACTCGTTCTATGCTAAACTCCCTCCCGTACCATGAAATATGGTGCGATTTTTTGCCTTGTTGCCGGCAGTACTGATACTTCAAGCTAGCCTCTCGTTTGGAAATAATCGCCGTCGCTTCACTGCCCTGGTAGGGACAATGTATCGAAATTAATATCCGGGGACGAAGCGGGCGAACAATTTGTCCACCCGGAATGCGGATAATTAAACCGGCCTGCAGCCGTTTCCTAGCTTACATGAAGCTGAAAATATATGACGCCGTCTACCCGGAATTTAGTTTGTCTGAAAAAGTGGACAGTTGTCACAAAAAAAAAGATACAAGAATGTTTCAGAGGTACCTACATAATATAATAAGTATTCGGTTTTATGACAATTGCAGGCCATTGTGTTTTACTGGTACTTAACACTTTAACAAAACACGTAATTGTCGATAAATTACGCTTTATATGACATTTGATATCCGCATTTTAAATTAAAATAATAGACCAGGTGCTATTATTAATCTCTGTACTGAAATAAATACAAAACTAAATGTCAGTAAAAGCCATTTATTTAAATGAGAGTATTTAACTTTTATGCTGATTGCTGTAAAAGGCACTTCTATTCACCATAATATACGTAGCAAGTTAACACTGGACCCTTTGGTCCATTTCATTATAATGAAATCTATAGTGAACACTTAAAACGTACATTTTCAATATTTTTCAACCTAAAAGTAAATGTTGGCATGGAAAATGCAGACCAGTGAGATTAGTGCTACAGTGCAAAAATACGAGCTAACAGTAATCTTTGTCTTAAACTGCACATCTATCACGATTCGTAATTTAAAAAACATACAAATACTTAGCTGCTAGGGCAAACAGCGAATCACATACATTTTCCGCACGGCCATTTTAATCCGTCGTCCGGAATCGTATCGTAAATCCGTAACCTCGATTAGGCCACTGTTTGTCCGAGCTGAAGCAAATAAATAGCAATAGACATCTTGACTGTACGACGTTGTGCTCGACGATACAATAATGCGATATAAGCCGCGATTTGCGATCGGTAATAGGCTTAATTTTTTATTAGTGAAGCACTTTTGTTGGCGATAGTAACTGATGTTCGATTGGGAAAACCGGTTTGACGTTTTTTTTTTTTTTTGCCGTAACATCGAGAACTTGGTCTTGGTTTTTGTAGACAAGACTGGATTTCTTTATTTTGATATTGTACAAATTGTGCTATACTATAACTAAATAAAATGGTTATAAAAACGGTTTTTTATTTATGCAAGAGGATTGAAATAAAGGTCCTTTATAAACATTCATAACTTTCACACAAAGTATAATATATATAATTAACTTACGATTTTCATTTATCTCTTAATATTTTTCTACCCTAAGATTGTTCTCACTTCTAATTTATTTTTACCGTGACATTAAATGATAAATGATTTCATTTCTGTCACGTCAATAATATTTTTGAAACTAGATGAGTTTGGCGTTTCCTATCTGTCTACTCTGAGAAGAAAGGCCGAAACAAACTCAGAGGTCAGTCTCTTTTAATGTCCAGACATAATCTTGGTCAGATCAAGTGAAGACTATGTAGACTGAGCGGACCTGTCCAGTCAGTGCACGCATTTGTCAGTAATCGTGCAGCTCAACTCAGACCTTAAGGAGCTCAACTATATATACAGGGTGTAAAGAAGGAAGTATGGATCAAATCGAATAGGGGTGTGGGCAAGGTCATTTCCAAACGTTTTAACCCTGAGAAAATCGGTGCAATTGAATAAAAATTTTGCTCGAAAATTGAATAATTGTTTTGCCTGTTTTTGCCTTTGCAATAAATTTCTTTTTTTTTAATGAACACATGTTTTTTAGCTGCGTAAAAGTATTACCACAGAAAAGGTCCACTCTTCTACAAGGTCCTGAAAAAAAAATTGAATTGCTAGCCCTGATTGTTTTTTTTTTTAATGATTTTTTCTTTGAGCACTATGCGAAGTAATTGAAACAAACAAAAATTGATCATTATTTTTAAACCGTAAAAAAATTCACTGACATTCTCTGGGATAAAAAGTTTGGGAATGTCCTTGCCCACGCCCCTATTCGATTTGATACATACTTCCAGGGACACCCTGTATATATAAATAATATTAAAAAAGTATTCCAAGACTATAAGTTAAAAATACAGTTTTCATATTTACTACAATGAATTTGGTTCACGTATCAGATATTTTATGCAGTGTAAATAAAGATTCTGCCAAGAGGTCGTGCCAAGACTGCCAGCTAGGCTCTATCGCGTGCCAATGCCAGATATAAACAAAGTACCTCAAAAATATTGCCAAGTTTTAAATTACTTTTCAGTATTAAATAGGTTTGCAATTTTTTTCTTTTCGTTTTCGTAGGTACTAGTAGAACCAAGTCTTGGTTAGAATCCAATAATGAAAAATGGTTTAAAAACATGTTAAGCATAATCAGTCTATAACGTCCCCGCTGCTAAGATACAGCACTCTAATTGCGTAACACACTATTACTATCAATTTGAATCATTTTGAAGCAGATTGCTAATCCATTGCTCCATATGTTCAAAAATGTATCTGCTCAACAACGTAAATAACGCAATGAATGTTGTTGAACTGTCAAAATGAAACCCATTGCTACTGATAGTGTGTTACGCAATTGCCCTGCAGGTCACACAGGCCTCCTCTGTAAGACCTCTGTAACTTTTCACATACACATACATGTACTTACGCCTTCTTCCCATGGGGTAGCCACCTGATACGATGCTAACGTACTCCTTCTGCTTCGTTACGTTCACACAACTGCAGGGGTAATTACGTAACACACTATCAGTAGCAATGGCTTTGATTTTGACAGTTCAACAACATTCATTGCGTTATTTATGTTATTGAGCAGACAAATTTTTCGAGCAATGGATTAGCAATATCCTTCAAAATGATTCAGTTTGAGATCGATAGTGTGTTGCGCAATTAGAGTGCGTGTCATCCACGCACGCGGTTGCGAGTGCTACGCACATGACCTTTCTGAAGAATAAATTCACTGTTATGTCCTTCTAGAGCAGGAATCGAATGGGGAAATTTTTTCCTTCGCGTGCCAATCACTACATAGTATAAAACAAAGTCGCTTCCCTGTCTGTCTGTCCCTATATATGCTTAGATCTATAAAAGTACGCAACGGATTTTGATGTGGTTTTTTTTAATAGATAGAATGATTCAAGAGGAAGGTTTTTATCTATAATACATGCATAATATAGTAGAGAAACACTGATCATTTTAGAGGTTTCTAATGTGATGTCGTAAATAAACACATTTTTTTGCGCTTACATTGTAAACGCTGGCTGAACCCGTCGAGACAGATCAAAATAATGTACTACAGTATTGTACACCTTAAAAAGGTCTACAAAAAATTCCGCGATGGTATATGTCTATCTCTTAGGGATAACCCACAATAACCATTTTTTATCCTATACTTTTTACGAGAAATAGTGCCTCTAAAATTATCAGTTTCTCCATTGCACCCGTGCGAAGCCGGGGCGGGTCGCTAGTATTTACTAACAAAATATATGGCAGGCCAAGTTGTTACCTTTGGAATGTGGAGTTGTTGAGGACTTACTCCACTTATTGATGGACTGTGTGCGGTATGAGTCTAAGAGAAATGATTTGTTTAGGGTCTTGAAATTGAACAGACTTGAAGTAGGCTCATTAAATAAAATTTGGGCTCAACCAAATAGTGATGATGTGAAGAGTCTGTTTAGGTTCATGGCCCAGATATGATGGATGTGTATTTAGGGTACAATGGGACTGACATAAACAATGCGATTATAAATGTCCCTAAATAAATAAAGGAAAAAAAAAAGTTTTTGTTTTCTTGGCCATATTATTTAATGAAATAAAAATATTGATATGTATTTTATGAATCACTAATTTACTGTACAATATTACATTATACATATATATTTCAACACTTCGCGGATCGGCCCGCGGGCCGTAGTTTCCTCATCCCTGTTCTAGAGCGTAGCCGTCCGGTGTTTCCACTCACCCTTCTATAAGTTTCACTTCTGGCAGTAACATGATCATCAATAATAATCTTTTCCTTTACTTTCATACCTACACCAATTTGTTACCAAAGAACGGATAACCCTTTAATTCCTAAGTGTACAAAAGAAAACCACCGACCTACCCTTAATCTGAAGCGTCCATCATTTGCCAGTGTAAAACAAATTTGTTAGGCGCGTCGCACTGTAAAAAGTTAATGATATGTGAAGAACCCAAGGAAATCCTTCGTTTAATTGTTAGTAAATTAAATGACTCGTGGAGGGTCGCCTGTGACATGAAATAGGACAAATTTTGATGTGATCCGTGCCAGTACATCCTTGGGTAGATTTAGATATATTAAGGATTTTATCGCTGCTATTTGTGATATTAATTTCGGGTTACAGTTGATTTCGAAGGTAAATGAATTGGAAAAGGTTGGTTCATTTGTATCCTCATTTGAAACAAAATAAATACACCATTCAAAACCTCCTTTGTTTAATGAAATTCTTCTCTTTTCAAAGAGTACCTAAACACAAATAAGTTCTAATGAAACACCTCTTAAAATAAGAAGCATCTTTACAATCCCCATAAGGCCACACGCTCACTGGTACCACCACTTAAAACTGCAGTAAGCCGGCTTTCAATAAACTTAAGTGTGAATATAAAAGCGACTTTATAGCCCTGGTAGTGTTTACAGCCACCACTTACTATCTCTAATGGGCCATGTGCACTTTATTGTCGAAAATTGCATTTTGCCCGGGCGAAAATTCCGACACCTATTTTGTCTTTAGTACTTGCCTTTGTGACGGCAACTGGCTAGGTAAAAAAGTTGCCCCCCGATGCCCATTGAGCGTCGTTATGCAGAGATGTGGGCGTTAAGGGTGTAAGAACTGATGTTTTTTAGGATTGCCGTATTGTTTTAATAGATTGGTTTGTGAAAGAAACGTTTAGAATGGAGTGTTTTATTACAGTATCGAATATGAAACTGTAAAGGTTGCCTGCAAAAGTCGACCTTATGTAACGCAGGCTGGCAGTAAAGTAAATCTGGCTGCATTCTAACAGTCAAACGAGTTTAGAATTAGCTTTTAAATTTCTGTCTTAGGTTTTTTTTTTTTTATAAAGCCAGTGATAGTGTAGGCGCGTTTATGTAAAGATTTTCGCTTGGAATAAACACTATAATTATAACTTTGTATCATTTTAACGCCCCCCCACAATATGTATTTATGTATTTATTTATAAAAAAAAAAGTACTGTACAAAGGCGGACTTAATGCATGAGCCATTTTCCACGAGTCAACAATATTCCACTCTATGCTTTTTTTTTTCTACAGAACTTGTTTTTATTTTCGTAATCTCTTAACTAACTATTTACACTAGGTAATAAATTAAAAGACTAACTAACTAACTATAAATACAAAGACAAAAGGATACTTAGGCGTCGAAGTACTCGTCCGCATCGCTGTCATTACTCTATGCTCATTCCAGAACTGCAGTTTTTCTATGAATGAAAGTTGCTCTTATTTCTAACCGATTGCTCTGACAAAGATATAACTCGAAAATTAAGACTATTTGATGAAGTGCTGATAAATGATCAATCATTTTGTCATTCACTAGGTACAATCAACTGCACATCAGTGGTAATAATATGAGTATAATTAAAAGTCTTTAGATAGGCATTGCTCAAACTGAAACCATGAATTCAGCACATGATTCTAGACGCAGCGTAGATATTTTAACAGTATGAGTATAATTAAAAGTCTTTAGATAGGCATTGCTCAAACTGAAACCATGAATTCAGTACATGATTCTAGACGCAGCGTAGATATTTTTACTTGTCAAAAAAAAAACTGCTGTTTCATAAAAAAGTAAAAAACCTGCGAGGTCAAAATGTATGGTACATCAATTTTTTTTTTTTAATAACTGACGAAAAATATCAATGTCCCCTCGCGTTGAAATTTTTCGTCGGTCAGAATCAGAAAGAAAAGTTCAAAAGTCAAAAAGGAAAGTTCACAATCATGTACTGAATCCAAGGTAACAGTTTGCGCGTCAATGTCCTTGCCAACCTGTATAAAAAAAAAAAACGTAATCTTGTAACATAATCGAGAAAACATATTTTTTCCTTTAGATTCAAACGCCTACTAAAACCATCGGCGGAGCTTTCCAAAAGCCTGTTATTGAATAATAAAAGAGAGTGTTTTTCATTCGCTCTAACGGTGATTAAGATATACAATCGGGGTTCGCAAAATGGAAATCTATCGGATTGCTTAAAGCCATCCCTTAGTCCACGTCGCACTTATCTCCGGGATTATCCCTAGCAATGACCATCACATGTATTTTAGTTAGACCTAACGTGCCGATGAATGTCGCCGGGTCGCAGCCAAGATCAGAGGTGACGCTTCAAATTTTATATTTTATTCAACCCTCCTAAATACCTTTATTTAATCACGGATTGAGGAAATTCGCAAATTTCAATAGATTTTACCTAATAATTTGGTCAGAAATTGAGAGAAAGAAAAAAAAATTTCATTTCGGTGGCCATTTTACTTTTTAACGAAATAAGAGCAACCGGAAAATTATTAAATGTCCATTGGGCATCAAATTAAAGCAATCTTAAATGAAAAAAATAAATATGTAAGGATAACTTGGTATATAGAACAGAAAAAACAAACAAAGAAAAAAATATGTTGTATTTAAAAAATAAACAGTAGGTTCAATTGTAACTGTGTACCAAAGATATTTACATTTTATGTAGATAAACGGCGGAAATAAATAAATGTTCGCAAACTCCTTCGTTTGTATATACAATTTCGTTGAAATATTTACGTAACAGCTTCGTTTAATTTAACTTTTTCATATTTGGATGTTTATTTATTTATCTAATACTTCAAGCACATAAATGTACAGAGGTGTACTTTTTATTTATTTTTTTTATACTGAAAGCCTACCTACCCATCAAAAAATAAAACTGAAACAACATAAAAGTCATAAAAAAATTACGCAGTGTCGATTTACATTCATTATAAAAAAAAAAAAAAATATGTCGAAGCTTCGAACAGAAAAAAGCAATAAGTTTCCCCATACAGATAAAAAAAGCACTCCATTCTGAACCGAACATGAAGATTACTAGATAAAAGAAATTCCATATATGGCGGACACGGAACCGAATATAATGATGTCTGACTCAAAAAGGCCGCCGGGTGTCCTCGTAAAAAATCGTCGGTACAAAATTCCGTTACGCTTTATCAACACTAATGGCTTGCAAATAGCTCCACCAATCGTCTTACACTTATATCATTCGCAGTTCATCCGCTGCATTATTCAGTATTTTGCTTTTTAATATTCAGACGACATATTTGAGTCTCCTTTCAATTTTTTCCCGTGCCTCCTCTCGTGTACCGGTGTGCGCGGAATTTTGAAAGCTACTTATTGATGTTCCTTGCTTAATCCCAACATATCACGCCGGAGACGGGTGGCACCATTTATATTTTTTATCGATACCGCTGTGGGCCCCTCTTGTTCTCCCGTTCCACTCATTTTTTATAACCTATAGAGTATAGACGTTCGATTTATCGTGGTTGATTTTCACCGATATCGATGAAGTCTCTATCGAGGCGGCGCTAGTAATTTATACGGGGAAGGAATGGATTCATAGCCGGACGGATTAAAAAGAAAATGAAAGCAAAATATATGGGTTTGTCGATCGAGCGCTGAAATAGCGAGCTGCAGGTTGGTTTAATTATCGACATTCCTGCAGCGGAGCCGACAAATTGTTTTTGTCGGACGGCGTACGTCGGACGATATTTCATTATTATAACCGCGATATCGAGGTGGCGTATGATACGACACGTATTTACGACACTATTTATAGCTGAACGATTAATTTTGTCGTAGTGATTATAATATTAAATTGGTTTTAATATTATCGCTCATTTGTTATCGTTGCGTGACGAATGCATTACTATGCTGCTAATACATTTATGGTATTATGTATGCAGGAAGCTCTGTGCCACAAATGTTTCGATATGGGTATAAATTATCCATCGACAGAATATTATGGACCTGACTACTATGTTTCTGCTACATAATTTATTACAAAATGTAAAATACAGATTACCATAGCTCCAACATCAAAGATAGAACTTTTTCAATACTCAAACCACTTGTCGGCCGCCAGTATTGGCTATCGACAAACCCATTGAACTCTTCAAAACTGTAATATCATCGAAACTTATAAAAGTGAAGCACTCAACTTTGCGGTCAGCCGACGCAGCGCTGATGGCCCATAGACAATCGTTGCGCTGGGGCATAGACAATTGTTGGAGCTACGCTATAGACAATCGTCCAAGCTAATATATCCAGTTGCTGGCTCTGATGCTGAAACGCAAGCACTTTACAAGCGCCACTCTATTGCCAACGATGATACTTGTCTAGATGTGACCAAAAGGTATTGACTTTTTGCGGAACACAGTTCTTTCTTTACAAAGAACAGTAGATGTACCTGCGAAGTTTAATGTAACTATTTTTCTTCTTCTTCTTGTAAAAATTGTATCCAATCAGTATGTCGCTACTATGTACACAACAAAAATGTGAACTAAATTATTTACCAAAACTCACATAGGTACAGACGCCAGCACATCAAGCTACCCGAAACTGTAAAATAGTCTCAATCAACCTTAAAGCTAATGCTTTAGCGATAAAGTTGAAAATCTATTAAAGAAATTAGACAGACTATAGTAGCTTGATGGCTGTATGTACAGACGGCAAATACAAAATTACCCCTCGTTCAGCATGCTCAAAAATTCTTACTTGTGAGAGAATGTCTTTATAAAATATAATGAAATACACCCGTTGTACCTCAAAAATGGTTAACGCAAGCTACTTCCATAAGGTTATCCACCCACGCGGCTATATTGATCATATATCTAGCATTGTCACCCTCTAACTAACCTAAGAGTGAGGGATATCAATCAACGTTGGAATCAACATCAATCATTTAGTATAGTTTCCGTGACAGTGCGAAAAGAAATGACTGACATACTAATAATTATACAGATAATAGATGTCCAGGCTTTGACGTGTCACGCAAGGTATGCTCAATACCATATTGCAGTTTATTCCCTTCTGTGACATATTGTTATGTCTTGAGGACCATAGTTTTGAGCAGTCTATAGATTTGCTGTCAAATGGTAGCTAATGAAATCACTTGACAACTGTCAGAACTTCGCACCCTAATTGTTATTTATATTATGTTACGCAAGTAACACATTATAAATCACAATCTGAATCATTTTGAAGGATATTGCTAATCCATTGCTTCATATGTTCGAAAACTCTGAATGCTCAACAACGTAAATAACGCGATGAATGTTGTTTAACTGTCAAAATAAAAGCCATTGCTACTGTTAGCGTGTTACGCATTTACTCTGCAGCGGTTATTTAATGATCATACACACACTATACGCATTTATTCTCGTCACCGCAGAAACGATCATTTCATATAAAATAATCTGCAGCCTCTAACCTCCAGCTACGCCCACCAATAACTTACAAATAACCTAACAAAGGCGACACTTCCAGCATCCATTACCCATTTATAAATCAGTGCTGAGTCCATTCCGGCGGATTGCCTGCAGTAACGGTTGCACTTATTGCCGATTCTCCTCTCAACTCCCCGACCCTTGAACATTTCGTCCCGTGACCATCCCCTGTTCCCTGCCTCCCCTGGAACCCCTGATCGTTAACATGGCCACTTCATTTGTTCGAAGGCCAACGAACTTAAGCAGTAATAAAGTACCTTGTAAATGGATTCTGAGTTAGTATGAAAACAAAAGATGTTTTTACTAGGAGGTTGCTTATCGGTTTTTCTGTCAGTGGAAAGTTTTAGCGATGATTTAATCGCATTTGAGCTGCTTCATATTTTAAACCGGCTTCAAAATAGGAGGAGGTTCTCAATTCGGTTATTTTTTTTTATGTTTAATACCTCAGAACTCCGTTATTTTTAAGCCGATTTGCAAAATTTTTTTTTTAATGGATATTTATGCGTAAGGGCCCCATATAGATTTTATTATCTTTGCTTTTGTAGTTTTTGAGTTAGTTTCAATAATACGAATGTTTTTCACTTAGTTTATATTGATGATGTTTTAATAGTTTTCTGTCACTGATATTCATTTAGCAAGTAGTGTTATATGAATTTGTGTAGGGTAGGTACAACTAAAAAGTGAAAAACAAAAAATTTTTCCAAAAAAAAAAACCGTCTTCCAAAAAAATACTAAAAACTGAAAAATAACTTTAAATTTCGGAAGTCAGTGTCAAAAAACGAAAATGCCGGCCGTTGGTTTCACATTTTCGGAGATGCACATGTTTTGAATTTTTGGTTCTAAGACATGCCGGTTTCCACACGATGTGCCTTTATACTGTAACTACGGAAAAGTTTTATTTTTATGTAGTCGTGCCAATTGGTAAACATGTAGGATGAAGGAAAATTACAACACTGAGTTTACTGAATCGATTTTTTTTTATATATACAAGGTGTAACTTAAATAACGCACAACCTCTTAAGGGGTCATTGTACTCATCATTATGAACAACTTTTACTATGGGACCAAACCGGAAATCGCGAAAAAAAAATCAGCAGTTCCCTACATTTTGACGAGTTATGCGAACATAAATGTAGGGAACAGCTGATTTTTTTTTCGCGATTTCAGGTTTGTTCCCATAGTAAAAGTTGTTCATAATGATGAGTACAATGACCCCTTAAGAGGTTGTGCGTTATTTAAGTTACACCTTGTATAAACGGAAAAATATCAAAGGCTCCGTTCTTTTGTGGCTTCGACTTAGTGTACTTTGAGGTTCCCTATTAATTTGTACCAAAATGAGCATCTTTTCCTGCCTACCGCCCAATTACCCAATTAAACACCTACTAGGGTAACCGATATAATTTTTTCCCCTGTAATTGGCCAATTTTTCCATTCTAGCTGTTGCCACTCAAGTAAATATGACCAATTACCCGGAGCCACCCATTTCACGCTACTTACTTTCAGATGACGGTTAATTTTAAGAAAATTTCTACTAAATTGTTTAGTTGATCGATAAGTTATTAAAGAGAGGGTGGAGTTTAGGGAAGCTAAGCCGTTATAGTTAACTTTAGATAATTTAATTACATAAAGTGTCTTTAGAACATCAAAGTCAATGATTTTTATTTGTTAAACATAGATCTATAAATGGAGTAGGTACAGAAATAGAGGTCTTTTTTTTGGGTGGGAAATTATCAAATAACTTCTCCAGCTCTGGGCGGGCTTGTCAGACTTTTACTGACTGAAACCCACCCGTGTTCCTTCAGTTGCCTGTGCCTGGGGTCACGGTAACTCTTTCGAACAACCCGTGACGCAAGCCGGCATCGGCCTCCATCAGTTAGTGCTGACATCTCTTTGACGCGTGCGTGGAACACAACGCAACGTCGACACGGGCCTGGTCCTAACCGGACGGCGAGCTACCCATTGCTCGCCGTCCGCAAGCTCACGCCTATGATAGACGGGCATCCACCCTCGTCTCCCGACGCCCAGGACGTCTCCTGCGGCGACTAGGGGCGTGAGGGCGCAAAGATTGCCTCTCCCTCACGCGCTCTGCCTCCTCCTTCGCAAGAATTACTGCTTCACAGTAGGAAATAACGGCTTCCCATGCACTCGCGCTCCGTACCACGGCCTGGAACAGGGCCGGTCGCGAGAGATCGCCGCCGCCTTTCGCCCCCGCGAGGACGCGGCGGTGCTCCGCCCAAGTCGGGCAGACCTTCACCGTATGCTTCACCGTGCCGGGCGATCCACACAATGGTAACACCCGGGCGTTTCCTCCCACCTTATCAGGAACAGGAACCTCCCGAAGCAACCGTAATCTGCGTCAGGCGGAAGGCGAGGAGGACGCCGTGGCACCTCTCCAGCCACTCCTCAAAGAGGAGACTTATCGCCGCAATTGTGGCGTGCCCAATAACAGAGGTCTGCCGTTGGCAGCGTGCATATATCAAATATGTAATTAGGTAGGCATACGAAATTACAATTCAGTACCTAACATGTTTTAAGGTATCAAAATTTTTATTAAGACAAGCTGTTTTTGTTCTTTCTTTTTCACAACCTAACTAAATGTTCAAAGACAACCATCAACCAACCTATTAAAAGAAAAAACAAATCCATTAAAACTCAGCTCTCGTAACTATCAAATTAGTCTTCAACATTTTGGCACCGGCTCTAACTGAGACAAATAGCTTACCAGTTTTTATTCGCAGCCAGAAACCCGTCGGATTCAGACGTAGAACTAATTACATTATCGTTAGATTCGGCACACTGGGCCGTTCAGTTATGGCAACCCTTTCGGTCTGGGATGAAATATTCGGGCACGCCGTGCACGGTGATAGCTCCGCCTCGTTTTGTTAGGGTTGATCGTATTGTAATAGCGGGAGTTATTACAGGGTTAGAGATTAATAAACGAGATTGGATTTAGTGGGTGAAGTTTTGAGAATCAGAATTTCAAATTTTGATAGCTGTAATGATTGTGAGACACGTTTAAAGCTGGCTCGACTACAAACGTTTTCCTAAATATGATCCGATCATAGAATTTGTTCGTTGGTAACTTTTCGTTTATTTATTACCTACAGTAAATAGAACATAACACATACCACAGACTACCTTCAGTATTGTCTCTCCTTCTTAATCCATCGAAGGTTTTCTTTAAAATATTGCTTTTAGCAATAAGATCGCCCTTTGTAAAAATTTTACATTTATACATGTAATTTTTACGGTGTATATAATAAAGAGTATTCTATGTAATCTGCATCGCGATTTATTTGCCAAAACTTTAAACAAATATGGGTTTATGTAAAAATAACTTTAATTTCTACACAATAAAGTTCAGTTTACGCTACAACGTCAAACATTTTTATAACTTTCTCAATAGTGCTAGTCACTCTGAAATGAACTTAATTACCATTAAAATAAAGCTAGTATTTGTTTGAAATAACATCAATTTGAAACTGAATAAACCTTATATCTTACACATAACACAGGCGTGACCCTGTAATCCCCAAAGGGTTAGGCAGAGACGTACATACGCCAGCACATAAAGCTACTAAAATCTGTCAAATTTCTTTAATAGATTTTCAACTTTATTGTTAAATCATTAGGTTCAAAATTGATTGAGAAAGTTTGAAAGTTTCGGGTAGCTTGGTGTGCTGGCATCTGTACCTATAGTACCCACCTTTCATCAGTTATGTTTAAGTCCCATGTAATAGGGGGCAAGCCTATAGCCTTCGACCGGCCACAAATCCATAATCCGGGCTGCTACTGTATTCTTGATGGAATTCCTGGCAGGCCGGTTGGGCCCTGACTACCTACTATACGCAAGGTCGTGGGACTCGTGGGTTCGATTCCCACCCAGGACAAATGTTTGTGTGATGAGCACGATCATTTGTTCTTTGTCTGGGTGTAATTTATCTATAACTAGCGATCCGCCCCGGCTTCGCACGGGTGCAATGCTGATCAATACATAGTATAAAACTAAGTCGCTTCCCGATGTCTGTTTGTCCCTATGTATGCTTAGATCTTTAAAACAACGAAACGGATTTTGATGCGGTTTTTTTAATAGATAGAGTGATTCAAGAAGAAGGTTTATATGTATAATAAGTGCATGATATAGTAGAGAAACACTGATCATTTTAGAGCCCTTATTTCTCGTAAAAAATATAGGGTAAAAAATGTTTTTTGTGGGTTATCCCTTAGAGATAGACATACACCATCTCGGACTTGTAGACCTTTTTAAGGTGTACAATACTATAGTACATTATTTTGATCTATCTCGTACGGTTCAGCCAGCGTTTGCAATGTAAGCGCAAAAAAAATGTGTTTATTTACGACATCACATTAGAAACCTCTAAAATTATCAGTGTTTCTCTACTATATTATGCATGTATTATACATATAAACCTTCCTCTTGAATCACTCTATCTATTAAAAAAAACGCATCAAAATCCGTTGCGTAGTTTTAAGGATCTAAGCATATATAGGGACAGACAGACAGGGAAGCGACTTTGTTTTATACTATGTAGTGATATGTATGTATTTAGAATTACATATATACGAGTATGTATGTTTATCAGTTGTCTAGTACTCATAGCACAAGCTCTGCTTAGTTTGGGACTAGATGGCGTTGTGTGAAAGTTGTGGATTATTATTATTATTATTATTAAAAATTCTTGATGGAAAAAATTAATGAATCTTAGCCCAACCTGTAAATCGAATGCAGGACCTCATACTCAGTAGTTGCATTGCGGCCATTATACCAACGAAAGACAATAAATAGAAGTTGCTGTGTTTATCACACTAATATTATAAAGGCGAAAATTTGTGAGTGTGTGTGTATGTTTGTTACTTATTCACGCTCAAACGGCTGGACCAATTTTGATGAAATTTGGCACACAAACAGTTTATAACCAAGATTAACATATAGGATACTTTTAATCCCGATATTCCTACGGGATCGATACTTATGCGAGTGAAACCGCGGAGCGCAGCTAGTTTAGTACATAAATTCCACAAAAACCGCTTCACAAGCAATTTAAACTTTGTAGATACAAAGGAATAATGCTTTACGAAAACTAAAACTTATTACGTATTCCGAAACAATTTACTTCTAAATTACATACCAAGTTTTATGTACCCATTCATTGAGCACAGATCGATATCGATCGCCTTTTTTCATTACCATAAGATTAGAATGTACTATATCCTAACTGTAACGTGGCCTTGCTCAGCCATACGTGTCTCGAATTACAATACAATAAACGATTTCCCTCAATACAATTTAGAATCAAATCTGGTCTGCTTTTTACTCGTAAATACAAAATTACATTGTACCCAGACGCATAAAGTAGGAATGTATGGAAAATATTGTTTAAGTTTTGGCGACCCTAGCTAGCAGGGAAACCAATTGTAATTCTATTTACAGTATTCACTTGTTTCTCTCCGCTTTATAGATGTAATAACAATTTATTTAAGTTTGTACTACACAATTGCCTGTGTGTTCTACGGTTTATAGGTTTATATTTTCTTATTTCAGCACACCAGCTGCTTCTATATAAATATTGCGTTGAGTTCGTTATATTTTCATAATAAAATTCACCCCAGGGTAGAACTAGATAGTCTCTAAAGTCGATTTAGTAACACTGACAATTTTTATACGAAAATTTCATCAGCTCAACCACGATTTAGACAATCACTTTTCTTTTACTCATTCAATTCACTACGAAATCTTACACAAAGTTTGCACGAAATCGTCGGAACAAATTAACTTTTTTATTTCAATTGTTTGTAGGAAACGAGATTGTGCAGTCTGGACGCGCATGTAAACTCAACATCGACGGGTAGACGCAGCAATTTCCTTGCCAAATCGAGTGTGAACGAGAAACCACCAGTTTAAAGCGATTTCCCTGTGGTTTTTTTCTAATAAATGGACCGGTTGTTTACAACTACCAGGGGAGAAAAACATTAAAAATACACGAGAGCAGTGTGTTTTGGTTTTAGCTTGAATATTTGTGTGTTCCAATTTTTGCCTGTTCGGTTTTATTTTGCAGGTAAATACTGCACTTTATTTTATGTGAAAACACTAACATGGTCGTAGGTATTGTGCCATGCGAGCGTATTGTCAAGTTAGGTACCAATTAACTTTTATGGCATAAAATAAATTAACTGCAATAAAAATATTTGGAAACATAAATATTACTGGAATGAAACTCGAAACGTGAGATGAGCATCGGCATACAAAGTCTCTGAAATAAAATCAGGCCCAATTTCACTCAAAATAAAAAGCGGGTGAAACGCCCAAAATCTCTCCCCTCCCCACCCTCCCCTCGCACATGACCGGAGGTTAAAAGACAAGTGGGTTGAAGACACGATAACGCCGGCGGCGGCAGCGGAGGGGGTTGAAAATCTAATTTGCAAATGCATTTCCTGCCTTTCAAGCTGCAGTGACGGGTCCCGCTTTACATTTTTAAACAGAGCAGACAGATTCGAGCGTTTCGACTGTTTTCGGGTTGATAAAACATTGTATTGGGGGATCTTTTGGACCGACACCGCTTAGGAGGGCTCGAATGTATGGAGATGAAAATTGTACTATATTGGTAAAAGCTCTTTTACATTTTGGATTTTCTAATATTGTTTACTTTGATGTTCGAAAAAAAGGACAGCAAAAGGTTTCATTTTTGAAACGGACTGTAGATTTTTTCGTATCAGTAATTCAGAAAAAAAATGTGTGCTTATGTTATTTATGGATTATCTATGGGTTTCCATTCTCTTGATATTGGACCTCTCCCCCATATTAAAGATTCAATGTGTTGTGCATTAATTCGACTAAGTCTAAACAATCAAAGAAAGCACGCACTGTCCCGTTACTTAATGCCTCAACGACACTCATCTTGCATCATCTCCCAACATTAACTTTACCTTCTGCACACATCCATCACCAAGAAAAACCCGCCTTTACACTATCGTTTCAAGGAGAAACTGATCAGTCCATCAAAATCGATCGATACACCGGGTACAGACAACTCCATATATTCGGGCCACGGCCCACAGCCGCGGTCCGCTTAATAACGCCGATTGGCGGAATTTCGCCCAAGCTCACGGTCCATTGCTGTCGGAAATTACGTTGCGTAGAAAACTCCGACCTTTTAGCGCGCATGTATTGTGTGGGAATCGATGCCTTCGCTTTTTAAAATTTGATTGAAATGAAACGTTTGCTTGCTCCGAATTCGCGGTTGTGATTTTTTTTTTGTGGTTGGTTTCGTAATTTTAATATTTTAAGGTATTTTGTTGACCGTTAGGCTATGTTTGGGATGATATCGCAGACATTTTCGCTTTATCTTTAAATTTCTCAGGACTACAATGTCCTGCTGGTCTATTCTGCATATAATCATACCATGAAAACTTAGGTGAAGTGAAGTGAGGTTAAAGTGGGCTGTCAATAGTGTCAAGGCACCAGATGAATAACAGCTCACTTCAAGTCAAGCTCACTTCACTTTTATTTTTATTTTGTTCTTCTGGGGTGGAAAATCCTTACGGATGTCCTCCGCCCTGGGGGGTGGAGGGTTCTTTCAGACTCTTACTGACTAAAAATCACCCTGGTGTTTCCTTCCCACAATTGGACCGGAGATCATGGGAGTTTGTACGGGTCCGCCTTTGCGGGCCACCTCAAGTCTACGGGGGGAGTGAGTTGTATAACTCCCCCCGTGCCGATATATAGGGGCGCACGTGGAACACTACGCGCCGACGCCTCGTGATGATGAGATGGGGGTGTGGTGGACGTTCCCAAGTCGTCCGTCCCTGAGGACCAGTTAATGGGGGCTCGAAGAAGGCGTTGTCCGCCTACGCCCGGTACGTCTGCTGTGAATCGGGAGAGTGGTCTCGAACTCCCTCAACCTTTCTGCAGCCTCCGTCTTCACAGAAGTGACGGTTTCACAGAAGGAAATCACCGCATCCCACGACTCGGCGCTCCCGACCATCGAACGAGCGACGACCGGCAGCGACAAGTCGGCTCCGACTTCGACGTCGAGCACTGGTTGGATCGCCCCGAAGGTAGAGCGCAGAAGCCTGTCCCGCCACTCCGCCACCAGGCCTCGCAGAGCTGCGACCGACGCAGCTCGGTCTCTCGCTGCATCGGTCCACCGCCCCGCGTCTGCACCTCCTCGCGCCACCGGTACAGTGACGCGAATCTCACTTCACCTAAGCAATCCCGGTGAGATTTTTATAGTGCTGCTGTTTTGCCTCTAGGAAGAGAAAAATCAACGGCTGGTTGGGTGGTTAGACATAAATACATTAATATTTCGGTACACCATAAACTTAACGCACCATCAGTCATAACAACATGAAATCGCACCAATCCTCCATCAATTACCGCGAGCCAAAACTAGCCCACTGATCCATCAAGTACCAAAACAACACTTAACTTTTCAATTACCACTCGCGACAAAAGTATATAAGTTGCAGGATCTACTCTATATGATCGTTGCACGCATCAGAAAGGCAACTTCTGACACTCCCCGAGGCTCCGAAACTTTTACATTAGACATGAAGTTCCTCGCAAAGTTATTCTCACTACTTGCAGAGTGTTCACGCAACGAACAAATCTTGCGATAGCGCTAAACGCAGCTGAAACTGCTCGTTTTAGTACCTAAGTGTTTTTTTGGTTTGGAATGAAGTATTTTGATTTTTCGGTTAGTCTTTTGGCACGCGGTTGGGATTTAAAAAAGCGCTTAATTGATCATAATTTTTGAACTGTAAAAAAATCCACCGACTTTCTCAGGGTTAAAACGTATGGAAATGACCTTGCCCACGCCCCTATTCGATTTGATCCATACTTCCAGGGACATCCTGTATAATTATATACATATGTTATAAAATATCTCAATTCATATTTTTTTTTAACATCGGTTATCCATTCGTATTATATTCAGTAGCTTTCGGTTCATCCTTTTCCCTACTAAATTGGGGAGGTCGATTTCCAGTCTTACAAGATGCAGCTTTATATCAGTATTTTTAACCGACTTCAAAAAGGAGGAGGTTATCAATTCGGATGTTTATATATTTTTTTTTTATGTTTGTGACGGCTTTGCACAATTATTTATTATTTTTGTTCGATAGAGGTTTATTCCGAAATGGTCCCATTTAAATTTCGTAAAGATCTGGTGACGAATTTCGGAGACAAACAACGGAACTCTTCAATAAATACCAGTAAAACAACCGCGATTGCTGCTATCGCATATTATGTATGCGTTGTTTACGCAATCGCACAATACAACATCACGTCTGTACGCTATAATCGCAGATTCAGCTTCCTGTCACTGATATTTACATAGCAAGTAGTGTTATATTAATTTGTTTGGGGTAGGTATAACTAAAAAGTGAAAAATAAAAAACAACCGACTTCCAAAAAAACACTATAAAGTGAAAAATAGCTTTAATTTCGGAAGTCGGTGTCAAAAAACCAAAATACGGAACCAACGACACCGACTTCTAATGCTAATGTTGGCATCTAATGCTAATAATGCTAATTCTATTGATCATTTTATATAATTTCAAAAGGGGGTGTTTTATATTGTGTATTTTTTGTATTGTGGGGGTTTAAAATAAAATATCTAAACAGAAACTTAGTCAGAATATCAATTCGGTTTTTTTGTTTTCCTAGACTAGTCCTTATAAAAGTACTAGTCTTTTTTCCTCGATTAAACCCCACAAAATAGTAATGTTTTGACAGTCAAAAAAAATACCTACTGGCTTTGAAATTATATAAAATAATCAATAGAATTAGCATACAAAATATTATTTAAATCTCGATTATTATTGTAAATGCATTCTTGGGCAATCCCTAGTATCAGGTGGGATGACACTGACAGCTCACTCAACGTTCGCTTCAACTAAGTTTTCACGGTGAGATGGTTACGGAATCGCACTGCTTTTTTTTGGGATGATGAAAGTTTCCAGAATGTTTTGGGAAATCTTGCATAAATTAGGTGTAATCCTTATGTACGCAGTAAAATTGGTCTTTGTGAGCCTATATTTGACTGTTTATTCCTACGATCTAAGTTTGTGAGTCCTACTAGTGACGATCGCGTCATTGAGTTGTATTAGGACAGGCTTTCATAATAAATTGCCCAAGGATGGTTCCAATTAGAAAAACAGCTCCAGAAGTATTTCCCGAAAACGTTAAATGAATAGATTTTAGTCCAGATTCTTGAACTACCTATCCAAAAACCTATTAAATAATTACAAACTTAAATAAGAGAGGTTTTACTAGCTAATTAATTTTAACGACTGTCCAATTACGATCCGTCATCGCAAACGCGCCGTTTCATTATGAAACTCTACGAAAGGTAATTATTGAGATGAGTTTAAAATTACTTGGCTTGAAATGAGATTAACACAGATATTTGTTATGTATTCGGTTGCTCATTACGTTCTGTGGTTTTTTTATTTTTTATTATTGTTACTGTGAAATATTTTTGGATTAATTTGGTCATATTATTTCGGGTTTACCTTATTTTCTGGGTTAAAGGAAAGAAAGAAATTAGAGTTTTTAAATGATTAGTCGGTATGTTCTGTAAAAATTTCACAGTGAAAACTTAGGTGACGTGAGCTGTTTCCACCATTTCACCTGACGCTAAGGATTGGTAGTATTGATAGCTCATTTCACATAAGATTTTACGGTAAGATTTTTACAGAATAGATCGTCTGCACATTTATAAACTCTATTTTGATGGCCACGCTCGCTCAAACGCAGTGACCAAACATGGCCATCAATGCTGTTGCTACAATGCATGCAAAACGGTTATTCCCCACATATTTTTGCCTATTCCCCGGATTAGCATAAACTGTTGTTTATCTAAGCTTATCCAAGAATACCACATTATCTCTTTTACTATAAAATTTATCTTAATTCTTGGTAAACATTGCAAAACATATACAACGTCTCGACATACATCATCTGGCAGTTGCCCACTAGACACAATACCTGTCTGGTTGGAAGATCCTCTCTATTGTATGAAGGATGAAGAAGAAGAAGAAAAGAAGAAGAAACAAGAAAATACATTTATTTAGCACAGACTATAAGACACACAGTACACCTAAGACACACATCAGATAAAAAACAAATAAAAAGTGTAAAGTCCCATGTAAGAAATTAAGGGGGAAGAGTGCCTCACGGCTGCGCCAAAAAGGCCCAGTTCACCAAAAATGCGAGACAACTGGTGCCTGACGCTGGTTTTCAACTGAACCTGATGTGTGAGGTGACGGATGTGTATCAGTTTTATACTGGAACGTGACGTGTGTATGCATACTTCATCATCTGCCTAGCCTTTTCCCAACTATGTTGGGGTCGGCTTCCAGTCTAACCGGATGCAGTTGAATACCAGTATTTTACATGGAGCGACTGCCTATCTGACCTCCACGACCCAGTTACTGGGTAATACGATACCCCTAGGTAAGACTTGTTGTCAGATTTTCGGGCTTCTGACAATCGTAACGGCTGTCAAAGATCTACGAATGACAGCTGGGACCAACGGCTTAACGTGCTTTCCGAGGCACGGAGGGGTCTCGGTATGTAAAGATGGTCACCCATCCACAGACCAACCGCGGCAAGCGTAGCTTAACCTGATCGATTGACCTGTGCGGCTGTTATTATTTAGCCACGGGCCCCTCATGTGTATGCATACTTAAATAAATAAAATAAAGTTTGTTGATGAGTGAACTTTACACTCTTTTCCTAACACCTCTACATCCCAGTTTATTTGTGGTCGGTGCAACGTGTCTCTATCTTCCATACTTCTCTGTTCGACTGAACGACGTTTCTTTGGTCTTCCTCTACTATTATATCCTAATTTTTGTCACGTCATTTTCTTCATTCGTCCACATCATTTGCAAATACCATGACAACCGATTTCCTTACAATTTTCCAGTCACCGGTGCCACTTTCAGACATCAAGGTAACATACTCTTCAGAGAAAAGCGTTATTGAAGCATGAGCCAATATACAATGTACGCATCGGATATAAGGACCAAATTGTTCATAGAAGTAATTTTTTTTCGGTATCGATAAATCATACATATTATTAACAATTTAAGAGGAATTAGTGACGTGTCGCATTTCCAGAAACACGTTCCACTGCTTCTGACTACTGCATTGATATCGTATATAAAATATTACAGAATTCAAAATATTTGATCATGTAATCAAAAAGCATAAAAACAAATGACAGTCACCTCAAAATATTTTATTACTAAATGCCTGTAAAAATAACTAATACTCGAATAAAAAAAATGTTACTATGTACCGAATGAAAATAATAGTTGTTCATATTCACTGCTGCAAAAATAATTTTCTTTAAATGTGTCACATATCATTATACTTTCCTAGATAACGAACGATAATGGGTTATTTATTTTTAAATTGGCTAGCTAAACTCCTCAGATGCAATGGGTATCGATATCTAAACATGATAAATAAAAAAAATATATAATTTGATGATTTTTTTTGGGTCACGATGTCAGCTTGCTTAACAGTTAACTTCCCTACCTGTACATTAGGTTGATAGAGTTTTTATACAAAATAAGGCTATGTTATGACTGGTGCCAAACTTTGCTCATAATATAAAGATGGTGCCAAAAGTCAGATTGGCAATAACCTTAAAATCACGCAAGATAGGTTTCTTTAGCTCTTTTTGTAATATTTTTGCAAGTTAACGTCGATATTGGCTGGAAGTTTCCAGTTTATCTAGATATTTGATTTCGGTTTGAAGTTGTGATAGTATTTTTGTTGGTACGGGGGAATTTTCTAAGTTTATTACAATGGTTCACCGTCTAAAAGGATGTAACTAGGTGGCAGGCAAAGTTTCTTCATTGAATATTCTTAGTGACCGTAATTTTAAGCAAAGTACCTAAAAGTTGTGTGAAACCTACAATAATGTTTATTCAAAATTAAAATTAAATGTACATTAATAATATTGTAATTTCTACGTAGTAATTAAGTAAAAATATAGTAACCCAAATTAAATAAAACTATTCAGCACCTGTCTAGCTTTTTCCCATCTATGTTGGGGTCGGCTTCTAGTCAAACCGGATGCAGCTGAATATCAGTATTTAACATGAAACGACAGCCTACCTGACCACCACAACCCAGTTACTGGGTAATACGATACCCCTTGGTAACTTTCGTACTTTCTTGGTAACTCGGTGACTTTCGTGTTTCTGACGACCCGTAACGACTGCCAAAGATTCACGAATGACAGCCGGGACCAACGGCTTAACGTGCTTTCCGAGGCACGGAGGGGTCTTGGTATGTTAAGATGTTCACCCATCCACGGAATAACCGTGGCAGGCGTAGCTAAACCTGATCGATTGATCCGTGCGGCTACCATTACTTGGCCACAAGTTCCTCCTTAGCTATACCTAATAACAAACTAAAATATGGCGTCGAAAAATTCACCCGCATCGCATTCACAATTTTTTGGCAAAAGTAAGACCCTTCACTGTGACCTATATTACCTGTATTAATACCCTATTCCACTACTTCAGTATCTATTTATTTGGAAAACAAACAACTATTCATTTTATCTTAACCTAACTATATAAACTTAACAAATATATTAATGTATAGTCAACTGCGTTTTCACGTAATACCCAATGATGTAGAGTGACACATAATTAATGTGTTGGATGGTTTGTTAAATATTATATAAACTTATATTACACTATTTCTTTTTTGTTTTTTTTTCTACTTATGGCTAATACTAAATTATATTTATCAACAAAATAAAACATAAACTCGAATATTACTATGCGATTGTCTATCAATTTGGGGCTGATTTTCAATAATCATGTAACTTATATCTGAAGTATAAATATTTTATTTTTTATTTAACATTTACACAAAAGAATACAGGATTATTCATATTAAATAGCAACCAAAAACCACTAAGGTTTATTTATTTAAAGGAGAACTAACAGCTATGACAGAAGGATAACAATTGTATCTGACACATAAAGCCAATTACAGGTTCTCACGGGTAAAAACGGAAAATGTAATATAAATCTTAGGATCACTAATAAGCACGATAGAAAAGAATACATATATAAGTTATATAAGCACTATGCACTTTAATAAAACTCAGCGTTCAGCCGAGTGCGTGTAGAATAGGTTAGTTAATCTAACAGTTAGGGGAGATACGTACAAAATGACATATACGGACAAAATGACACAGGCATCATATTTCATATTCTGCCGTTTCTAGTCCGCCATAGAGAACTCCATCACGTGACTCTAGCCGGAAATACGAACCTGTCAAAACGTGAACTCGCGCCAGTCTTTCGTTTGGGTGTTATGGCCGACGATATACATTGGTAAGTTACGAGTTTTTATTTAATGCAGGGATTTTTGTGTATTAATGTTATGGTTTTCATAATATTATCTTGTGTTTTCATTTATTACATCCCTTACGTAATTATTGTTGCCTTCAAATAGTTTTTTCCGTAAATAATAATCATTTTGCATTTATTGTTGAATTTTTATTTTTTATAACGTTTTATGGACAAAATGACATACATATGTAACGGACAAAATGACATAGGTATGTCGTTTTGTCCATAAGAACTCAATGAGTTAATTGTAGGTACTCAATAGCTGTTTCTCGTTAATCAGCTGTTAATTTCTTTACAGATAATGCCGCGTAATTATAAGCGGACGACTGATCGTCAATCCTGGAGTGAGGAATCAATGCGTAAAGCTATGGAAGCAGTTCGCAGTAACAAAATGGGCTGGCTTTTAGCGTCGAAGACATTTGGAGTACCACAAGCAACACTAAGAAGACATGCTTTGGATAGTAACAACACTTTGGAGTCCTCTGCAAAGGGCTAGATGTTGGAAAGCTACTTTTCCACCTGATGTGAAAAGAACATTAGTTGAGCATTTGAAATTATTTGAATCTCGTTTGTTTGGATTGACGCGAAAAAAAAAAACTAACTTTTACCAAAACAATACTCCAAGAAGACAGCGAAGAAGAAAATTTGCCAAACTACGCTCAAGATGACGAAGAGGATTGCGCATGCATTTATTGCAACGATCTTTATTCGCGATCAAAACCTGGAGAAGACTGGTTACGGTGTTTAAAATGTTCACATTGGGCCCACGCTTCTTGCGCGAATGTTTCTAAACGAACTAAGAGGTTCATTTGCGAGCTTTGCCTTTAATTTTATAACTTTTACCGTGTATGCCATTTTGTCCATAGCATATGGACAAAATGGATTTCGTTGATCTCAGTTAAATTTAAAATTATTATTTTTTTCTAGTTTGTTTATCTTTTAAGTATCTATTATAATTCAAAGATATGAAACCTAAGATTACTGGTGTGCAATGTGAATGCGCTGTGATTTACCATTAAAGAGTTATGACCCAAAACCTAAACTATATGTCATTTTGTACGTACCTCCCCTACTTAATATACCAGTATACAGGGTGAAATTGAAAACATGCGACAAATCGAAATGGGAGATTGTACTCATCATTATGAACAACTTTTACCATGGGACCAAACCTGAAATTGCGAAAAAAAAATCAGCTGTTCCCTACATTTTGACGAGTTATGCGAAAATGTAGGGAACAGCTGATTTTTTTTTCGCGATTTCAGGTTTTATCTCATAGTAAAAGTTGTTCACAATGATGAGTACAATCTCTCATGTCGATTTGTCGCATGTTTTCAATTTCAACCTGTATAGGTTGGTTAACATGACAATTTGACATATTTTCTACACAAAAGCTGTCAAACTGCAATATTTATTCCTCAAATAAAAATTACCTTAGTATTGTAAAATCAGGCCTTAACTAGTTTGATGAAACGGTAACAGATCAGTAAACAAAAGAATAGACGGTCGATTCTGTAAAAATCTCACCGTAAAATCATAAGTGAAGTGAGCACTTAATAGTGTTAATCCCTAGCGAATGACAGCTCACTCCACGCGCACTTCACCCGAGCTTTCACGGTGAGATGGTTACAGAATCGCACGGCAGTAACGATATTCTCTCATGACCTAGGAATTATAAGGCTCTTGCTGTCTCATTTTTACATTTACAGGTTGACATGATCATTTTTATCAATACCTACTTAATTAAGCAATCTTAATTTAATTACTCTTTTAATAATTATAACTTTCGAATCCTAATGAATGTGTTTGCTTGTTTCAGGTAAGGCACAGCTTGGTATTCTCCAGCACGTGAGTTAATCCTGCAGATAATGGAGATAATGTGCACATTCTCGTTTGTCTAGACTACACTAGTCGTAAAATAAACGAGAGTACTGTAGGAGCTAGTATATTGACTACATTTCCTTGGGATTAAGAGAATTAAAGCAGGTATTAGGTACTGAAACGATCCAAAGGTTGTCTTTAAAAGATCGCTCTTAGTTATAAGCCCGCCCATTGCGACACCGTTTTTAAAAAAGGAGAATCGGCAAAAATGTATTAAAGCTGGTCCAAGCACCAATAACAACCACATACTCGTATATGTCATTAGATAAGTATCTAAATGTATCAAAATACAGTATCTACCATGGCAGCTCAAATTACGAAAACAAAATCAGCTGTTTAATACAAAAGTTCAATACCTACTTGACCAAAATGTATGAAACAGCTGATTATTTTTTCGTGATTTCAGAGTTGGTCCCATAGTGAAAGTTGTTCATATTCATGAGTAGAACAGCCTGTAAAAATTTGGAGCCTGTATAAAAAGCATCCAGTATTGTACAGGTATACATAATAAAGAGTATTCTATTCTAAAATTGCCGGTCGATTCTGGAAAAATCTCACCGTGATTACTAAGGTGAAGTGAGCTTAGAGTGAGCTGTGTGTCATGCTGATGCTAGGGATTCACACTATTGGCGACTCACTCCACGCTCACTTCAGCCAAGTTTTCACAGTGAGATGGTTACAGAATCGCACGGCAGTACTTAGTAATACTGGTATGTATAATGATACGTAGATAATCTTATTTAAATCTTGTGTATAACCAGCAATAAACCCATATTTCTTAAGTCAACTGTTAGTTTCTTAAATCATAACAATGTTGATAATGCTAAAGCTTCGGGTACACTTAAAAGGTACGGTTTCATAAAAGAGCGATAGCCGCTCACATAACGTCCGCCATTTACGGGAAAATGACGTCACTGAAACGTTATTTATGAATATTGGTGTGTTTTCTTAGAAAGACTTTTTGACACCGTAAAGTCCAACCTTGTGGCCATCATTCTCATGGCAGCCCTCACTGCGGCAGCTATTTGGCGGCCACCGTCTTCTAGATAACCGTAGATTTTAGCTCTAAAATAAACGTCGTGTGATCTAAGAACTCGAGCTGGAATAGTTACAGAATTGTCCGTACTGACTAATTTTAAAGAATCACCCTGTTTCATTTCTCGTGCCTCTTGCAAAGCCGAGAGAATCTATTGATCGAAGCACTCGACTAATCGCCCAGTACTTACTGCATCTTTGTGTACAACCCTAGTCACCATCTTCACAGCAATAAAGACCCAACTTCCACTTTCATCTCACAAATACACAGACACACAATAATTCGAGGTCATTATAGCCCTCTATGTTACGAAATCCGTTTTATCGATACAATAAAACATCCTTAGCGGTGAGGCGAGCACTCGACTTATATTAATGTACTGGGAATCGATACCGAGTCCCTCTCATCTCGATACTCGATGGACCCTTGAATTCGTCAACAAGTTTCGAAGGCTCGTTCTACATGTGCGGACGCGGCGATCGTTGCAAGCTATCTGTGGATCTTGTGTAGTATTGTGTACTTGGCTTATACGTGTTTGCTTTGTTTTGATATAATAGAGAAGCACTTAATATTTTTGTGATCAATCATGTTGTATTTGGGGAGAGAATACACCAGAAGGTCAATTGCCGTAATTAAAATGTTCAAAATCTAGTTGCAATCTCCTCTCAGCGATAATCGATGTCTATAACTCGTGGTGTTTTCGATAAGTGTAAAACGTTAAGTACACATAACTTTTTTAGTGTTATCCAGAATTCTACCATATATTTATTTATTTATTTATTGGTCTATCTACAATTGTTACACTTTTAAATCTAATAATACGAGCTAAAATACACACCAAGTGTACAATATGATGCGATAGACACAGCATGCATGAACTTAACTAAAAATAATGAATTAAAGTAGTTGTACAGTTTTATACATTCTTAATATCTAAGCAGTTGAAAAATTAAATAAATATGTAGGTTAAGTAAACATAATTCAGTGCAGTGTTGAACATTTTTGGTGGACTTGGTGCTTGAATTTTTGTAATGAATGTTGATATGGAAGAATTCGGTACGACTCAACACTACTGCTAATCTCCAATTTCAAGCAAATTTACTATAATACTGGCTTCAAAGAAGCTTTCTTTTTAACATTTTTTTTAGGGTTCCGTACGTACGAATAAAAAAATTGAACCCTTATCGTGTGTCCGTCTGTCCGTCCGTCACAGCCAATTATCTCCGAATCTACTGGACCGATTAAGTTGAAATTTGGTACACCTATCAATTTCTGTGACCCAAACGCAGAGGTATGGCGTGAATAGACGAAATCTGTATAAATGGGGGTTACTTTTGGGGGGTAAGATAGAAAACCAAAAAAAAAAATTAGCAAACTGCATCGTGTGAAAGGGCTTGTTGCGAGGATCTCAAATACATTTTTTTGTAATTTTAAAATAAATAGTTTCCAAGTTATTCAAGAAAATAGACGAAAATTGACCATCCCCACCCCTTATCTCCGAAACTGCTGAAAATAAAATTTTGAAAAAAATAAAGAAATTAGTTTTCTACTTATAGATTATGAGGAAACCTATAAGAAGTCCATGATATTAAAATAACATGGTAAATCACTCAATATTGTACGTACTATTGTATAACTTGCATTTGCAGTTGCAATGTATGGGAGAACATGATTTTCAACTACAATGTTAAGTTTGTTCTTGCGATAAATTCATTTCAACTACGGAGCCCTTCATTGTGCGTGGTCCGACAGGCACTTAGCCGGTTTTTTGTACATTAGTTACCACTACTGTACAGCTCTCATCCCACTACTGTACAGCTAGCCCCCACTTTTTTCTTCTAAACATGTGTAGATAATCATCGCATGTCACCCACTTCCCTAATGCTATTTGCAACGCTGTCATTGATCACGGGACCCTTCAATAACTATAATAGCATCCGTGCTTGCTCCTTATCGGTCAAGATTATATTTTATACCGTCCCTGTGGGCCCCCTCCCTAATGTGGTTTGATATATTACTTTATTTGTCAAATATCAATAACGTCGGATCTGGGCCCACTTTGTGGGACGACGCCGCTGAATATGAAATGTATGAGTTTGGAAGACTTAAGGCTCTGTTTGTGGACTTATGTATATTGTGTTTATGTTTAGTGGTCAGGCAAATATGGACGTTCTGTAAGGGATGATCTGAAATAAAGTTATTATGTTTATGAGGATGTTTTTGGTAGGAGAAAAGTAGGACATGTACAGTCACCAAAAGAGATAAGTAACCAGGGTCGTCGGATATAGTTGAAGTTTAGTAAGAAACCGATGGATGTTTTGGAATGAAATTTATTTTATAAATAATAATTTGATAAATGGACGGTATGTTTTCTATGAATTAAATTAAGTTTTATTCGAAACCAAAAATTCATAATTAAAACGTGACATCTACTAACCCGCACTAAATAGGAGGGGCCCGTAGCTAAATAACAGCCGCACAGGTCGATCGATCAGATTAAGCTACGCTTGCCGCGGTTGGTCTGTGGATGGGTGACCATCTTTACATACCGAGACCCCTCCGTGCCTCGGAAAGCACGTTAAGCCGTTGGTCCCGGCTGTCATTCGTGGATCTTTGACAGTCATTACGGGTCGTCAGAAGGCCGAAAGTCTGACAACCAGTCTTACCAAGGGATTTATTTTTTCGTATTTCCCAGTAACTGGGTTGCAGATGTCAGATAGGCAGTCGCTCCATGTAAAATACTGGTATTCAGCTGCATCCGGTTAGACTGGAAGCCGACCCCAACATAGTTGGTAAAAGGCTCGGCAGATGATGATCTGCTAACCCGCACTGGGCCTGCGTTGCAGATTATAGCCCACTCCCACTCGAAGAGAGGAGGCCTGTGTCCCAGCGGTGGGAACATTACAGACATTATGCTTATGTTTAAAGCTTGCAAAAGCGTCCAAAGTCAGCTTTGCACGCTTTTGCAAGCTTTAAACAAAGGTTTTGAAACCAATAGTAGAGTATACAGACATCACACCAGTTCAATTAGCAAACTGTAGCTACCTACTCCAAATTATTGCGGGTGACACAATCATGGAACCTAATAACATAATAAACACCACTGAAAATAAAAGAGACTAACTGCATTTGACTGCTCAATTTCAGGTACAATAGAACTAGAAATTACATTCTGTACCTGAATAAAACTATAGCTACATAATTACAATTGCACGAGCTTTTATGCTGCCAAAGTGATGTCAGATATTTTCGATTACAACGAAGTATAATATTCTTTTGAATTTAACTGAGTAGGCAGATATTTCTGACGCAAGACATTTCCGTTATTATCGTATTGACACATTCTGTCAGACATTTCCTCTAAAAGCACGTTAACCCATTGGTCCCGGCTGCCATTCTTGGATCATTGACAGTCGCTACGGGTCGTCAGAAACCCGAAAGTCTGATAGCCAGTCTTACCAAGGGGTATCGTATTACCCAGTAACAGGGTTGTGGAGGTCAGATAGGCAGTCACTCCATGAAAAAAATGCTGGTATTCAAATATCCGATTAGACTGGAAGCCGACCCCAACATAGTTGAAAGGCTAGGCAGATGATGATGCTAGGAACCTTACGAGCCGGGCCAAAAGAAAAAAAAGTCAGCTAAGTCATAACAGGCGATGCGATTGCATTGACATATTTTTCAAGCCGATGCAGCTTGTTTGTGTAACCAGAGCTTGTTTGTAGTTCTGGTGTTCCTTCGATGTCAGATATTTGTGCTGCCACTTGGATATCTTCCACAAATGATCACATATATTTGCCGTCATATTCATTAATGGATGAATCATGATAAGAGATATTATTGCCGAGCTGTCCGCAGTAATGTATTTACGCTTGTAACTTTATTATCGCCATTTGGTAACAAAATTGTATCAGCCGGCATTTATATAACGTATAGGTATAAAGCTTAGTTGAAAGGATATTATCTGATATCAGAATTTCAAAGTTCTGTATGAACTAGTAACTGGAGCTGTTATCTTAACTCTTAGTTTATTATAACTAACTTAAGATAGTCTGACGTGTTCAATTATAAAAGCGCCTGTGTAAAGATGGTTGCTATTTATTCTGGGTAGTCTGTGGTCAGCTCTATCTTCTGTCAATGTTTTATTATCTTTCACGGTTTTGCTGCACTATTATTTATTATTATTATGAATTAGCCTATAACGTCCCCACTGCTAGGACACCGGGCTCCTCTCTGTGAGAAGGAATGGGCCATAATACACACGGGCCCAGTGCGGGTTGGTAGATGTCACATATCTTCGAATTTTTGGTTCTAGGACATGCCGGTTTCCTCACGATGTTTTCCTACACCGTTTTTGAGACTAGGGTGACGAAATAAATTACACAAAAGTAAAGCGCCTATCTGCGTTCGAACCCACGTCTTACAACTCGTCTCCAATACCTACTAAAACTATAATGAATATTTTTGGAAATTAAAATAAATAAATCAATAGCGAGGTGTGTATTGTGTCACTAATATGCAGGTAAGATATACCATCTAATAAAACCTTTACGTACCTACATGTTAGCCAACGTAAGTGTTAGGGAAACTAAAACAAATAATTAATTTTAAGTGACATCTTTGAAAACCACTGGACGATTTGTACTGCACTCGCCTCACAAAGTTCGCCCCACATTTGATATTCCTTATTCGCCCCGCATTTTGTTCCTAGTTGGTCTCAGTTTTTTGTGTATGGAAAAAATGCTTAAAAAGTACTGCTAGATGAAAAAAATATCGTTCTCGAATATCAACTACACACTTAGACAAAAAGCATCTTCATTCATCAAAATCAAGTCTATACATGTATAGACGTATGTATACGCACTCATAAATATATGTTCATAAAACGATGCCCAATCATTACCATTGTCCTAATGTCATACGGAACCCACTCCACGGGTTATGCGGTTCCCCAGCTCAGTACCTACTCAGTAGTTCAGTCCTCAGTGTTGTGTTCAGCTGGTTCGCACTCGATTGACGGATTAGCATCGTAATTGTGAGGTTGCGTCATGTTATCAATGTAATTGAATGCAGGACAGCGGTGTCCCGCTTTGGGGTGTAGGGTTGTCGTGAGTTAGATTTTTCGGTATTTTTTTTTTTCATTGATTAAATAATTAGTTTAGTGAGGATTTTTTTTTTACTTTGGTTTTATTTGAGCTAATTGGGCACATACATCATCTAATGATGTTGTTTGAACTTCCAATTCTCCGTAAAAAGAAAAGAATTTTTTGGGATCAGAAAGCATAGCTGGTAGCCGACCAGCTATGCTTTCTGATCCCGAAAATTCTTGGAAACTCTTCAGATTTTTCGCGGTACTGGTATATCAATATAATATTATTTGCCCGCTAGTTTTGTAACTTATCACGAATCGGTGACTGTATCTAACATAACAATTACCAGTCTTTCTGAATACCAACAACTTTCACGAAAACTTGTCAGTAATTGTTCTGCCACAAAAATAAATTGCGCGTATTTTTTCCGTAACATTTTATCTGCACGTTTTTCTGCGTTCTAACGACTTACTTTTACAAGTATATTATTATATTGTTAATACGCTGTTATGATTTTTGCTAGGAACTTTACCATAAAAAGTTACATGTTTTTAATTTCATTATATTATGTTTCCTTATCTTTGTGGTTTATATCTTACGCACACTCTCACTCACTCACTCACACCTCACTCTAGCTCTCTCTCTCTTTCTCTCTTTTTAGCACAATACAGCGTGTAAAAAGACGCATCACATAGCCGTCAACTACGCATTCTGTATATCAAACTAAGTAACATTGCACAAAAATAATTGCTGCGAAACAACTTTTATTTTTGTTGTGATAATTTGCTGTTTAATAATAATAATAATACTTTATTGATGCAAGCCCTAACAGTTATGCTTAATATCTAGCTAAAATTCTTAATAATTAAGGCGCACAAAAATTTAAACCCTGACTCCTAAACTAGGAATACCTGTGACTTAGGAGTCAGTGTTCTACTGCCACTTGGACACTAAAAACCCTATGGTAATTAAGAGCCGGTAAGCTGATATTACACAAAAAGAATATATTATTATTATATTGTGATTAAAAGGACACATATTTGAAAAACAAAATTACAGTAAAAAGTTAAATTAAAATTAAATAGTAAATTACAATTAAAAAGTAAAATGACTATGCTATTAATATGACTGGGAATCGTGTGTATTGTTTTCGTCGTGTGAGTGTGTGTGTGTGTGTTACTGGGAAACATGTGTATTTTGTGTTGTGTGAGTGTGATGTGAGAAGCCTAAGTATATATGTGAGTGTGGTGGTGTCGAGTCTGAGTTTGAGTTGGTACGAGTGTTTGCGGTAGTGCGCAATAGAACACACGCAAAACATTGTGCTTATGGGTGTATGCAACAGTACAGGGTTTGTGGGGGTATTAAAAGTTGTGTTATAACATTAAACACTGGTTTTCGTAAAAAAATGTCAGTAAAAGTTGGTATTTTGACCTTCAATAACTGCGTAACCAGGGTATGATCACGTATAAAAAATGATATCAATGACATTGACTACAAATGACACTAGGCATCTTTAAGTGGCTTTTTACATCCGTTATATTTGGGCAGCAAAATATGAAGTTTATAAAAACGTAAATTTGGCTTTTAGACTAAAACAAACCATTAAATTACCATATTACTGTCAAAACAAACAGTATTTAAATTGAAAAATCAATGTTTTATCGTGTACGCACGCAAAAATGATTAAAAACCCTAGCTCAAAAAGAACCATGGATACTCCCAAATAAAACGATAATTTAATATCATTCCATTATTCCAGTATTCCCCGTACCCGTCACAAATGATTAATGAGTTTATTTAAAAACAGAGCTAGCAACCCTACCCAAGGCGGGCCACTTTGGTCCCGCCACACCCGATACCATTGATTCATTATGGCATTCCATACATATGACGCGACCAATGACAGAATTGTGGTATTAATTGCTCAATTCACAGAGGAAGAGCAAATAGCTAATATCGTATTTATGTTAGATCGATCATAACTGGACCGGTAATGACGTGTTGTGTGTTTGCTATTTAGCTGTGAATTTTGAAGTGCCTAGTTGTTTTGGAGTAGGGTTAGTGGAAATTGGTAGTAATTTTTAAACTCTGGTATGCGTATAGTATCTATTCTGATGATGGTTGTTCATGAACTTGGTCTGCTTGTGATGCTACAACTAACCTATGACTTGCAAAATGGATTAGTTACAATTCGACATTAATACGCCCCCATTTTTTAAGGCTATACAGCTAAATAAATGATGAAAATGTGATAATCACATAAGTGAACAGACACGTGTACTTTTTAGGGTTTCGTACCCAAAGGGTGCCAACGGAACGCTATTACTAAGCCTCCGCTGTCTGTCCGTCCGTCTGACTGACAGCGGCCTGTATCTCATGAACCTTAATAGGTACACAGTTGAAATATACACAGAGTGTGTATTTCTATTGCCTCTAATAAAACAAATAATAAAAATAAAATAAAGTTAGTTAACGTTAAAGGGAGACCACCTTTACTATACAAAATACGTGTTTCTTCAGCGTTTTTTTTTTGCCTTCTGGTACGGAACGCTAAGATGCATACATATTTGTGCTCGTGAAGTAAAGTGAATACTCATGTGATTTTAACATAAATAATGTGATTTCTCCTATTATACTGATTGTAATTTCATTTTGTTGCGAACATAGTTTTTGGAACCCATACTTTTATAAATCAGCAGGCTAATTGCGTAACACACTATCAGTAGCAATGGGTTTTATTTTGACAGTTCAACAACATTAATTGCGTTATTTATTTTGGTGAGCAGACACATTTTTCCAACAAATGGAACAATGGATTAGCAATATGCTCCAAAATGAGAGTAATAGTGTGTTACGCAATTAGTGTGCAGGTCTTATCTCAAAGTTGTTATCGTTATTCCACGAGTAAAATCAGTTAAAATCAGTCTACACTAGAAAAGTAACAATATTCTATACTTACGTCAAACTAATTACAAGCCAGACACTAATTCCATCGGACATAATGTTAAGAGAATTTTCACCTGACGCGTACTAGACAGGGGATGCACGGATTTGCATAATTTCCTATGTGACATTAATTTAGCCAGACCCAATATCATGGCGTCACCTGCGACCCACAAAATTTTATTACCCACCCTCGTATCTACATGTATGTTAGAGCGCAGGAATTTTAGAAATGGAAGTAAAAACCGTTATCTCTGTAGCAATGCTTGATAATATTGACGGCACGGCTGGCACAGTGGCGATTGACTGCCGCGCTGCGTGTCGCGGGTTCGATTCCTGCACGAAACAAATATTTGTATGACCTACAAGTAGTTGTTCCGGGTCTGGCTGTTTGTGTGTGTGTGAGTTTAATTGTTCCTAAAAGCACCCACAATACAAGAGAAATTCCTAGTGTGGGGCAACGTTTTTTTAAAGAAATAAAAAAAGAATATTAAAAAGTAGTTCGTTTTTAATATTGCCAACCTAAATAAACGTTGCTTAAAAAGTCGCACTTATAAAAACGAAAGAAAATACGTTTATTTGCGGTAAATATGAGGCAGAGAAAGAACACAGATAAAAAAGAACGAGTTGGTAGGAATTGGTTGGTTGGTTCGTAGTACAACAGGTTGTTGGTTGGTTACAAGTTGTTGTTGTAGAAGATGATTGGTTGAATTGATTAAACAATGAAACCAGAAACAACTTCATCATTTTCAAAGAAAGTCAACAGTCAGGCTCTTTTAACGGCATACCATACCACTGACTAGATTCCTCCGTTTTGTGGTATGGTATTATTTTTTGGGGGCAATCTACTGGTAAGGTGATTGTTTAGGATGCAAAAGCGATACATAAGGTCAATATGCGGTCTTAAGGCCACAGATAGCTGTCTTCCTTATTTAAAATCTTTGAAAATATTAGCATTTCCGTCTTTGTGCATACTGGAAACGGCTTTATTTGTGAAAAATAATCCACATCTATTTCAGAAATTGTCGGCAGTCAATATCAATTAAATGTAAAACCGCACTAATGTAAAAAAGTTTCTTTTTTTGGCATTTAGCCACGTATTAAAACCGCACTAATGTAAAAAAGTTTATTTTTTTGGCATTGTCCCAAGAATTAATTATAAGAATTAATATAAATTATTAAAACGATGACTATATTCAATTTTAAAAGGGCACTAATCGAAATAGGTATTAATTGAAAAAGTTAGGTATTTTTTTTTTTTACACAATTGACGAATTCTTTAATGATGAATCACTGACTGATTGACATGCTATTATACCTTTTGATTTTTTTTATTTTATTTTTATTGTAACTTTGATGACATTTAACATTTTTTTTTTTAATATAACTGTTACCTTAGTTGACATTTGCCATTATTGTGACATTTTACTGAAATTCAAATGATTTGACATTTTGTATTGTTTTATTTTCCTAATTTTTATTTAAAATTATAATATCTTTGTGTAAATTAAATAATAATATGTTTTGCATGCCCATGTGACGGTAGAGCACGGAAGACTATTATAATAAAGCATCTATGTACTAAATACCCATGTTTGCAGACCAAAAAATGATTTGATTTGAGAAAACAAAGGAATGCTATATAAGAACACATTGTGTATAGTTTCCAACAAAAGTTCTCATCCGCAAAGATTCTAATTCTACACTTATCTAATAACAACGCATTGTTTCCATCCTTCCCTCCGCACATTCTGCTGGTTTTGTCTCCACCGTATAATTACAACGAACAGCGATACTCCTACCAATAATTATGCGATTCTCCAGTAAGCACTCGCAAACTGCCACTTAAAACAAGAAAAGCTGAGCGTCGAACAGTTGCAACTGGTAAAAATAATCCAATCTTCGACCGCGGTGTCATTCCGAACTAACAAACTAGAAATTTTCAAGTCGATATTCCCGACCTGATTTCCGACGCTGCGGGTAAAACGAGCAGAGGAAAATTTTCAGACTTGTTACTCTTGATCGTAGTCTTATTGTGGAAACTTGGTAGACTAGACTGTCGCAACCATGCCACCGTGACACTTACGACCGGTTTTTTTCTTACACACTTTCTTACTTTAGAACTGCACTTGAGTATTTAATGGTAGTCTTGTTTATTGGTACGACTATGGTGAGTAATTGTGTTTGGTTATAGTTCATATCTTTGTTTTTGCAATGAAGTATTTTAGGAACATGGATGGTGAGCTTAAAAGCCAATTCCTGTAATTAGAAATGGTCAAAATCAAGTTGCAACCTCATATTAGCGACAATCAATGTCAAAAACTTGTCTAAAATGTAGGGAAATTAATGGTATTTTTGACAAATTGAGACAGTTTAGAAAGCAAAAGTTCTTAAAATACGGGAATTGCCCTTCTGATGCGCAACTGTAGATTGGATTTTTATTGACACATTTGAAAATGTGTTATTAAAGCAACATTAGACAATAACTGAAAGTCTAAAGGAGCTCAATCCTTTAGACTTTTAGTGATTGCCTAATGTTGCGTTGTGACTTCATAAGCATCTATAGGTTCCTACGTCAAGCTTTTTATATTTTCATAGGTAATTAAAGAGATGGCGGAACGAGCTGGATAGTTTCCATCAAAACTGGAAGGGAGACGCGCGGGCGAGCGAAAGATGGAAGGAGTGGAACAGCGTAGGGTTGTGAAAAAAAGCACCATGTCCTTATTGTCACAAAACATTAAGCACACATTAAAAGAAATCGACCGACCCCAAAAAAAAAATTAACAATTATCCCTAAAACTCACATCTCAGGCGCTACATTCGCTCATTATTCAGCAAATCTTCTCATTATTTCTGTGCCGCTTAATCCTTGGCTTACATTTTGCTTTTTAATTGTACCTCCACGTCTGACCCTCATCGAGGTCGCTTGTTTTTCACAATTTGCCGTCTCGTTAAACCTCGGCTTGAGTTAGTTTGGGGATGGTACAAGTTATGAGATGCCGCTGCATAGCCACTCTTTCTTTCATAGGACTCTTAACTGTTGAATGTTTAATGGTATTCTCAATGAAACAATGCATCTCTAGAGCTTCTTTATATTACAACTTTACTTTCAATAAACACAAAGGGAACAAAATAACATCCTAAATTGTGTGCGCACCTTGCGGCAGTCGTTCCATATATAGGGTAACTGGTAATTTTTGACCGATACTTAAACACATGATTCTACTCATGACAACAAACAACTTTTACTATGGGACCAAACCTGAAATCGCGAAAAAAAAATCAGCTGTTCCCTACATTTTGACGACTCGTACGAACATAAATGTAGGGAACAGCTGATTTTTTTTTTCGCGATTTCGGATTTGGTCCGATAGTAAAAGTTGTTTGTTGTCATGAGTAGAATTATGTGTTTAAGTATCGGTCACTAATTACCAGTCATCCTATATAAAGAAAGAAAGAATAACTTTTATTTATCTACTGACAGACAGTTGCATCTCTTGTATGTCGCAGTGGCATTACTAACCATCACTGTCTGTTTTATTTAGGATCCAAGGTTTCACATTTCTCGAGTTATTCTAATGATTAGTTAAAGAAATAAACATTTTACGCTTTCTTTGCTTTGTTGCGATCTGTATATTCGCCGACTAAGTATAGGCAAGCATTATTGAGGAGATATGATCGTCATGGCAAAATTTTTTGTAGCTCATGATTATGTTGCTCTATTTTTAGTGCTTTAACATGATTAAGTTCTTTTACACATGCTGTCTACGTCTTTTTATCGTCTTTCCTAACGTAGGTATACTGGAAGAGATTTCTTTAGAAACAAGCATCACCTTTGTACCTATTTTTCTGTTCTTTTTTCTTGTCTGTTTACGTGTGTATGTACATAAATGATTAAATAAATAAGTAAGTTAATGTAGTTTGACCTAGGAGCTTAGAAAGTGCATAATAAGGTAGGATAGGCAACTTTTGTATCCAAGGTTTTCGGCCAAAACAGCAGTATTTCTAAGAAATAAGGGATATTTGTTTAAGGCTAAACTTTCAAGGCCATGAAAACAGATGTCTTCGGCCAAAACGAGCCCCTAATTATCTCCCACAAAAATAAAGCCTCAACTCATTAGGAACCCGATTTTTCTCCATCACAGCCAGACTAAAGAGCAATTAAGTGGGTCTCCTATAATTCGCGGCGTCATCATGCGTCTATTATCACGACTGCGCATCCGTGGTGCCGACCCTTTCGCTACATAATATTGTGATTAATTAAATCCAGAGATGGCGTATATTGCGAAGATGGACGGGGTAATTTGTTGTGGTGCTTCTATCATAATTTTTTGTGGGGAAATATTTGCATAGTTTATAATGGGAGGTTTCCTAGTTACATCTAAAAAGAAATAATTTTATTGAATTTGGTAGTAGGTACCAATCAAAGAACAACCGGGCCACTAAACAATAATTTTCTTTAAAAAACACTAGAAAAAGAACATTCTGCCGTCAAACGTCATTACTGGTACAAAGTTTTTGATGGAATATTTTTATAGCTATCTTTCAAGAAGAGATCTATTGGAAGTACACTCGACCATTTATTTGGTACAGTTGCACGTCAGTGGTAAAACTTTATTGCCACTGACGCCTACGCCTACTGTACTTAGCTTCGGAGAAAGTAAAGTATTCAATTGCAATTTCGATGGGAATTAAACTTATATAAGTGTTAATAAAGTTGTTTCTCTTTCGTGATCCTTTCCGTCTATTATTAACCCTTTCGTATGAACGCGGATCCATATGATACAATGGCTTTTTAATGGTTACTGTAATTACGGAATTCAACCAGTTAAGAGCATTATTAAACTATACAAACATATTTTATTTAACTCCTTTTCTTTGTCTGGGTGTAATTTATCAATAATATATATGTGTTTAGAAATATATATGTATGTTTATCAGTTGTCTAGTACTCATAGCACAAGCTCTGCTTAGTTTGGGACTAGATAGCGTTGTGTGAAAGTTGTGGAATATTATTATTTTTTAAACATCTTTATATTTTCTTACCATTTCCATTTCCACCATCTCAAAATAAACGTGCCTACATTAAAATATCTAGTTACATAACCCGAAAACGTGGACAGCGAGCGAGATATGTCGCATAATCCACATTACGGTCAAAACGTCCGGTTGTGACAGCCCATAATCCCACATTCAATTGTGTACGTAACGCGTACGCCTACCCTACGATATTACGCGTACATATGTAAGGGAGATGGCCCACTTCACGTCCGCCACCTGATCAACGTCTTACTTTTAAGTGGTTTTCATTTCTACATATAAAGTTTATGTCGGTATGATGATATAATATGAAAGTAAGGAAATTTTTTACATAGAGCTGAAAATATACCAAGGCGTGGTATCTAGCCGGTGTTGTCCTTCTTCAGGATTTGTCCTGAAGTGGGAAAATAGCGGTCTCCTTCTCCTTTTTTAACCAACTTCTAAAAAAAGAGGAAGCTTTGTATTCAACGAGGTATTTCATAGACTTCTGTTCTCTGCTAATCTTGGCTAATCTTTTCGGTAGGAGTCAATCTCATACCGCCATCATTGTTGCCTTAGGCTACGTACGCATTCGCTATACGTACGTACAGGTAGCTTCAATCAATCAATCATTTATTATTTGTAAAACATAGGTAACAAAAAAAATACAGAACTTATAGGTAAATACAGTGCGCTATGTTTTAGGGCCTAGAGTAGCGAATTGAAACGAACGCTCTAGAATTTTCGCAACCGGCCGCACTGCGCGCTTGACGCCTTCGCTAGTCGCTTGCGTGTATCGAAGGATGTAGCCTCCGACTCGGTAGTGCTTGGTAAGTTGGTAGTTATGTTTGCTTGGTAGTTGGTGTTGTGTTTTTTTTTTATGGAATATTAATAGTACTTCAGCACTTTCCTGTTGTATCCTGTTTATAAATAGACAAACTATCCGCGGATGACAGTCTTATTTCTATAAAATAAAACGAAGAAAAAACGCATAAAACAATACAAAGATCTGAGCTGCAATAATATCAAAGTTTTATAATAGAACCTTCAACGAGTGCTGAGAGCTCCACAAACAATACAAGTAACTTCTCAGTATTAACTTAGGATTGCAAACAGAAACTTACGACAAGTTCCAAGGAATCAAGACTATACGGGCCACATAAAAAAAAATCTGGGATCTCTCGCATTCTGTTTGATTGCTAACACGTGTAAGAAATAGCTTCTATAAATAAATAGGTTTTTAAGGCGTGATAGTATTCGAGCGTGGATTGCAGTGGAAAATCAGCGGCAGATGCACCTACCTAGTGTTCAAATCTAAAGTAGTTAATTACTGTTTCATGTTGAGCTCCTTAAGTTCTGAGTTGAGCTGCATGATTACTGACAAACGCGCACTGACTAGACCGGCCCTCTCAATCTCATACAGACCTTCTTTCCTCAAAACACCATTTCAGACACCAATCTATCTGGCCAAGATAATTTCTGGACTTTTGACTTTATTTCGGGTTTTCTGGTTACTTATCTCCTTTGGTGACCGAACACAGCAGTCTTGGATGAAACTAAAAAAATCATACCAATACAAGCATGTTTACCAATTTACCTAATAGTTTATAACACGAATAAAAGTAAGTTAAACAAATCCAATACCTACCAAAGTTTTCAACCACACAAATATTCCAATCGCCGCACAAAACGTTAACAGTTCCACCGCCAGGCAAATGTGATTCGAACTCACTTTCCAACATTTTGCGTAAAGCAATAAGAACACAGAAATCAAAGTTTCTAAAGCTAATATATATTGAATCGTAGTTGGATGGGCAATGCAGTCCGCGTACCCTCCCGAGAGAGAAACTTTCCCCAATGTATTACTTTTTGACGCTTCGCAGTCCGTACTTCTCTTCTAGTTGCCAACAAATGCTGCTTACGACGCGTGAATTTGATATTGCGGCCGTTTGATCAAACTTCATTCGGAGACTATACAATAATAGCCTTTGTAGATCTCAACAGTGCGTTTGACATCTCTATTATGTGAGAGAGGAAAAATATCTGAGCATGAGGAATTGAGGAGTCTTAGAATGTACAGACAATGTGTCGGTGACGTCAGCTCGCGAGAATGTGGGACAAAAGTTAGACTAACATTGCAAAAACTGCCTATTTATGGTTTTTCGTTTATTTAGGTAGAGGCAGTGGTGTCCCGGTAGTAACGGCCACGCCTTACAAGTTAGGTCGTAAGTTCGAACCCATACAGGCACCTTAGGTTGTGTAAATTATTTAATCACGCTACTAAATTTTTTAATCCTACTAAGCGCAAAGCAAAAAAATTATGCCCGACAGTACGCCACAAAACTGCATTCGCTGACAGTACGCCACAAAACTGCATTCGCTGACAGTACGCCACAAAACTGCATTCGCCAACGGTACGCCACAAAACTGCATTCGCTAAGGACTAATTTATAAAAATATATGTAAACTACTAAAACCAGCAGTAGGTGCATAAAGGTATAAACCTTTTCTGCTGTTGTTTTCCATTTTTAACACAATCTCAAACACATCAACACACCCTCACGCAAACGCTAAACACTACTACATTCACACAGACTTCTCCATTCACACCCTCACTCTAACATACACACATATAAACCTTAAAAGTCGTTTCCAGTATCCCTTAATATTCCATCGATGTTGATTTTAATATACATACTTTGTAACCTGCATTGTCAATGACTATTTTTGTAATGTAACACAACATAAAAGGTTTTTGCTAACACAGTGACAGCAGAACACTGACTCCTAAGACAAAGGATCACCTAGTTTAGGAGTCAAGGTTAAGAGAGTTACTCCAGAGCGGCGCGTTGAGCGGTGGCGTGAATCCGCGCCGATTATAAAGCAATACTAAATAATTCATAGTAAAATAAAAATATAAGTTATTAAAAAAATATTTGAACCATGTTTTAGAACATAAATGTCTTAATTTACTAGGTCTAAAAGAAAATATAAATATTTCAGATTTCATCCTAAACTAACACGTTTAATATCTCGAAAAGTGGCTACAATTGACACTTTTGAATATACTTCTCTTGAATGAAAACTTACAGTAATCGTGTTTTTTTTTCAGCCATGCACTAATAAATGTTATTATTTTTTATAAAGTAATGTTGTTATAAGTTTGTCGTATATGGTTTTACTAATATCTCGCATCTGCTTAGACCGTCGATCGCTAGTTTTTCTAAAAAAAGGCTTGCATAAAAACGGTTCGGATGAGAAAACTATACAAAAAATTGAAAATGTTTTTCAGCCATGCACTAGATTATAAACTTCCCAATAATATGACGTCAATATCTCATCTATAAATTAAACACATTATGGTTTTATTGTCCGTCGGAAATCATCAATTTTGAATCTCCAACATGGCTCTAACGGATGAACCCTTTTAAGTGTTCAAAGGGTTTTGTATCAATAAAGATTTTTATTATTTTGTTTTACTCTCAAAACGGTGAAGGAAAACATCCTGAGGAAACCGGCATGTCCTAGAACCAAAAATTCAAATACATGTGACATCTACCAACCCGCACTGGTATCTCGTGGTGGATTACGGCCCATTACCTCTCACCGAGAGGAGGCTTGTATCCCAGCACTAGGAAAATTATCAGCTGATTATGTGTTAATGAAGGTATCAGAAATAAACAAATCTTCCCGCAGTAATTGTTCTAACCTTGCAACATTCTTACGCACAAACAAATAAAAATGAGAACCTACTTGACAGAAAACAGTCACATTAAAGCACCTACTTTATCTAAATGAAGCGGTATAGCTTTATCAAATGAAGCCTGTCATATCAGCATAAAACCACTTAGCCATTCTAATAGCCTTTCATATCCAAGCTTTCAAATCTAGAAATTGTCCTCATAAAAGCCTGTCTGAGATAAGACTAGAATATTAGATATAGACTTTCTTCACAACATTCCATTTCACTGGTCAAGTAATCCAGTCGATTCATTCATTCCATTAACTAGACATAAGCTTCCAGGCAATGAATTGGGTCTAGCCTCTAACAACCCGTTAATCTGACGTTTGTTGAACAATAAAGTTACCCGTAATGTCTTGTAAGGAAGGTCTGACGGCCTATTTTCTGCGAAATCGTAGTTTTAGGGAATGATACACACTGTTCTGAATACATCTTCTAATAGTTTTCTGGTGTAGTTCTTGATTGAGGCCTATTAGGGTCTATTAAGACAGGTATTTGTAAACCCTAAAACGTTACCTAACATAAACCAATCCACCATTAATTCCACTCAAGATGTTCGCACAAATCTAAGCACGAACAGCGTCTATAATCTGAGTTCCAGCATCCTTCTCAAGCGATACCTATTCAGCAGGATCATAACAAACCATTTAACAAAGACCCCTGATAATTCAAATCATCTTTAGCTTGTATCGGCGTTTTGAGCACAAAGTTTCCAGGTGGAAGGGAAGCGAGGGGGGGTGGAGGGATCATCTTGCTCTAGCTGTTCGTATCTTGTATCGTTCGTGGGAGCTTCGGAGCAGCGTTTGAGATAACGTAACAATGCAGCGTTCACTTCGGAACCATTTATTCGATAGTATTACCTGTATACAAAGGTTCTAGGTTTACACAGGGTGTTGCGAATGTAGCGTAATGTAATGGTACGGCTTTCGAATGGCGCCTCTTTAGAAATGAAACGCGCAACTTAATCCTTTGCTGTCGGCGATAGGAGTATGGTTGGTTTATTTATTGCTGTAGAAATATGTTACAGGTGTTCTAAAATTCTTAAAAATGGTGCTTACTGGTTTAGTCCTGCAGTGCGATTCTGTAACCATCTCACCGTGAAAACTTGGTGAAGTGAGCGTGGAGTGAGCTGTCAGTGTCATCCCACCTGATACTAGGGATTGACCAAGAATACATTTACAATCGTAATCGAAATTTTAATAACATTTTTTTGTGGTAGTTGTATTGATCGTTTTATATAATTTCAAAGCTAGTATTTTAACTGTCAAAAAAATACTATTTTGTAGGGTTGTAATATAGGAGAAAAAAGTAGTCCTTATATAAGGACTAGTCTTTTTTTCCTAAATTAAAACCAAGAAGAAGAAAAAAAAAACACAATTGATGTTCTGACTAAGTTTCTGTTTTGCTATTTTATTTTAAAACCCCTGAAAATAGTAATGTTAGCAGTATTAACAGCTAAAATACTAGTTTTTGAAATTATATATAATGTTCAATAGAATTAGCTTAAAAAATGTTACTAATATCTTGATTATTATTGTAAATGTTTGCTTAGTCAATCCCTAGCACCAGTAGGATGACACTGACAGCTCACTCCACGCAAGTTTTCACGGTGAGATTCTTACAGAATCCACATGCTGTTTATTACTCATTCGGTGCATAGTCTGTAAATGTATGCGATTATGTATATGTGTGTCTGTTTTTATGTGCTAGTAAGTTTGCCGTCCCTTTTTTAGGGTTCCGTAGTCAACAAGGAACCCTTATAGTTTCGCAAAGTCTGTCTGTCCGTCCGTCCGTCCGCAGCATAGCTCAGATACTCTTAAAAAGCGATAATTTGGCATGGATATGCATATTAATCACGCCGACTAGTGATAAAATTAAATCTTGAATAATTTTTTTTTTTAGGGTACACATGTAAAAGTGGGGATGTTTTTTCCTCGTCTAGCCCATGGTGTGGGGTATCTTTTAATAGGTCTTTTAAAAATATTTCGGGTTTGTGAAAACCATTTTTTGATTCAAGGATCCGTTTGTGAAATATTAACCTTTAAAGTCCTAATGCATATTACGAGTACCTATTACTTTTGGATATGTGAAAAAATTCACGGCAGTAGTATGTTATATATAACAAAATTAAAGGAAAACTATCACAGCTATGTAGGCTTTACAAGTTTACGAGTATTAGTAGACCAACTTAAATTTGCAGTTGCAATGTATCGGATAACATGATTTTCAACTAAGAAATGAATTTATCCCAAGAACAAACTTACCATTGTTAAGTTTGTTCTTGGGATAAATTCATTCCAACTACGGAGCCCTTCATTGTGCGAGGTCCGACACGCATTTGGTCGGTGTTTTACCTTATGAATCAACCTGCCAACATTAACAACGAAAATATAAAATTTAAAAAAAAATCTTTCTCGGATCAATTAAAACACGACTAAAAATATTTAGCTCAATAAGAAAGCTCACACAGTAAATCACATTACCCATAAATGAATCCAAAAAAACGCATAACTCGTATCTATCTCATTTATATTCATGGGAACATTTTTAATTTGACATAGAAGCATCTTTCCATTACTATGGACACCAATATCGTGCGTATCCATAACTAATACAAAACAATTTATAGTTCTTAATGAATTTTAAAATATCATAAAAAATATTAATGACAGTAAATCAAGCGTTAATAGGCACATTTATAATGGCGAGCTCTTGAATTTTGACAAGCTATTACGCTGTTACGTATGCATGTGGCTTTAGTTATAAGGCTTAGGGCCTGGACAGATGACTGTATGGACAAAGTATACGAGTATACTTGCGTCGTGTGACCTAAAACTTTTTTAAAGTCCAACAATTTTCGCATGTTTTCACAAACGATGTCTTTCTCACGATTAACTAAATTAAGATCCTACTAACAAGGAAGGTATCCCGACGTGTCACCTCCGATTTTTTTGTGGCTGATATGTGTTATTCTCCATCAAATTTTAAGAGACATGTATTTTTTTTTTTGCCAACGCGCCTTTTTTTGGGTGAAATAGCCCCTAAACAAACAACAACATTACCACCTTTCGGGGCAGTTTGAGGGTTTTACATACTTCTAGTTAATATTTTTCCAAAAGACCAAATGGATATATTAATATCCATTTGGTCTTTTGGAAAAATATTAACTAGAAGAAAGGTGGTAATCTTTAGGGGGCTATTTCACCCCCAAAAAAGGCGCGCAGTCAAAAAAAAAATACGTGTCTCTTAAAATTTGATGGAGAATAACATATATCAGCCACAAAAAAATCGGCGGTGACACGTCGGGATACCTTCCTTGTTAGTCACTCTAAGTTACAATTAAATTCCCATAAACACACGTGACGTGAGTTATAGTCGTATTTTTCCAAAAGACCAAATGGATATATTAATATCCATTTGGTCTTTTGGAAAAATATTAACTAGAAGTATGTAAAACCCTCAAACTGCCCCGAAAGGTGGTAATGTTTAGGGGGCTATTTCACCCCCAAAAAAGGCGCGTTGGCAAAAAAAAAATACGTGCCTCTTAAAATTTGATGGAGAATAACATATATCTGCCACAAAAAAATCGCAGGTGACACGTCGGGATACCTTCCTTGTAAGTTAAAAGACAGTGTGTTTGCTTTTTGAAACTAAATAAAACATCATACTTATATTTTACCTGTCTGGGCCGAAAGGTTCTGGAGTGGCGATCGCGTACCGGAAGACATAAGGTTGGAGCCCTGGGCGTCGGGAGTCAAGAGCCGACTGCCGGCCACCGTAGGCACGGGCTTGCGGGCGGCGAGCAATGGGCAGTTCGCCGTCCGTCAAGGACCAGGCCCGGGTCGACGGCGCGTTGTGTTCCACGCGCGCCTCAAAGAGATGTCAGCAGTAACTGACGGGGTCCGCTGGGGCCGATGCATGCCAGGGTCGCGGGTTGTTCGAAAGAGTTACCATGGCCCTTGGCACAAGCAACTGAAGGAACACGGGTGGGTTTTAGTCAGTAAAAGTCTGACACGTCCTCCCTCTCCGCCCAGAGCGGGAGAAGTTATATGATAATTTTCCACCAAAAACAAAAAAAAGACATATAGGTTGAAATGTCTCCCAAACAAAGTGGACCAATGACCTGGTTAAGGCCGCAGTAATCCGCTGGATGCGGGAAGCACAGAACAGCTCGAAGTGGCCGTGATTGGGATAGGCCTATATCCAATTATCCAGCAGCAGACGTCTTTCGGCCGAAATGATGATGGTGACTTATATTTTGCCTTTATACATTAAGATCATAACTAAGCACACCTAGTAGGCGTGTTTAGTCATTCTACAACATGTAACGTTAAATGCGCAAAACCTCAGACACCCCAACTGATTTTCAATTCAATTGACCTATTTCAAAGAGAAAATAAGTCATTAAAACATTGTAAAGGTTTTATGTGCTGTTTTAGTTTTACTGGCCATTCTGGTCGTTTCTTGCGTCTGCGACGACGCTTTATCGAGGGAGGAGTCGTCAGCGGGCCGCTGCGCCGCGCTGACATTGGCTTGCTTGACCTATTAATAAATAGACACGGCAACGTTTTTAATGAAGATTTTTTGAAAAATGTGGCCTATATTAAAAAGTGGTTCAATTAATTCTGTCCGTCATTCTGATCAAACTATTTTCAGGTTTTACGCATTTAACGTTACACGTTGTATAAGTAAGTTCACCAATTAACAAATCTGCTTATTGATCAAAAATCAATCGTGTGCAAGAGGCTTAACAGACGTTACTGAGTTGTGGTAAAGGGGCATAAATCTCAATCATAATTTGTGTCCCGTCAACCGTAGGCCGGCGAGGCCCAATGATTGATGGGGTACCGCGCGCTCATTCCGAATTCAAACGAACCAACCGGCGGCCGCCACGTTGCAAAATGGCCGACACGTAACTAAATTGATTAAAAATATTGGACTAGTTGATTTCCGGCTTATGTATCATTTGAGACTGATACGCATGTTGATAGTGATACTGTGTGTCTTTGATACTGATACGGGTTTTTAGTTATCCAACAATCGGGAAAACCTAATCCAATATACTTAATAAAGAGAAGGGATGGGCTTTGAATACCTAGCTTACTCATCGTACAGACGCCAGCACATCAAGCTACCCGATACTGTCAAATTTTCCCAATCAAGTTTGAACCTAATGCTTTAGTGATTAACTTGAAAATCTATTAAAGAAATTTGACAGATTGTAGTAGCTTGATGTGCTGGCGTCTGTACACAGTGCTCATGAGTCCATCGTGTGAGGATAATTCAGTCAATGTCAGTTAAGGTTGAAGAACCGGAGGTACAAGGGTGACGGGTGGCATACTCAGGTATGCCACCCGTCACCCATCCAATCATGAATTCACTGAGTCAACCACCACAGCTATGATCAGTCATAGCTGTGGTGGTTGACTCAGTGAATTCATGATGCATTAATTTGAGGACAAGAAAAGGTTTTTTTTTTTCTTAATTTTTATTAGAGGCTTTTATCCACAGTGGCATATCAGCTTCACCATAACATAAACTATTCTAAACTACCTCCACAAATATAATATACATTATTAATGTCGAAACAAATCAGCAAGTAGGTTTGCTATCTCAGGTGTCGGCTGCGCTAAAACTTTAACATAAAGACCAATGTCATATTTGTTTACTTTTATTCTGCTCAACAGTGATGATGACATCAATGTTATTTATTCCACTTCCGATCTCCACTCTAATTCCAGAGGGTACTTATGGGATCCTAATACAAGCATACAGTGTGATGTATTGACTATTTGGTAACCTCACGAGTGGCTATGCGACACTGATCGAGTACACAAAGCGCATTAGTTGTACTCGCTGTACTTGAAACTGACGGTGACGTAATTTGGAATGCAATCACTGTTTGTTAACTCTACACCTTTCGTTATAATGGGTAATCCATATACAGCGTGTAACGGAAGGGGGGTATCAACCCTGAAGGAGGTGAATGCGCTCATGAAACTCAACAACTTTCCCCAAAGAGACTCGAGAAAACAATGACTTTTATTTCGGATCAGCTGCAGTCTGTTGAGGTTAAAATAACGAGTCTGGAAAAAGAACGTAGCTCCATGGCGATCAAGCTATCTACGTTAGAGGAAAAGATAGAATCTTTAGATCGTAACCTCGTTAAATCGTCCATAGAAATACGCAATGTTCCCAAAAGAAATCATGAGACAAAGATAATGTTGTTTGAGACTATGATACACTTGTCTAAACACTTGGACGCTAAAATGGAGCTAACCAATATTCGTGATATAACCCGACAACCGTCTAAAAAGGAAGCCCTGACATCAAATATATCAGTTGAGTTTTCAAACACACTCGAGAAAACTAAGTTCCTTACTGCCGTCAAAAACTACAACAAAATGAATGCCAGTAATAAAGTAAACTCCACCCATCTTAACTTCAACTCTGCACAAAAAACACCTATCTACATTGCGGAGCAGCTGACCCCACTCTCTAAACGGCTGTTTTACGTAACTAGATTATATGCCAAATCACATCAATACAGCTACTGCTGGACATCGAACGGACGTGTGTTTCTCAAGAAGGACTCGGATAGCCAATCCATAGTGGTTAAAAATGAAGAACAACTGAAGCAGCTGCCCTTAACCAACAATGCATGACTACGTAACTATAAGTTAATTTTTCAGTTTTATTTTTGTTTAGTCTCACTATTTTTAAATTCCGTTTTACTACCTTTGCTTCTTAAATTAAATATTACTATCGCATGTTTACCTTATATACACAACACACGAACACACCACTACATCATCTTTACAACTCATTCACAATACCCTACTACACACCTAACATTCATACAATCACTCAATCATTTCAATAATTGGTTTGAACAACCACTCTGTGGCCATACATGGTGTCTCTTCACTTCCTTGGCTTACCGAAATAATATACAGAATTGTATCTCAATGCAGTCACAATTAAACTTATTACTCTATGGAATACTAATAACCCTTGCTGTCACCACAGTTTTGGCCTTATTTAAAACATTTCAATGGCTGATGACATTAACCAAGTAATTGACAATATTGACGAGCTCTCTGTGTCAATAACCCATACATGTACACCTGAAGATACTCATTCGATACTATTGCACCCGCACAAGTATATAAAAATTTTGTCACAAAATATTCGATCTATTACTCGTAACTTTTTAAGTCTTCAAACGCTCCTACACCGTATATCCTTTGACTGCGAATTAGTCGTACTTACCGAATGCTGGCTACCTTGTGCTAGTAACTATAATATTCCAATCATGCAAAACTATAATATATTTATGACTACTAAACATAAAAATCAAAGTGATGGTGTTGTGGTGTATCTCAAGTCAAACTTGTTAGCTACCTGTGAAGAACCAGACCTTTACCAATCAGCCTCTGGTCTTATTATAAAAATAGGTTCTGAGGTAGCGATAGTGTGCATATATCGATCACCATCTGCTGACTGCATACGCAGTTTTATAGCAGCCCTCAATAATGTTCTCTCTTCGCTTCACGCATTCAAATCTGTTATAATAACTGGTGATTTAAATTTAGATATAAAATCAAACACATCTGACAAGCGTTCTCATGAATACTTGGACTGTCTTGCTTTTCATGGTTACCTACCTGCCCATGTTCTTCCAACCAGAGGTGATAACTGTCTAGACCACACGATACTAAGAACAAAGTGTCCCACTCGTACATTCGTCTATAGTTCCACAATTACCGATCATTTCTCCACCTTAGTATGCATCCAAAACCAAGATTTGAAAATAGCAGCTTGCTCTACAATCACGAAAATAGACTATGAGGGTCTTGATGAAAGTATAAGGCAATTAGATCTTATGCCTCTTTACGACGAAAGAGACGCTAATACTGTTACTGATAAACTCATAAAACTTATTAGTTCTGCCATTTCAGATAATACGATTATCAAAAAAGTTCCCCCTAAAAAAAGGATTTTAAAGCCTTGGATTACACCTGGCTTATTGCGGTGCATTAGGAATAGAGACGCGCTTCATAAAAAAGTAAAAAAATCTCCAGAGAATGAAATAATTAATATTACTTATAGGAGATACAGAAATCATTGTGTTAGTATTCTAAAGAAAGCTAAAAGACTGTATGATACTAAAGAGTTAGCTAAGGCAGGTAATAACCCAAAAACCTTATGGGATACCATCAAACGTGTAACCAATACTAAAAAAACTAAAACCACAGCTACACAATTACTTTCATTGTCACTCTCACCTAAACAATCATGTAATAGCGTTAATTCGTATTTTGTTAATATCGGCGAAAAGCTTGCCAATGACATTATAAAAGATAACGGCAATCAAGTATTGGCTCTGCCACAACCTTTACACAATCCCTCAACGGCTTCTTCATTTGTCCTAGACCGTGTAGATCCTGAAGAAATTATTACTGTCATTAAGTCGTTGCGATCTAATGCTGCTACTGGTTGGGATGGCATCTCGCCTTACTTTCTAAAAAAATACGCAAATATCCTGGCACCTGTCCTAAGCCATATTTTTAATATATGCTTCGATACCGGTATTTTTCCTACATCCCTTAAAAAGGCAATAATTCACCCTGTCTTTAAGGGAGGGGACGGGAAGGTGCCCAGTAATTACCGCCCAATAGCCATTCTGAGTGCCATGTCAAAGGTTCTCGAACGCCTCATCAATAAAAGACTGGTTAATTACCTTGAACATTATCACTTAATATCTTCGCAGCAATTCGGCTTTCGCAAAGGTAAATCCACCACAGATGCAGTGCAAGATTTGCTTAACAATGTCGTGCATAACTTAGACAAAAACAAAAGGGTATTAACTATGTTTATAGACCTTGCGAAAGCTTTTGACACCGTTCCAATTTCTATGCTCTTACTAAAACTGGAGGGGATTGGTGTCAGGGGCTTGCAATTGGATCTTTTCCGAAACTATCTCTCGGATCGCACTCAAATGGTTAGTATAGATACCCATAAAAGCGAAGAGCTTCCCATCTATTACGGAGTGCCCCAAGGAAGCATTTTGGGTCCGACACTTTTTCTAGTTTTTATAAACGACCTATGCAACCTGAACATTACAAATGCTAAGATAGTAACTTTTGCGGATGACACTGCTATAACCTTTGTTGCTGACACCTGGTCGGAACTTGAGCACATTGCACAGTCTTGTTTCAACAAAACCCTAAATTGGCTCTATTCTCACTCACTAACACTCAACACCTCCAAAACTAACTTTATCACGTACTCAATAAGTCCCGCCACTCAGCCAAGATTTCCATTATCTATTAAAGCCCACAAATACAGTTGTCTACAAGGAAATGACTCTTGCCTCTGCCCATCCCTAAATGTAGTCGATCATATCAAATATTTGGGAGTATATATAGACAAAAACCTTAATTTTAAAACTCAAATTAATCAACTTACCAGTAGAGTCCGCAAGTTAATTTATATATTTAAAACCCTCCGAAGTATCGCGAACCCAAATGTTATACGTGCAGTTTATTTTTCCCTGTGCTTATCTATTGTTACGTACTGTATCACCTGCTGGGGTGGTGCTGCGAAAACTGTACTAAAACCACTCGAGATTGCACACAGAGCGGTATTGAAAGTAGCTACTTCAAGACCCTTCATGTTTCCTACTGATCTATTGTATAGTAGTTGTAATGTTCTTAACGTCCGACAACATTTCATCCTTCAAACAGTTCTCCTACAGCACCGTAAAACCCCTTATAAAATAGTAACTAAGCGTAGGAAAGACTTAATTTGCACTCTTCCACAAGTACGCACATCATTTGCACGTAGATTTTGCAACTGCTTAGGCCCAACTCTGTACAATAAATTTAACAAATTCTGCTTAATCTACGGACTATCTTACTTTAAATGTAAAAAAATCCTACGTTCTTTTCTTCAAAATAAAAGCTATGACGAAACAGAAAACTATCTCACTAGGTGTCAGTGACAGATCAAATATTACCTCACTCAACTTCAATCAAAACGCACACACACTCTCTATTTCACTACATTACATACACACTCACACACACGCACATACCACTTACACACACACACAGACAATCACACACACACACACACCAGCACGTATTCAATTATTAAAAAAATATTGTAGTATAAAAGAAAAAATATTGTACTAGTTTTTTGTAACTTTTGTAAGGGACAGGGACTGTTAATCCTTAATACAGGTTATTCTGTAACCTAGCTAGGAAAACAGAACTTCACCCACCAGATTGTGATTGACATTGTACAAACCTATATTTGTGTAACTCTGTGTATGCCTCATATACTACAATCTCCTTTTTATGAAATAAATTTATTATTATTATTATTATAAAGAACATAGGTCGAAATATGAAAAAAAAATTTGGCCCTCCCATAGTAAATCAATCAGCTGGTAGTCAGTTTTGTAAGGGAGGGCCAAATTTTTTTTTCATAAATGATAAATAAATGATAAATGATAAATGATTTATTTTCTGTAAGTAGGTTTGTACAAACACTTTTACATGTCAATCACATTTTTTTTTTAAACTAGATGAGGTCGGCGTTTCCTATCTGACTACTCTGAGAAGAAAGGCCGAAACAAACTCAGAGGTCACAGTCTCTTTTAAAGTCCAGACATAATCTTGGTCAGATCATGTGAAGACCATGTAGATTGGTGTCTGAAATGGTCTTTTGAGTAAAGAACCACACAGATTGAGAGGACCTGTCCAGTCAGTGCACGCATTTGTCAAAAATCGTGCAGCTCAACTCAGAACTTGAGGAGCCTTACGATTCGACGAACAATACCAATGAAAGGACATTTGGGTAGGCCGCATAAATTACTCAAACTGCCAGGTCATGATTAAAACTAACTAAGAAGGAAAACAGAAAAAAGAAATGACCCACATAGTCTTCACACTCACAATAATAATAATAAAAATAAGATACTTTACAAAGTAAATATCCATGTCATTGTTTATATAATATTCATCAATGTCAATGTGTATATAAAAATCCGGAAATAATCTTTGATCTTTGAGGACTATGTAGATTGGTGTCTGAAGTGGTCTTTTGAGGAAAGAACCACACAGATTGAGTGGACCTGTGCAGTCGGTGCACGCATTCGTCAGTAACCGTGCAGCTCAACTCAGAACTTAAGGAGCTCAACGATTCGACGAGTAATACCAAGGACAGGACATTTGTGTAGACCGCATAAACCACTCAAAGTGCCAGACCATGATTAAAACGGAAACAATGACCCACATAGTCCTCACATTCACAATAATTAAAATAATATAAGACTTTAAACAGTAAATGTTCATGTCATTCTGTATATAAATTGATATTTAGAAAGAGAAAAAAAAAAAGTGTAAATCAGCAAAAAATTAAAAATAAACAACATTCACTGTCTAGACCTATTGGAGCAGCTCAATCCCACGCTTTTTTGTCCTCAATATAGTCTTTTACAGTATAATAGGCTTTCTGGCATAGTTTTAGCTTTATAAAAGATTTGAATTTATTAATGCTTAGTTCTTGAATGTGGCTAGGAAGTTTATTATAAAAACGTATACATTGGCATCTAAACGAGCCACCTATTTTCTTGAGCCTTGTTGTAGGAACAACAAATTTGTGTTTGTTCCTAGTATTTATGTTATGGATATCACTGTATTTTTTAAACAGATTAATATTTTTATGTGCATACAAAAGATTATCATAAATGTACTGAGAAGGCACAGTCATTATATTAATCTCTTTAAACTTGTCTCTGAGGGAGTGTCTGGGACTTAATTTATAAATGGAACGAATTGCCCTTTTTTGTAAAATAAAAATTGTCTGAATATCGGCGGCATTTCCCCACAACAGAATACCGTATGACATCACACTATGAAAATAACTAAAGTAAACTAAACGGGCTGTCTCTAAATCAGTTAAATCACGAATTTTCCTGACGGCGTATGCTGCAGAGCTAAGCTTTTTTGACAATTTATCTATATGGGGGCCCCATTGAAGCTTGGCATCCAAAGTTATGCCTAAGAATACAGTGGAATTTTCGGGTTTTAACTCTTCACCCTTTATGAGAACACGAGTTTCTACTTGTCTAACATTTGGTATCGTAAACTTAATACATTTCGTTTTTTTTTCGTTAAGAAGTAGATTATTAACATTAAACCAGCTAACTACTTTTGCGAGGGCACTATTTATACTGTCAGTAACCAGCTGTTGACGTTTGAGTTTAAATAAAAGTGAAGTGTCATCTGCAAACAACACTATATCATGTTCGTCCTTTATGAGGTAAGGCAAGTCATTGATATAAATAGTAAATAAAAATGGTCCAAGTATTGAGCCCTGTGGGACTCCCATTCTTACTACAGATCCGGGTGACCTTTTCCCGTTAACATCAACTCTCTGAATCCTATCACTTAAGTAAGAAGTGAGAAGATCCAGAGAGGCGTTCCGGATTCCGTAGTGGTGAAGTTTCCTGATTAAGGTTTCATGAAGAACACAATCGAATGCCTTGGACAAATCACAAAAGATGCCCAAAGCATCGCATTTGTCCTCCCATGCACTATAAATATGTCCTAAAAGTTCAACTCCGGCATCGGTAGTTGAACGACCCCTTGTAAAACCGAACTGTTTATTATTCAGTAATTTATTGTTATTGAAAAATCTTTGCAATTGATTTAAAATAAGTTTTTCATAAATTTTACTAAAGGTGGGTAGTACGGAAATAGGTCTATAATTAGTAGGGTCTGATGTACTACCCGATTTAAACAACGGTATTATTTTACTGTGTTTCATAAGATCAGGAAACTCACCACATTCAATACAATTATTAAATATAACAGCTAAAGTAGGTGCTACAATGTTTATAATTGTCTTAGCAACATCCACAGAATTACCCCATAGATCTGCAGTCTTTTTTACATTTAACATGTGAAAAGTTTTAATTATATCTGTACAAGTGACAAATTCGAAGTGAAATTCCGAATCACAAACTGGAACGTTTTCCTTAAGTAAAGACTCTGCAGCAGTGGGTGATGAGCTTAGAGATTTAGTGGTTGACACGGGAATCTCTGCAAAGAAATTTTCAAAGGCCGCGGCAACCTGGGAATCTGATCTAATTACATTGTCATCAATAGCAAGGCTGTAGTCACTACTTCGGTTGCATGACCTTCCTGTTTCGCTATTAATGACATTCCAAGTCATTTTAATAATGTTATTACTATTTTTAATTTTTGAACTCAAATAACGTGACTTGGCCATACTACAGACGATTTTAAATATTTTAGAATAATTTTTAACATATAAATTAAATTCAGCAGTGTTTATACAAATTCGTTCATCATATAATTCATAAAGTCTTTTTCTACTTTTATGTATACCAATGGTGGCCCAGTCACTGAAGGAAGCGTTACTATTGACTGATAATGTCTTTGGAATGAATGTTTTATCAAATTGTGTGCAATACATATTAAAAAAATCATTATATTGTTTGTTAGGGTCATCATTAGTCAACAAAAGTGGTAATTTACTTAAGAGTTTAGTTTTAAATGTTTCTAAGCGTTTAGTTGTTTTTGGGTTGACAGTGATATCTTTTTTAATAACTTTCTTGTTTTGATTTGTAATAGTGATCAGCTGGCCGCAATGATCTGAGTCTATTAAATTAATCATTTCTTTGTGGTTTGGTATAATATCTGTATAAATGTTATCTAGGCATGTGGCACTAGTAGGAGTTATTCTAGTGGGCTCCAAAAATAGGTTAGCAAGATTGTATGACTGAAACAAACTTATGATTTTAGTACTTAACCCAGAATTTTCTAACAAATTAACATTGAAATCACCACAAGTGATGATGGACTTGTTTGTATTACAGATTTTGTGCAACACTTCATCCATAACCTTTTCAAAACAATCATACAATCCTGAAGGAGGTCTGTATACACTTAATATAATGAACTGCTCCAATTCTATACAGGCTATTTCAATTGTCCGCTCAACAGAGAGGCTCACAATGTCCTTTCGGTCCTTAAATTTAAGCTGGTTATGTACTAAAATTAATGAGCCACCATGTATAGCATTTACTCTGCTGAATGAACTACCAACCTGGTGATTACTAAAATTGAACATGAACTGGTGGCTTTTAAGCCAATGTTCTGTCATACAAAGAATATCTACATTGTAACAATTCAGGAATAATTCTACTTCTAAGTCTTTGTTTAAAAATCCTTGAATGTTTTGATGCACCAGATTGATACTGTTTAATTTTTTTACACTTTCATTTGAGTTATTAATTGCCTTAGTTACATTTTTGCTAGAGGTTGCCTCTATTGTCCTAATTTCTAATTTAAATGATGATTAATGTCATTAATTTTGAGCAAATTATTGACAGAACAGTTTAAAATGTTTTTGCATTGCTCAAAAGGAGCAATTTGTTTAGCCATATTTCGACCTATGTTCTTTGGGGAAAGTTGTTGAGTTTCATGAGCACATTCACCTCCTTCAGGGTTGATATCCCCCTTCCGTTACACGCTGTATATGTTAAAGGGTATTTCTGGATACATTAATCAATTAGGGAAAAGTTGAAAAAAGCAATTTAACATTGCAAGTGCACAAGTTACTATATTTTTTAAATGTATTTATAGCGATTATAAACGTATGCAGTTTCATGTATGTAGGCATTTCTGCAATATAGCTTTACCAAGAGCACAGCTCTACAGAGCTACATAGCAAAAATGGAATAGCAACTAAACATCTACCTGTAAAATACATTCCGTGAGAAATGAACGAAGAATCCCCTTCTTAACACTTTCTGCATGCGTCTAAAGTCATATTTAAAATTATCAAGTAGAGTTAAGTGTCTACTAACTATCAATTTTTTTTTTAAGCTTTTGATATTTCAAACTAACACAATAGCACAATACTAAATTCATTCTGTCACACTATTGTCAACGTAAACCTTACGTTTGTCTCAGAGTTTGATCCTATTACCATCGAAGAAAGGGTCTGCCCAATTTCGCCAACGAATTCAACCACCAATTTGCCTAAGAAAACTCCATAATATATTAACGGACCCTTCCTGCAACGAATAGTTGGGCTTTAAAATATTTGTGGCACGTTCGGACGATCCCAACGCGGGACGACCTTAATTTATTAATATATTGTTTATAGCTTCGCCAAGGGCCCTACCGTCTAATAAATAGATCACCCTTAAAATAATAATGCTCTTTCGTTACACCCTGTACTGACGCATAAATTTTATTAGATTAAAAGGGTGAGTCAGTGACGGTCTTCGTTTACGAGCTGTTAAAATTTTTGTTAGTTCAAGACGGGTGTCGATTTATTGGTTTCGTTTCTGTTCGATTTTATAGCCTGGTACATACTGTGGAAGAGTTGAGTTTTTGGACAAACAAAGAACGTCTTATACGCATGAACTGTCTTTAATTTTGCTTGCGTAACCACTCTTCATGCCCAAGACCGCTCAAACAAAGCATTAGAAAGGCTGGACCACCCAGCTCAAGTAAATAAATTAAAATAAGAATTTGCATTTCCATCATCAAACTTGTTTGCCTGTCAGTCTTTAACGAATTAAAGTTTCCATTTCCATAGTGAAACATTTAAACCTAATATAATACAGCATGACTTTTTTAGCGTCTCCAAATTTTTACAAGGTGTTCCACCCACGAATATGAACAACTTTCACTATGGAACATATTCATGAGTAGAACACGCTGTAAAAATTTGGAGCCTGTAATAAAAATCATCCAGTATTTACCTAAAGCTTTCATCAACCTGTCTAGGTTTCCTCTGAGAAGAAATATTCTGCGTTAACATTTCCATACCCTTTGACACTGCACGGACAAAATATTTCCAATATAATCACGCTTTGCTTCAGAAGTTTATCTCTCAATACACTCCAATCACTGAGCTCGAAACAATACCTTAAGATAGGCATCCTGCATGAGTTCACACGTGAACCTGTGAACGGAGCAGTTTAGCTGATAGCCATCGATACCTTGCAGAAATCCCGAGCGATCCCGATTTATACCGAGTAGAGCCGAACGGCCGTAACAACATCGTGATCCGATCTCCTAGCATGTGTAGAGGGATTAGCAAGGAAACACTTATTTTAACTGGACTAGTTAGAATGTACAAGCACAAACATGCAGTACTGACTAAGGAATAAGGTGATATTTTTTTATTATTTAAACTTTCATAGAAGTGCTCAGGCCATTTTAAACATAACTAACTTCTGCCCCTCTATTAGTTCGTTTTCGCTTAGCGTTATTTTTGCTCGGCTATTGGTCCTAGCGTGTTAAAGCCTTCCTCATGAATTAGGCTGTCAAATGTAAAAATACTTTTTCAAACCAAGTGGTATTTTTAGAGATTAGCGCGTTCAGTCATAAAATCAACTTTTCAGCTTTATTATTAGTATAGATTAAGGAAATATGATAATATTGAATGTGCCTGTTCCCATGAGCAACAGCACCCAAGGTTTACCTTACCTTAAGTATCCACTGAAATAGGAATGTAAAATCCAGTCCGGACACAGTCAATCCACACATCTAATCTGCGTCCGCAATTTATTTGCCGAAAATTTAAATAAACATCAGTTTATGGAAAAATAAATTTACTGTGTGTATATGTGTGTGTGTGTGTGTGTGTGTGTGTGTGTGTGTGTGTGTGTGCGTCTGTGTGTGTACATAAATAATAAAATAAAGTCACAAAAATCAGCTTAATCACCATTAAAATACAGTTGATATTTGTTTAACTTGAAATAACAACAATTGGAAACATGAATTTGAATAGACTTTACAATGGTGACCCATAAGCTACGGTTTCCTAGAAGAGCGGTGACCGCAATTAACAGCCCTAGTGAGAGCTGTCATGAAAATTATGACAGCGACCAAGACTTAAATCGTTAGATTCGCCCTACCGCGTCAAAAGATAGCCACGTTTCGTTTTGACACTTCTGACGCACAATGACGCAGTTACTTGGTTTGATTGTATTGGAAACGCTATTTAATAATGTGTGAGCTCACTCTTCTCAGTATGGACACTCACTTTTTCGCGTGAGTAACTTCGGTGAGAGCAAATCTAGCGATTTAAATATTTGATAAAATGAAAAAGAAAGAAAGAAAATAGATTTATTTAACACAGACTAAAAGACACACAATACACCAGATACATACAAGAGATAAAACAAATAAAAAAATCAAATAAAGAGTGTAAAGTCTGATGTAAGAAATGAGCAGGAAAGTGTGCATCACGGCTGCGCCAATTAGAAAAAAAAATAAAGATAAACTTAAAACTTAATTTGTTAGATAAAGTGAAACTTTGACCGATACGAAATCATACAATTGAGTCATATGCAAAGGCAGCATCATCCAATTTTTTCATGATAGCAACTTTGAATGCAGTCTGTCAGTGTAAAATCAGCTTAATTGGTTGACGTATTTAGTTTGTACTAAAATAAGCAATATCCCGTATAAAATTGCCGTTAAAATCTTAGGTTTGTAGCAAAAACAGCATTATCCACTTGAGTAATGCCAAAAACAGCAACATTCGATTCGGCCAATCAGATGCCTGTATTTAGCCACCATGACACTTTGTTTAATACGGCGATTACAGTTTTGTTGTTCTTTGCTGTGATATTTATTTTTGTGTACTGCGTATGTGTTATGTGTATTTGTGTATTGGATTTGGTAGCAAAGGTAGCAATATTCACGAGTTAGGCGCAGAAACAGAAACATCCAAACCAAACGTCTAGTTTTTAGAAAAAATATGATATTACTATAAAATCCTAAATTATTCTTGTATTAATCATATGATTATCTAAATACGTATGTTAAAAATATCACCATATATAGTTATGTTACTTCTTTAAAATAAAAATAAATGTTGCCATCTTGGTAAAACTGATGCCTTTGGATCTATATGACTCAATTTTGAACAGAAATTAGCATCTCATGTCGAACCCTTACTACACCAACAACATAAAATACAGCGCCACTTATTTAAAATAATACCACTTGCACACAAAACAAGAAGTGCTTGATTGCAAGTCCTTCCAGCGCTGTAATAACACCCTGCCATCATCTGTCCCCACAGCTTGTGCAAGTTAAAACCATTCATTATGCACTCTGTAATTTTCTTCATCGCTGCGGAAAATACTTCCCTTGCATAACCAAAAAAAAAAGCTAAGTAGGAGGAAAAGGTATCAATATTGTAAAGAGGACACAGCCGGTTGATTATGTAATTTCACTGTATAATTTCAAAGCTAGTATTTTTGTTGTCAAAACATTACTATTTTATGGGGTTTTAAAATAAAACAAAAAAAAAGAAACAACAACAAAAACAGGAACTTTGTCAGAATCTCAATGATGTGCTTTTTTTTTTTTTCATATAGTATAGACCCGATTCTTGACATTTCGTGAATCGGGTGAAGTGATCACTCCACACAAACTACGTGGGATTAAATTCTATGGTCCGTCAGCCAGGCACACACAAAATAGTAATGGTTTGACAGCTAAAATACTAGGTATTAAAATATAGATTATGATTGTAAATGTATGCTTGGTCAATCCCTAGTATCAGGGGGTAACCCTGACAGCTCACTCCACGCTCACTTCACCTAAGTTTTCACGGTGAGGTGGTTACACAATCGCACCGCCGCCACCTTCCGTTATTGGCATTATTGTCAATAAATCGTGCGGGTCGATTGAAGGTTATGCTGCGATGGCCGCGTACGGTTCGTGGATGGGTGACCATCAATTATCCGGTAAGACTAGAAACCGATCTCAACACAGTTGAGAAAAGGCTAGGCAGATGGGTTGATTGTCAAATCTCACGCTTTTGTGCGCTTGGCTTTAAAATCAAAATCTTCCTTTATCCCCAATTCTCTCTCGAATTATGCTCGATCAATAATATAGTAAGGCTTTAAATTAAATCAATTCTTCATTACACCCACTCTAATATATTGCATTAGTTAACACGAAACGCTGTTTCAACTTGCACGTAATCTCATTTGCCTATACAGAGTAACCGTATTCCTTTACTAAAGTCGTTATACTGTTGTACAGCATAATGCTAATATATCTTTGAATAGTTTTCATGAAAATGTAGCCACAAAATCTAGTTAAATAGAGATAGGTATCTCTCACAGGTTAATCCTAAAAAGAAATCGACAGTGAAGCACGAATTGAATCGAATTTGAATAGGTACATTTTTTTTTTAAATTTTTTAATTAAAATAGAATTATACGCTTCCATTGTTACAATTACAAAAACCAATCCGATTCGACCACACCGACCATTGAAATAGTGAGATAAATCGCATATTGATTCAATATCTTGCTGGTACAGGAGCCAGTGTGCTGCCATTACTGCCCCAAGCGTCAGACGTACGAATAAATATTCATGGGAATAATTCGACAGATTCCCTTAACGATGGCACGTCAAAAAGCGAGCAGAGCCGAGCGGAGCCGAACGAAGTCGAATGGATCCGATCGAAGCCGAACGGTGACGAAGCTTTCCGATTATGTATCGCTGAAATGTTTTTACACGATGTCGTTAAAGTTGCATTGACACGTAGTGGCGTTTTGTTTTCATATCAAAGGCGTGAAAGGCTTTTACTTTGTAATCAGGCTTTTTTGTTTGATAGCCTTTAATGGAAGTTGTGATGACAGGGAGCTAATAACCAGCCTAGTTTGAAAGAAAAATTCGCAGAGTTGGATTTTGAATAAAAACTGATGTGTAATCCCAACGGCCACGACTTACGAGTTGTAGGTCGTAGGTTCGAACCCAGACAGGCGCTTTACTTTGTGTAAATTATTTCAGCACTGTAGCTCGCAAAACGGTGAAGGAAAACATCGTGAGGAAACCGGCATGTCCTAGAACAAAAAATTCGAAGACATGTGACATCTACCAACCCGCACGGGGCCCGCGTGGTGGATTACGGCCCACTCCCTCTCACAGAGCAGAGGCCTGTGTGACCTGTTTCCCAACAGTGGGAAAATTATAGGCTCATTATGCTATGCTAAATATGATTTCTACTTTTGCACAATTGCCTACCCAAAGAATATTTAACATGAGGCGATGGAAATGGACTGTACGTATTAGTGACTGGTGGAATGAAATAACACGAAAGTTCAGTTTGATATAAGGAAAATATAACAGAAAATTGATAACACAAAACCAAACCTTTTGACAGATACAAGAAGAAGCATAAGAAATCTGGTATAAGTAGCTGTAAAAAAAGTACCGAACCTCTTAAAAACATTCCAACATTGATGTAAAAATTGTCGCTGAAAAAACGAAGCGTCGTCTTTATGAGAAACGCGGCACTCGAACTCTTGTAATCAAAGTGGTAGTGTCGTTCCGTCTGCCGACACATTAATCACCCTTCCCACATTTATTGCGATTTTCTCGAATAAAACGTCGCGAAAAAAACGCAAGGCATTACGCACACAGCTCTCGCGAACGAGGGAGTAAAAGGGAAAATCGTTGATTGCCCTCGTGAAAAATTACACATCATCGTATGCGTCTAAAAGCCTCGACATATGCATAATGTAATGTCGCATATTAGTCTTCTGTGCTTATGAAACAAATTGCTACAGTTGAGAGTGTATTCCTAGCTTTATTTTGTTTTTTTATAGACTTACGGCAATTGTTTTGCCGTCTGAAGCTGCCAATTTTCTTTCCATTCCGACATACATATCTAATCTACTATATAAGCTTTTGGAGACTTGGCAGAGAAAGCATTCTAGTATGAACCTTGTCTTTTTATCTTTATTTCCTTCCGTGCCTTATGAGCGTCCCAAATTAGCCTTCTTTTTAGAGTGTATTACGTAGAATTTATAAGACGATAAACTTTTATGTAAGGTAAGGTACATGTAGGTAACTTGATACTTAATACCACAAACCAAATACTACATCCTAACTTAACTTTCAATGAAATAGTGAACTTTAAGTCTTGTAAAACTTGATACTTATTATTTTTTCTTTAACTTTTGTTTTTGTTTTTCACTATAAGATACGCTTGTAAATTTTAGGAACGATCTAAAACAAAAAGTGTTTCACGACATTGTACTATATTTAGTTTAGAAAGAAATTCAATTCCAGTTAAAATGAACGACAGAAATACATAGAAATTATATGATGTCACTTTCGAGCTAAGAATTTTTCTGAAAAAACAGGTCTTTAGAACTATACTTTTCTCCTTAGGTGTTGTTGAGGCTATTTTAACAATTAAATTGAATCTATACTAATAATAAAGCTGAAAAGATTGTTCGTTTGTACGCACAAATCTCTGGAATTACCAGTCGGAATTGAAAAACTGCCGGTCGATTCTGTAAAAATCTCACCGTGAAATCATAAGTGAAGTGAGCATTTAATAGTGTTAATCCCTAGCGAATGACAGCTCACTCCACGCTCGCTTCACCCAAGCTTTCACGGTGAGATGGTTAGAGAATCGCTCGGCTGTTTTTGCATTTGGCAGCCGAATTCTTGAGGAAGGTATTTAACACTAAGCTGCGACTCTTAGGACCTGAGCAAAAAGAAAAAACTCAAAAAGAGTGCTAAGCGAAAACGGAGTAACAGCGCGGGTGGGTGATGCGCTGAGATGCAGTAGGCCGTGAGCCTATGGGATCGGGAGAGAGCTGATCCTGCTCGGGGAAGGAGGCGTCGGGGAGGCAACCGCCTTGGCGCCTAATACGCCGAAACCTGCTTACCAATCAAGGTAGGCGGACCTTTGGGGTCGCGGGCGCAAAGATTGGGGACTCTGTCCGCCCACCAAGTGACTCCAGGGAAGACGGCACAGTGGTCACGTGCTGCCGTGCATAGTGAGGCTCAAGGAATGCCCCTTTACATTCTCCCCAGGGATGTGCCTTACAGGCGTTGCACGGGGGGTTCTGGAATTGGGCTTTAATAAGATTAACCGGTACTACCCCTATGTGCTGGAGGTGATCTCCGGGGAGGTAAAAATCCCACACTCTTTGACCTCCCTCCCCAGATGTTGGGTGCCTTTTGAAGGTTCCCCCAAACAATCGAGAGTATAATACCGTAGTTATATTAATTTCCTGAAAAATCTTGCAACACCCACACAAAAATTCTCTACCAGCAAACTCAAACAAAGAAAACATCTCTTGCCAGAAAAACCGCCGGAAAAGCTAGCATTATACAAATATACATGGCAAGTAGTATATAACCTGGTCGTATATACTTGATCCGGCAGTAAATGGGGCATAACTAGGCATTAGACAAATTGGCACGGCGCCCGGCCCCATGACAGGCGGAGTGTGGAGTCATGGCGGGCGTATAGTGTGGACTGTGGAGCTATAGTTTTATACAGTATGCTAACTTATTACATTCATTCTACGGCTCAAAGCGGTATCATTGTGTGTGGTTTTCGAGCGTCTTTTGGGTACTTTGGGCATGCAAAAGGCTTAAAATGTTGGCGAACTTGTAGCAATTGTATTTTTATGTAAATGTAAATCATATAAATAAAAAGGCTTATAGAAATTTAAGAAAAAGATTAATCAATTCAAGGACACTGAACCTGCTTCGTCAAAATGACACGATATATAGTTACTTTAATGTACAATACCTAAACAATATTGCCGCTTAATATCAGTAATAAATAACGTTTTAGATGATATCGTATAAAAAAGCAATCATTAACTTTTCATAACATTAATTAAAACAAATGAATTACTATAATCATCAAACTACCGACATTATCCAATTTACCAACATGATCTCGGATACCTGATTAAGACTTAATAATTGGTAATTAATTACTCAAAAGCATCGAAACGGACCATTAAACTACATTAAATAACTCGAAACGTTAACTGGGTCACACTAATAAAGTTACCATAATATCGTACGCGTTTAGCGACTGTATATTAATGAGGTTAGAGGTTATATTCGGTTGTACAGTTTCGACAAAGGCTTTGTACAGGCGCGTTGCACTATGCAGTCCCAAAAGCGGGGCTGAAGTCGTTAATCTTCATGCAAATTCGTGCCGAGCGTCCCTAATGGTCCCGTATTTACTATTTACATGTCTTATTCTTAACGCCGAGTTACATAGTTCGGTACGTGGTGCGAATTGCTTGGAATGTCAGCTATGTAGGCATCCTTCACTTGGATTTAAGCGGGAGCGTGAATGCTCCTTGAATTTCGAAGAACACCTCCAAGGAGTTCCGTTTTGCTTTAGGTTCTATTCAAGCAGAGTCAAGACTGATTAAAATTCTCTATTAAGGATCTTTTCAGGATGCGGTGGTGTTGTTAGTAAATAAGGAATTAGTTTGGTTTACTAGACAGTTTTGAAAAACGTAAACTTTTTGCAAGGCCTCCGTCTACAACGTGTAATGTTAAATGCGCAAAACCTGAAAATAGTTTGATCACAATAACGAGCAGAATTAATTGAACCACTTTTTAATATAGGCCACATTTTTCAAAAAATCATCATTAAAAACGTTGCCGTGTCTATTTATTAATAAGTCAAGCAAGCCAATGTCAGCGCGGCGCAGCGGCCCGGTGACGACTCCTCCCTCGATAAAGCGTCGTCGCAGACGCAAGTAACGATCAGAATGGCACATAAAACCTTTACAATTTTTTTAATGACTTATTTTCTCTCTGAAATAGGTCAATTGAATTAAAAATCAGTTGGGGTGTCTGAGGTTTTGCGCGTTTAACGTTACACGTTGTATAAATGAGTGAATGATCTCTTTTTTGATAGAATTAAGTTGGTTCCCAACACCATGATGGGAATTTATTTATGATTATGCATCGAAGTAATCTCTTAACATTATGTCAAGTAAGTCTTAACATTATAGTCTCCAAGATCGTGCAACTGCTAAGCAATAAAATTACATAATAAGACCACAAATCGAGCACGAACGACAAGATGCCTTCGAACTATTGAAAATTATGAATATTTTCTGAAATAGCGGCTTTGGCTGTCGACTGCCAAGAAACAGCCTGAACCTAACAAAAACATTAGGCTCCAACAATAAGCGTTAGAAATAACAGTTATTTCTTCTACATTTAAATAATAATAGTTATTTGTACAAGCGCCAGGCGTTGTGCCAACTCCATTTAGCGTACGTCTCTGGTATAACAATATTATCGTGTTATTCCAACCATTATGTCCTCCTGATAATGCTCTCATTAGTTATTTGCGTTTTGCAGTGGCTAACACTGAATTCGTGTTATTTTGGCAGCCCGATATACACACAAAGACAGGCAAAATTACTGCAAAATTAATTTTCTGTAACTCTTCTACTCTACTCTCTATCTGCATGTGTAGCATGACCACCATAGAAACGGGTTTTGTCGGGTTTTGTCATCTATCTGTCGGTCTGATTTCTTTAGAAATCCGTCTACAATCTGTCATTTAGTGTATACTGATATATCTATATTATTTAAATGATTATTTCCGATATAATATTCATTTGAAGCGATTACATTCGATCCCATCACATAATACGATAGAATGTAATTTAATACGCATAGGTAATAGGTAATACGGGCTGGTGTCCGCAACTCCACGTCAATGCGCTTATTTTGCGTACGTATTTTAATACGCATAACAATTATAAATATAAGTACTATTTTTTTTTGTTAAAACTGATACACGTATTTTATAATGTCCGTAAGAAGTCATAAATAAGATAATTCAATAAGATAAGGCAGTTTATATATTTATTTTATTACGCATTTTAAAGTTAACTTTTACGGAATCTGGAATAGTTACGTTCTAAAGCAGCTGTCAGAAAACGGTTAACCAACTGGATATCCAGTTGGTTAACCGTTTTCTGACAGCTTAAGACTGAAACGAATCGAATGAATTGTTAGACCATGTAGGAATGAATCCTATAAAAAAACTACAGACCTCATTTTAGAACTCTCACCAAACAAATAAACCACGTTTTCCTCCTTATGTTATTAGTATTATACTCGCAACCATGTTGCTTTCGAAAACACACAACCGCGTATACAGCGGCCTTATTCTGACGTGACATGACGTGACGCAGCATGAACGCGTGACATTCCCCTCTTTTTGTAAAACAAAGGAGGCGACACTACGAGCGCATCCCATCTCCTAATTACAATACAAAGACTCAAAAAACCATGACGCGTTTTTGAGACGCGACGCTAATATACGCCGTGCTCTTTTAGATGACGTAAATAGACGTCATGCTTTTAGAAATGAAGCAAAAATACGTCATTAATCTATACTATAAAGACGTACATTTTGTGAGTTAGTATTAGGAGCTTGTTAGGGGATAATCTTGGGAACGAAGTACTGATCAGCACCCTTATTACGTATAACACAACCAATCACAATACGAGAGTTTTGAAGGGTATTGCTAATCCATTGGGTCTGGCGAACTGTCAAAATGTAACCTATTGCGATAAATTGTCATTCATGTGTGTTGCGTAAAATTACCTCACCGATTCCGAAAATTCTTTCTCTAATGGAAAATACAGTATTGCCGAGTGGCATAGGGTTTACTTACAAGGAAACCTCGCGAGGTATCCCTCACCGATTTAGTTGCGGCTTTACTATAATAATCTACATGAAAAATGATGAGATACGTATTTTTTTTTTTTGCTAACAATCTTTTTAAAGGGGTGACAATCACGCTCAAAGTTCGTACCCCAAAATGATGGTTTCCAGTTTTCACATATTTGTAATAAAATTTGTCCAAAATGACTTTAACCATTAAAAAGAGCATAAAGAATTATGTAAAATACCTTTATTCACATATTTATAGGACTTAAAATTGGTCCCATTAAAAAATAAGAAATAGTTTTTGAGTTATGAATTTTCTGTTATTTTGTATTAAAAAAAATTGTATATCCACAATTCTTATAAATATGTGAATAAAGGTATTTATCATAATTTTGTATGCTCTTTTTAATGGTTAAAGTCATTTTGGAAAAAAAATATTAGAAATATGTGAAAACTGCAAACCATCATTTTGAGGTACGAACTTTGAGGGTGATTTTCACCCGTTTAAAACGTTTGTTAGCAAAAAATAAAAAATACGTATTACATCATTTTTCATGTAGATTATTATAGTAAAGCCGCAACTAAATAGGTGAGGGACACCTCGCGAGGTTTCCTTGTTAGCTATGTTAATAAAATAAATAAATAAAATAAAATGTAAGTAATTTAACGCTGACGCATAATACAATAATGATTATAAATTAAAGTCGCTTTTTTGTGTCTGCCTGTGTAACCGCGTTGTTCTTCTAGACTACACAACGGATATTGATGCGGTTTTCAACATCATTTTTAGAGATTTCTTTTTATCATGTCGTAAAAAGCGTGAGAAGCAGGGGCGGGTTACTAGTGAACTAACTCAAACTCGAAGCTTATTCGGCGTATGTGATCAGTTAATTGGATATGAAAGCTGGTCTAAAAATCATGAAAATACTGCTTTTAGAAGCGTGTTGAACGCGGTTGTTATTGAATTAGTCTTCGCTCGGCGCATTGCAGTCTTTTGACTCGCCAACGGAAAGAGTGGCTGCATTGAACGAATTTAATGTTTTCCTCTCTATGTGAATTAGTTTTTGAATTCTAACAAAAGGATTCGAAGTTAGAGGGAAACATTTGAGTAGCTTTTTTGAGGGAGGATTCCTTGCTTGTTCGTGGGTATGGGTTGCTATAACTTTGTTAGCTTTTACAAATAATGATGTTTTGGGTATTATTAGTATAGAAAACTTACAAAAATCTAAAATTCTCTCAGAATCAAATATTGAAATGAGGTGTCTTTTTTATCAAGATGCCTTCGGCCTGAAGTGGAACAATAATGGAATGGCGATATTAAAAAAAATGCATTTAAATATTATGAATCATGCCAATGTAAATTAGCATTTTTTTTACATTTCATACACGTTCTGAAGTGATGTCGAATATTAATCAGAGCAGTCTGGCAGTCTGGCAGCCCGGCAGGCTGGCAGCGATCTGTGATAAGAAATAATAATTATGTCATGCGATTGACACATTCGATTCGCTCGTTATGAAAATGAGTAACTATCAAAAATGTTATGATTCCCGCTGATTACAATGTAAACTTCATTGGGTTTCATGGTTTAAATCAGTTAAGTGCCTACATGGAATTAAATAATTAAAGCATTCCAAAGACTAAACATAAAAGTGCACTGTAACACGCCTTTGTATACCGGAAAGTGAATCCACGCGAGGCACAATGTCCTTTTAATTGTTTCTGTAATTTCGGCTACTGATGTGCCGATTGGATTATTATACCAATCGATTAATCGATTATGGTGATTATCATTATAGATCAATAATCAATCATTAATCGATTATGGTCGGGGTTATTAAAGAACCTTTTCAAAAAAAGTTTCTTTTGGGGTATGTACACAATCCTTTCCTTTGAATTACATACAGGGAATCCATTTCTTGAATCACATACAGGGTTGCCCTAACAAATAAATAAACTGTAGAAAACCGACAGTGCTGTGGCAAATAATCGATAATTTTTAATTATAAAACCATAATCGATAACAACCGATTATTTGAAAAATCGATGAGTCGATTATTGATAATCGATTCCGCAAATCATTCATTTCGGCATTCAACTGGTTAATAAAAGCTCTACTCATCATTATCAAGCAAAATATCTGCCTTTTTCACTGTAATTTTTCCATTATCACCAATATTGCGTTATGGGAACAATGTAGAAACAAAAATGTACCTATATCGTTCAATAGTTGGTCACGTTTCTGTTTATTTCACCTCTGTTACACACAATTTCGCATGCTACCTTGAAAACTAAATTGGGATGTGTGAACTCACTCTTCTCTGTCTGGACACTTTTCACGCGACCTAAGTAGGTACGGTGAGGGCAAATCTAACGATTTAAATCTTTGTTTAGAACGCTGTTGTAAGTAGTTAAACGTTCTTAAACAAAACTAAGTGTGAGTATTCAGTCTTTTGAATCCACTAAATATAGTTATAATTTCCTAAAATAATAGTTGTTTACAAGAGTTAATTTTCCTAAAATAATAGACACCTCTGATTGACAGTTATAATAATCTCAGCTGGACAGTTATTGGACAGTCCCTAAAAGCATTTCACAACAAGAATTTCAAATCAATAAAGGTTCCCTTTGAATAATGTATGACTGGAACCTTCAGTTACGTGTCTAGTTTACTCTAATATAAAATTAATTAACTTGATATCTACGTCTTTGATTAAAGACTTAGAACTACATATCTTTGTCTAGAATTAAATCAATTTGACTAACTGTGTATTGTATGTCATAGCTACTCAGTAACATAACAAAACTAATTTGTTAAGAAATAGTGCAACCCTACTGTTCTATGTCAGAGACAAAATGCAATGCTATAGAATAGATGCGAATTGCGAGCAAAGGTAGATAGATAGATAGATTTATTTATTTATTTCTGAGTATATGGTACAATAAGATCTTAATATTAAACAGTTACACATACACTACCGTTGCCGGTGTACAAATATTAAAAATGAACTTACAAAGTCAAAGTGGCCAAGTTCTAGGCCGCAACAATATAATCATAGTACCTAGTTAGTTTGTCATCGAAACGCTAAGAAAAAGATATATCCCCATTAATATAATCACTACATAGTATAAAACAAAGTAGCTTCCCTGTCTGTCTGTCCCTATATATGCTTAGATCTATAAAACTACGCAACGGATTTTGATGCGGTTTTTTTTAATAGATAGAGTGATTCAAGAGGAAGGTTTATATCTATAATACATGCATAATATAGTAGAGAAACACTGATAATTTTAGAGGTTTCTAATGTGATGTCGTAAATAAACACATTTTTTTGCGCTTACATTGTAAACGCTGGTTGAACCCGTCGAGATAGATCAAAATAATGTACTACAGTATTGTACACCTTAAAAAGGTCTACAAAAAAGTCCGCAATGGTATATGTCTATCTCTTAGGGATAACCCACAATAACCATTTTTTATCCTATACTTTTTACGAGAAATAGTGGCTCTAAAATTATCAGTTTCTCCATTGCACCCGTGCGAAGCCGGGGCGGGTCGCTAGTTACTTATAAATTCGTTCAAATGAAAATTGGTAATTTTTATACAATGTCAAGTTTTATAAGCACAATTTTATTATATTTATTATTTATGAATGAAAAAATGTCAAAAACAAAAAAAAAAAAAAAAAGCATAATTAGCCTATAATGTTCTCACTGCTAGGACACAGACCTCCTTTCTGTGAGAGGAAGTGGATCGTAATCCAGTACGCGGGCCCAGTGCGGGTTGGTAGATGTCACATGTCTTCGAATTTTTGGTTCTGTTTATTGAAATTACCAAGTTGCTGACAGAACTCTACAAAAACGGACACAGCAATGCGAATGTGAATAGACGTATTTGAACATAGTACAGACGCCAGCACATCACGCTACTACAATCTGTCAAATTTCTTTAATAGATAATCATCTTTATCGCTAAATCATAAGGTTCAAAGTTAATAGGGAGTATAATTTAAAAAAAAATATATATTCCACAACTTTCACACAACGCCATCTAGTCCCAAACTAAGCAGAGCTTGTGCTATGAGTACTAGATAACTGATAAACATACATATATATTTCTAAATACATACATATTATAGATAAATTACACCCAGACACAGAACAAATGATCGTGCTCATCACACAAACATTTGGCCTGAGTGGGAATCGAACCCACGACCTTGCGTATAGCAGTCAGGGCCACTGACGACTAGACTAACAGGCCTGTCAAATTCAATTCAAGTAAAACAAGACCACATTTACATACCGCAGTGTCTCAAGATAAAAGTCTTTGACCAGTGCATGTTGCCAGTGGTGACCTACGCACTAAACCGTGGTCGCTCACAATGGGCCTTATTGGAAGGCTGAAAGCCACCCAAAGGGCAATGGAGATTGCTATGCTTGGAGTTTTCTTACGTGATCGAATCGGAAATGAAGAGATCTGCAGAAGAATCAAGGTAACCGACATAGCCCAAAGGAGTGCCAAACTTAAGAGGCAGTGGACAGGGCACATTGCTCGCAGAACGGATAAAAAAAACGGACGGATAAAATGTCTGGAGTTACGATTGCGTACAGGAAGACGTAGCGTAGGTAGGTAGGCCTCCCGCAAGATGGACCGAAGACCTAGTGTAGGCCGCAGGAATCCGCTGGATGCGAGAGGCACAAAACTGGTCGAAGTGGTGATGCTTGGGGGAGCATATTATGTCCAGCACTGGACTCCTTTCGACTGAAATGACGTAGTTCTTCATAATGATATTCGAAACACTACTGTTGATTTATAAATGACTAGCATCCGCCCGCAACTTCGTTTACGTAAAATTCGGAATTCCCGCCGTTTAAATTTTTAATCTCCATTTTCACCCCATTAGGAGAGGATTTCTTATATATGTATAGAAAGATAGATTAGGTAGGCTTAATACATTCGTGTCTGTGAAACCACAAACAAAATTGTGGAAATACACAAACAAAATTTCAACACAATCGGTCAAGCCGTTTAGTAGTTGACATACCGACAGCAGCGCCACCTACCGGATCCAATTGCATTTTTAAAATAATCTAGGAAACCATCGAAATACCTATATAAAATTTCAACCCAATCGGTTCAGCCATTTAGAAGTTATGTGAAAAAGATAAGTCATCATCATCTGCCTAGCCTTTTCCCAACTATGTTGGGGTCGGCATCCAGTCTAACCGGATGCAGCGAATACCAGTATGTGAAAAAGATAAGTACGGAGGGATAATTTCATACTACCCGCTGTCCTATTACCCGTTTTCCCGTAGGAATTAAGCATTTTCCCGCGGTAAAAAGTAGCCTATGTTCATCAGGGATAATGGCTTCTAATGGTAAAACAAATTTTCAAATCGATCCAGTATTTTCGGAGCCTATTCAATACAAACAAACAATCAAATCTTTCCTCTTTATAATATTAGTGTAGATAAATGATTTTATTTCTATTTAGTTTTGTACAAACACTTTTACACGTCAATCATATTTTAACCCTTAGTAGGTATCGTGGGTCAAATTTGACCCAGAAGCGAACATAGCGAACCTTAATGTTTTTCTTACAGTTCTATTTTTTTTTTATGTTTTAAGTTCACACTAACCAAAAAGTGCCAAAAAAATTAGGTTAGTTACAAATGCGTGTAAAACATGATATTTTTTTTATATTCTAAAATTAAATCAAGATAATTTTGTAAAAAAATGTTTTTTTTTATTTCATAACTAACCATATTTTATACAAATTCTGTTATTCTACAACAGATTTTTTGGTATGGGTAAAATATGACCCACGATACCGGTAGTGTTGCCAAAAAAGGCGATACCAGCTAAGGGTTAAAAAACTAGATGATTTCGGCGTTTCTGTCTGACTACTCTGAGAAGAAAGGCAGTCAGGTAGGAAATGCCTCATAGTTCCTACCCGCAGCCCAACATAGCATACCTACTCAACATTATATTTTATAAATTTCCACCATACTAAAGTGTATCACCGTACTAATTAAATTGGTGTATATATTTTGTAACAAATAAATTATACTTATACCATGATTTCCACACAAACTTAAACAAAACTGTGACACATGTCCCTGTAGTGCTTGCAAATATTTCTGCTACTTATTCACGTAGAACGATTGCCAACAAAAGCTATAAATTATTAAAAAAGACTATTCGACTTAACACGGCTATTCAAACCATCCCCCAGTGACCCTATTAGGGTGTAATAACCCCGTTGTGACCTAAAGCCAACAAGTGCGACAGATGTGAGAATTAAAAACTCTGGCCTTTAAATTTATTTACATCACGACATTCGACTATTAATCCAGTACGGAGGCATAATCTGCTAATGCTCGCTTTATTTGATCGCTGGCTAAATGCAGTGTGCAAGCAAAAGTCATCCTTAACACAGTACACTTAACATCATATTTGAATAGCATAGAAACAACAGCTGGTTGCATAAAAAAATGGTTTAAAAAGTTTGATTCTTATTACCAAGGAGGAAGGTTTAATTTTGAATAGACGGTGGTCATATTTTTAATGAATATTTTTAACTAAATTACAAGGGAGGTCGGGGAACATTGTATGGGCGTAATTGTAATTTTTGAAGTAACTGCCATAAATGTCCGGTTTGTTAATGTTTATTTCAAATGTAGTGCCACAATGACGGTCGTTAGGTAGAATTGGTGTTTTGTTCATTTTAATTATGTTATACTTGATTACTTTACTCCCTATACACATTTCGCTATTAAATAATTTTCTTTCCACTCTGAATTAATTAAATAAAAAATACTTTGACTGTTTAACTTGATACTGGACTATTATTTTTATCAGACGTAATCAGCACAAAATATATACATTTTTTACGGTTTTACAAATGGAGTATTTCGGGGTGCCATATAAAAGTAGGTCGTACACGGTAGGCAGGACAGTGCAGCCGTGCCGGTCAATCGTTCTTAGTTAAACCATAAGAAACACCATTGTATCCTCCGAATGTTACAATATAAAGATTCTGAAGACTTCTCGCCCCAAAAAGATAATATACTTACTCCATATACTTACCGCCTTTATAGAAAACCATAATAAAGAAAAATGTTGATCAAAATTGTCTTCATTACGACGTTTTACAAAGGGGAAGCGCGGCGAATTCCTTGCATATTGGGTTACCCGGCACTTAAGGAGAGCCAAGACCCGCCCGTGTAAGTGACGTCACGCTAAAAGGTACTCGGTTTTACTACTTAGAACTTCCGCAAGCTTTTTTAAAGACATTTATTTTATACCCTGTTATTTTAATGGAACGAGGTCTTTAGGCTTTTGGGTGTTGAATTGTTTGTATGTTCTTTCTTTCACAAATTCTTTTCTTCTCGGCCTAGAATTTAAATGGTCAAGTATCTTAAATGATAGGAATACCTCATAGACACAAGGCCAGCTCTTATAACATATCTGCATGTTCTCACACACTATTGTCTACATTTCTTTTTTACTTCTCCTTTCGCAGGTGTGCAGGAAGACATTTCTAAAGAAATAAGTAGTACTTTTGTACTCAAATTATAATTTTGTCATATCCCTATGTATTTTATTGTGTACATAAAAATCATCATCATCATCTGCCTAACCTTTTTCCAACTACGTTGGGGTTGGCTTCCAGTCTAACCGGATGCAGCTGAATACCAGTATTTTACATGGAGCGATTGCATATCTGACCTCCGCAACCCAGTTACTGGGTATTACGATACCCCTTGGAAAGACTGGTTGTCAGACTTTCGGGCTTGTGACTACCCGTAACGACTGTCAAAGATCTACGAATGACAGCCGGGACCAACGGCTTAACGTGCTTTCCGAGGCACGGAGGGATCTCGGTATGTAAAGATGGTCCCATCCACAGAAGGAATTTTATGTGTACATAAAAATAAAACAAATAAATAAATAAGTTAACCATAAACGTTTATTTTATTAGATCTTCTGTACACGATGAAAGCACTTTTTTATTCATTATTCTTCTGTCTCTCATCGTAAAGCTAAATCTTGATATAAATTCCAACAAGAAAACATAACGAAACAGTATTTCTCTCTCAAATGTGAAATAATCACCAATCAAAGTAAATATTTTAAGACGCTTCGGGTGGCATCCGAATAAATTATCAACACAATATTCACAAATTGAGCCATCAATAAGTAGGTACGGAATAAAAAAAATACGGAATAAATATGAAGTAAATAACTATACAAAAAGTCAATCTTGTGGACTTGATAGTATAAATGATTTTGTGGAAAGGAAAAACTTGTAGAGTATGTACCCACACCTACTCAGATAGAATGCGTTGTTTTCCTAACCTATAAGAGTTTGCAAACAAGATAGTGTAAACAGATACACTGTATGTTTTTGCAAACGCTACATTTTTCAACACATAGTATAGCACATAGTATATACCGTATTATCGATATCGATAAAGCTGAAGAGTTTGTTTGTTTGAACGCGCTAATCTCTGGACCTACCAGTCAAATTTGTTTTTTTTTTGCATTCAGTAGCCCAATTCTCGAGTAAGGCTATAGGCTAGGAGCCGAGCAAAAAGAAAAAAAGTCAGAAACGCTAAGAAAACGAAGTAATAGCACGGGTGGGCGATGCGATGTGAGGCGGTTTGTCGGGGGAACAAGAAATTTCACGCTGACGAAGCCGTGGACAGAAGCTAGTAAATTAATAAAACTGAACATTGAATAATCGTTAAATCAAAGTTAACTAATTATACTGGATGATTTTTTTTCAGGCTCCAAATTTTTACCGTGTGTTCTACTCACGAATATAAACAACTTTCACTATGGGACCAACTCTGAGATCACAAAAACAAAATCAGTTGTTTAATACAAAAGTTCTATACCTAGACCTACTTTACTAAAATGTATGAAAAAGCTGATTTTTTTTTTCGTAATCTCAGAGTTGGTTCCATAGTGAAAGTTATTCATATTCATGGGTAAGGAAAAACTTGTAGAGCATGTACCCACACCTACTCAGATAGAAAAAAAAAAATGTAAAACCCTGTAAAAATTTGGAGCCGGTAAAAAAAAGCATGCTGTATTTCGGGACATCGCCAAGCGGTTGGTTGACTCTTAATGAGACCAGAGGGCTGGCCAATTTTTAGCCCAAAGAATCAGCATTGCCATCCAACGTGGTAATACTGCCGGCCTGTTGGGCACTTATCGCATTGACAGCAATGCGGACGAATTTTTTATGTCCAATTAGCTCCTGCCTTTTTACTTAATTTTTTTTTTATTATAATAATATGCTTGTATATAATTTATATATATTTTAGTGTTAGCTTGTAAATTGTAATTGTTGTGTCTTTGTGAAAAAAAAAAGTTAGTAAAATGTAACTGTCAATGTCAATTGTCAAGCAGCAAGCTGTCAAGTGTCAACTAGCTTTTTTTTATTTGTGAATTATTATTGTCGAAATAAACTTTAACGGTATTTATATTATAGTAAATGGTGTTAAGAAGCGAATAAAAAAATCAACCTAAAAATCGTGAATAACAAATGTTAATTTTTACATTCTCTCTTGCTCTCTACGAATAATGGACCAATTTAGAATCGAAAACGTTTACGCGGGTACCTCAATATTAAACATCCACAGAGAACCACCCCAATCTAAAAACTCAATTCCCAATAAAAGAGTAAAAATTGCTTTCTAAATACGCGACCACTTCATTTGGCATCAGCCCAACAGATTATTATTTTTTTCCAAATATTCAGCGATAAAGTCACGAGGCGAAGCAGAGGGGCCGATTATTTTCAATCGGAGTTTTTCCATGGAGGGAAATATTCCCCGTTCAATCTCTCCCTCTTGCTCCGTCTTGTTTCCTTCACTTCTTGTCGGATACCGCATTGCAGCCGATGTTATGAGAAATATTTGGATCGGTTTACAGAACAAAAAATGTGGTCGCCATATTTCCAACGAGACGGGATTGCTCGCCTACAGGTTATTTTAAAGAAGATAGAAATATATTCGCACTTGCTTATCTCTGTATTATACCAGCACAAATTGTACGAAATGTTTTCTATTTCAAAAGTAAGTGGTCGAAAATAATGTAAATTTTCTTTTGTTACAGGTATTACATCGCTCCACAAAAGATTTCGCCAAAAGATTTAAAGACTAAATCTTAATTTAGTTTTTGAATTTGCATAACTCCCAAAGATATAACTTGGCAAATAGACAAGTAATTACAAGTGAAAGAGTTCTCCGTGAAGAATAAACCTAATTAGACCACGTATTTGAGAATTTAAAGATGATTGTACAGTTTTTCTCTTCAAAGTCACGTTTGCGAGTCATTCATTTACAAACTTGAAGTTATTTTTCATTGTTTAATTAATGTACGGCAAGAGTTTTGTGTTATCTTATTCGCCAGTTGGTTTGTGTTTATTTTTTCGCGACTCCTTAATTTTTTCGCTGGCAATTTTTTCGTCGCTAACGATGGAGAATTTGGAATTGCAAATGCCGTTAATTGCCCGATGGAAGTTAGCTCTCGCACTTAGAGGAACGCGGCGCGACTGATTGTTGAAATATTTAACGCTCCCAAAAGCCAAATAATTCAGTGAAATGCTTTTGCTGTCAAATAATCACGCCCTTATTGTCAGACTAATCTGAATTTCTTATTATGTTTGTAAATCTTTTGACTTAAATGAAAGAACGGGGAACGTGTTTGGGAATCATTACTTCGATGACATAAGAGTATGAATTATTCCCTCTTAGTGGACAATTTGTGAACTGAATAAACAACTATACTCGAGGATTCGAAGTGAATCCAAATAATCTCAACTTTCCGTTAAGAGACTTACCGAAATCATTAGTATTGTTTGTTCTGAAGTATTGCCAAATTGGTGCCCTGCTACATTAAAAGCGCTTCATCAATAAAAGTAAAATCCATGTAAGCGAGTCCTTAAGAAATAAATAAACTGTTGTTACTACCTACGCTTATGTTACGGTACTTTTAATATTCAAGTATCATTATTATATAATTTTTATAAAATTGTTTTTATTATGAAAAATACTATTCTTAAGATACAGCTCTCAGGATATATTAAACATGAAATAACGTCGGATATCAAAGGAACTTCTCTTAGGAAAATAAAGTAATATTTTGCAATGGATAAAGGATTCCTCTTCATACGGATACATAACTTTATTAGAATCACAATCAGAAGATATATTCTCTTCCTATTCGAACTCAATCCCATTATCCTTTCCTCAAATAGAAAACATTTCGATAAATCTGGATATTTAAATCACCATTACTATAATAAAAACAAACAAAATTATGGTGGAAACATATTTACAAGTTCAAATAAAAACCTTTATTTATAAAAATATTATATACCTACACGTGTGCAAAGAGTCCCAGCTTACTCATTCAAGAAAGAACTAAATGAAGCATTTATCCCAAATTCTTCAGTCGACAAAATTGTTCGCAAAAAAATGTGAAACGACCGAGATCGGGTTCACGATTAGCCATTCACTCGGTAATAAATTATATTGTTTTCATATTTATAACTTTTCTGTATTCACTCTAAATGTTCTTAATATTTTTTTAAAAGCTTGTGTCGTCCATAAAACGTTATCTTGAACCCTCATCATCCGCGTTCCACTTACTTGGGGTAAGTTGGGGCTTGAAGTGTACGGCATTGTAATGTAGCAAAGTAGAGGATATAGGTAACAAACCCGAGTGAAACGGGAATATTTAGTAATCATTTAAGGAATGAATTTGAAACGTTTAACCTACTAGGGTAATACAAATATTTTTTTTTTGCATTCGTTCAAGAGCTAAAGTTTGTATGTATAACTTTAATGCTGCTACTCGATAATTCTGTTTAAGAGAAGATAAAATAAAAGTAGTAAAAGTCACCAATAAATCTCAAAAACAGACAAAAAACAAAAAAGTCTCTTTGATAACTGAACCGAATTCAAACTAACTTTACAATTAAAACTAAGGCGACTTAGTTGAAATATCTGCGAATAACGACCAGAGAATAAATTAAAAAGACAATAACTTGCAGACACGACTAATCTGCAAACAAGTGCACTTTCATTTCAAAATTAACGGTCTCCCGTCAATAGTATTCTTATAATCATCGCCCTAAACCGGTTTAATCCAGTTTGATTTATATCTCGGCCGCCATGATGGCTTCGCAGACTGATTACTTCCTATGCATTAGCACTGATGAATGTATTTGCATTAGAAATCCGTGGATTAGGTGCAGATCAGCTTGAATGTTTGATACAGATGTTGTATAGTGAGACGGAAACTATTGAGGGGTTGCTATTGTTTACAGTTGTAAGACTGGGTCCGTTAAAGCTGCACTCCCGTTGATTAATAAATTAAATTGTTTCTTTAAAGAACTTTTTAACGTCCATTTGATATTATACCTACATTGTCTATGATAGAATCATCACATCTACTCTAAACTAACAGTTTTCTCCTCGTCACAATCATCAATCAAAATCGTTTTACGTAACAAACTCTCAAACTGACAATAATTCACCCCATGACGAATGTTCCGCCAATGATTTGCAGTTTGATCCAACATTTGGCCACAATATCGCTAGACTTTCAAGTAACTTTCTATATTCAAAGCAAACTGTGACGTCATCGAAAACAACAATGGCGGCGACAGATGGCGACCCAGTATTGGTTAAGTTAATCAATTGTTATTGACTATTGACACATATGAGCCAATCAAGTGGAATGGATCGAGTGTCAGTAGTCTAGTGGTTTCTGATAATGACATTCAATTTTGTAATCGGTACGTCCCCATTTGGACAGATAGTCCTGAAGACCCTATTTTGGTCGTGACAAGTGCATTTAGTGATTAAACGCAGTATGGGACATCAACATTTTTTTTTTTTTTTGTTAAGTGTCGTTTATAAAAAAAACTGTAAAAATATTGTAAGTTACAAGACTTTTTTTCACATATTTCTACTACATTCGATCACAAAAGCTTAAATAATCTAAGCAAATGATAAAAGGAAAATTCTGTCCCAAAAATAATGTCATATTTTTTGGTTTTTACTCTGATCATACTAAGATAAAAAAAATTGATCTGACAAAGCTAAAAACTTATCTTCATTTCGTGAACTCACTTAGCATAAAATAATTTTACTTGTCACTTAAATATAATAAGATTTTCACCAAAGATATGTGGAGCAAGCAATTTAAACAATCTGGATTTTAACTAATACTTATCTCGAAGCACTAGAGAACAGCAATATTTTACCAGCTCATTCCAAATCCCATTGTAGCTTCAAATATTTTTATATTATCTTGATATATCCCTAAGGATATTAGCAATATTGCTACAGCAAAAAAGTTTATAGTACGAGAGTCTTACGAATGTAAGCATAAGTACGAAAGAGACAAAACAAGTGAGTGTTTCATAAAATTTAAGTCATGCAAAATTTAAACAAACTCAAAAAGAAAAACGAACGCAAATCTAGAGACAATCAAGGCCCGTTTAATCCCCATAAACTGTAAACACCATTACTAAATACAGTACAAAGAATAGATACCTAAATACATACATAAGCTACCAACGTCGTTTGCGATACAACCCGCCTTCTCCAGATTTGTAAGTAAAATTCGGAGTCAACCGACTAAAATAAATTGCTTGCGAAAACATGAGGTGGGAAAAAGTACTGTTATAGAAGCAGGAGTCGCAATTAATGCAGAAGGCCAAAAGAAAGATAACGAATGGCCTAACGTTTGTCCTGTGACGTCACTAAGTAAACTCAGCAATCTTCGCGTCTATTTTTAACCAACATCAAATGGTTTTCATCGATCCTTTTATTTTCTTTTTTGTCTTTCATTCAGTTGCTTCCAGAAATTGAGGGAATGTGATGAATTTTTAAAGTGTAAGCGACGCAATTCTTTGTTTTCTTTTCATTAGCTATTCGTTTTCTATCTTTTATTTTAATTTATTTCTACCTACATACATCAGGGCTTAAACATGACTTTACTTTTAAATCCAAAGGATAGTACTATTACAATATCTAAATAATGTCATTCAAATGGCTCAATACTGAAATCCAAATATAGATTCCAAACCAAATTCATAGGATTCAAACCACATAAATTATTAGCTGCAACTAATATATCTCGAATCTCATTTCGCTTAATGGAGATCTCGGAGGTCGAAATTGTACCAGTTAAATTAGTAATAACAGTACCATATGAGCGTTTGGCTGGAAACAATCCGGAGCCACGTGAAATAATAGTCTTAGTAATAACGTCTAACTACGGTCTTCATATTATGGTCACGGAATATATATCTAGTTAATGCTGTAAAACTTGCCTTGAAATGAAATGAAAATAGAAGTGGCTAATCATCGCCTCAGGTTAGTTTTGAGAGGTAACATAATTGGAAAAATTGGATATAGTGCATTGCAGAAGTTTTCAACGAGTTCTAATTTTAAACAGATAAAAAAATCAAAACTACATACCAGCTTCTAAAGACCGACATTTTTATTGTTATCAAGTACCTTCAAATATCTGGCCACTTATTATCAAAAAAAGTTTACAACGAAATACGAAAACAAATTGTATGTCATCTCAATTCAACTCCCAACACAAAATATTTTATTATTCAACACGAGCAAATTACAGTTACCAATTACCAAACCAACGTGATGTCCCAACGAAATTAAAATCGCTGCACATGGTATAATATTCAAATTACGACAAAAAATCGATGCAATATTAAAGAAAAATTGTACAAAATAATTGCTAGCTGTCTATAAATTGAAAGATCCAAACAATACCAAAACTAGCAAGGCTGACTTCTCAGACCGCAGCAGATTGCAGAATCGCGTGCAGTGATTGCCAAGCCGCAGTGATGCGCCAATTAATACCGAATCAATAATACTCGACTAATCGGAACTGGTTGATTATACCACCGCTGACCAGACTACATGCGTTGGTAATCCAATTCGGTACCACTCGGCGACAGAGACTCTACTTAGCTTAAACGGGTCCTAATACATATATTTATTTTCTTATTTGTGTGTTTTGTTGTTTGGTTTCCTTTTACTAGTGTTAGATGTTAGTTACAGTTTATTGACTTAAGTTGGTACTAAAAGAAAATACGTTTTATTTAGTGTCATAATACGAGGTATATAAATGTAGGTTTTGTTGCAAAAGATCTAATTCCAAATGACGATCTTAGTTTTCTAAGTAACCAGTTCTCATAAATTTCTCCAGTCGCGTCTCCTCCAGACACGTACATCTCATATTCCAAGTGTTATTTACAAGTTTCTTCTGATGAAATATGACTAGAATTTCTCGTGGCACCACTCGACGTAGAAAAAAAACATTAATTTCGACACATTCGTAAACCCGGGCTTGCGTCTCGCAATATCCATCAAGCGTCTATTTGCATAGAGGGTGATATATCTAGGAAAGAAATCTTATAAGGAGACGATATTGGCGACGAAGACGGCAATGTATCATCGCGGATTCATTTGTTGACTTATTGCCCTATATTCCAGTAGCGAGTTCCAATCCTCTGATTTGATAACATGAAGAGTGGTACTAACGCTTCCCTGTTTTTTTTTTTTAATATTGCATTACGTATACGAGTTTGACGTCAAAAGCTGTAATGAGGTTCCGGTTGCTATCTGTTTTCTTGAAACTACATTTGGGTATAAGATGTAACTACATTTAGCTTAAAAGTGACCTTTAATATTGTTGCCAGCATAACCTACCCGTATACTAGTTACGTTTTTCTGGATGACTTCTGGATCAGTATGGAGGAACTCGGTCACATACTTATCAACTCATTATTATTATTTCTGTTAATTTAATTCATTTGATTCCTCTATTCATTTCTACATTATTTCTCTCTGTTGGACTACGTATGCTAATAAATGTTCCTGCATAGAAACTAAATAGATTAATACAGTTAAAGGTAACTCTAACTATCTGCTAACTTTATGTGCGAAAGCTGCTATTAGCTGTACTACCGAAAATGTTCGAATTACTTGTACAATTTACCACTGCATTTGAGAATACAACTACGATTGGAATTACTGTAGTTTATAAAGCAGAATCTATAAATAATATGAATATTAGTTTATTTGTTATTGTTTATGAATGTAAGCAGTTTTACTTCTGTGCACCTTTTGGGTTTGCCCGACTAATTTCGGACTTCACGTGCTACATCCCCTTCGTTTTCAAAATTAATAGCTCTAGTCAAGTTTGAAAGTAGTCGGAAAATCCAAAATATACATATATACGTGATTTGTCTCCATAGATGTCTCACACTCACTAATATCAATGATTATTACTGTCATATTCTTCAAGATTGTTTAATAATAAATTTCTTCAGTTTCAGGTGAGTCTAGCCTCTAGTCGAGGGACTCGTAAGGTACACAAGTGTCACTATAGGAATGATTGTTGTATTAATTAATTTCCGAAGTTATTTTCAGTTCTCAATTGGCTGATAAATATTATATTCAATGCGTGTAAGTAAGGTGTGTTGGATTTCATTGGAAACTCTTTCAATAATAAAATTGAGGATAATGAAAACACAGTTCAATTCAGTTTGGACGATGCTTTCATCGGAAGTTAAAATATATTGAAAAATAGCTAAAGTTTTGGTATTTTAAAATGAAATCCAACTGTCGATAGCCTTAATTGAAACGATTCAGACGAAACGAGCTTAGCTCACTCCTCCCAAATGCAAAGATTCATCGAAATTAAATTCACTTTTGTTTCATTTCTGTCTTTTTATTTGCTGTTGTTGTTTTGTTTTTAATAACGACGCATTCACATTCGCACAGTCTCCTAAAACTTTGGATTTGGTTAAATTATTTTTATTTCTGCTTTAAATGTTTCACATTACATGATGATTGCCTGTCTTCATTACTTTCTCACTGTTGGCTCGTTTCTCTCTATCTGCTTTATGTTTGTATGTCATCGTAGTTCTGTCATTGTCAGCGGTGTTTTTAGTTTTTTTTTTTTTTACGTTTTTGTTACATTTTATATGAAATGCAGTTGTTTGCATCTAAGTGTTCAGTAGTTATTGGGTATTTAGATAAATGTGTAATGAAGTAGTATTTATTTTATCAATATTTTTGTAACTAAACTTATTAAGTTGAAGATGGATAGAAGATATATGAAGATACACACTTAAACATACAACACAACTGCATAAACGTGCTTGTTTCGTTCATTGCTACTCCCGCATCCTGAAAACTTCTTCTTTAATCACTTCTGCACTAAATCATAAAGTTCAAAGAATAATTATACGACTCTGAAATAATTGTCGAATCGTGACTCTAGTAGATTTAATTACACTACAAAACCGAAGCATCATGGAACTAATAAAAATTTCATAAGTTCCTGAGCTTGCAGACCTCAAAATATTGATCGTGGCTCTCTCTCATTCATGCTAACGTGTGACAAAGCCCGCTTTGGCTCACTGCTGGGTAAGCCACGCACACATAGACACAATAGTCCAACACATACGTGCTATTAAAACCATTTCAGCAGGCGTCAGCTGACTGGGGGTGTCAGGGGGAAGCGGGACGTTATGAACAACGCATGCGCTGTGGCGAGTAAAGCGACTGCAGCGCTTTATTTCCGAGCCAAGTGTTAGAGTAACAAGCTGCGGTTAAAGCTAGCCGCGCTTGCTGGAGTTAAATCGACACTCATTCAGAAAACAAACTGCGTATCACGGCCGCTACGTCGTTTGTCGTAATTAGTTCCATGAAATCTGTATGCTGTCTTCACGTATGAAAACTCACAACATGCCGACTTTGAGATGACAGATACACACGATGTCAGGATTATTATAAACAGCTGTCCCTCATATTCTTCTCTGGAATTATGAGATAAGTGACACAAGCAGACATAAATGATTCTCAATTAAAGTAAATAAAATCTGTAACCCAATTTTAAACAGGAAATATGCTAAGAAAGTTTCGTAACACGCAGTCGAACACTGAAGTACTTTCCGTACTTTCCTACTCGTACTTTCCTACACCAAAAACTTCTGGCCGTATCTTAAGCCAGAGAAATATAAACAAAATGCAATTAACAATCCGATTGCCGCCGAAATACATGAATCTATAAATGAGGTGCAACGCCAGTAAAACATTTCGTAAAATATAGTCGTACGCAAAAATTCCGATGTAAAACGTATTTCACCGTTCGCAATTCCATCTGATTTTTAATTCGGCGCGCATATTCACGTCACGTTCGGTAGCAATAAACAATTATTAATGCGTTGTCCGAGGCACATGTTCAGTTTTCGAGTGTGGCGGACTTTTTAAGTGTTCGTTAATTTCGAGTGGACTGGAAAAGTCCAAGCCGGGAATGAGGCAATCGCTTTAACGGTTCAACCACTTTCGTTTCTATCGAAAAATCGGATCCGCACATGATAAATTTGGCCGACTGTATCTAGATAAAACGCGACCATTTTCGCTCGATTTACTACGGGATTTTGGTTAGAAAGGCTAAAATAATTTGAACGTTTGTTAGACTCGGATTTATTGGAGCTCCTAAGGTTCCTAAATGTTTGATTTATAGTCTTTTAAGATGCTTTCGTACCCTTAACCTAAAAAATAGGGGATCTGACAAAGTGAGCAAATCAAATGTGAAGAAATTCGGGCTTCACTCTTTTTACTTTATAAAGGAAAGAACCTTTATCGTAATGATACGTCCTCGAAATTTCTCAATTTGTATCATTCTCCTATTAATTATTGGAATTCTCATCAAGGACACTTAAGTGGCGTTTGATTAAGGGAAGTCCTTCGCAAGGCGTCCCTCAATACAAAAGTTATCCAAATCTTTTCCTTGTCTTTACCAACTGCCGAGCTATTTTCCCTATTGTGTTCTTCTTCACAAATTAAAACTTGTCCACTGGAATTATCTGAACTGATTTTATCTTTAGATTCCATTATTTCCAAATCCGTGTGATTGAAAATGGTGGATGAATAAATATTTTTTGTCGTTAGCGCTGTTGTAAAAATGTCAATCGGTATTAGGGCGAATAAGGGCGCAAAGCACCGAGTCGATGATCCGTGATAAGGTTTAAACATTCGTTTAATTAAAAAGGCCGGGATTTAATTGGAAAAATATACATTTACATAGTCTTTTGTTTTTTCCCGATTGTGATTTATATTTGGTGACGTGAGGTGGGATCCGTGAGTAGGAACGAGAACGGTGCGACTGTTTTGCTCCATTACACAGGATTTTATTTTGACACGTTGGTTTTTTGTTACGCAAAGATAATAGAATGTGTTATTGGAACAATTTGAATAAACAAACGGGTTGGCGGGAATATTGGTATTGTTATGGGTGTGTTCTGAGTTGCGCTGTAATCGATTTGAGCGTGAATAAACCCGTACCGAATTAGCGTGAGCGCGATAACGATGTCCCGTGAATCGTCATAGATGAAGTCATTACATGCGCCATCTTGCGATAACGCCGACCATGCCCTAAAATAATATCACCGTGACCGCTTTCAAAAATGACAGTTGTGCTGTTTTGTTTTGAGTCACATCATACGAGTATACTTAAATTAACGTGGCATTTTCTTTTTTTTTTGTTGTTTCTGGGGTGGATTATCCTCATGGATGTCCTCGGCCCTGGGGCGGGCGGCGGGGTCTGTCAGACTCTTACTGACTAAAAACCACCACGGTGTTCCGTCTCACACCTACGCCGGGGGTCGTGGGAACGTACGATACTTCCGCAATCCCAGGCTGGTGCTGGCCCGCCACTGCGGGCCTCCTCGTGTCAAGGGGGGGGTTAGTTGTTAAACTCCCTCCGCGACGTCTAAGAGGGGCGCGCGTGGAACACTATTCGCCGCCACCTCGGGTCCTGATGTGTGGGGGGCGACGGACGTATGGAAATTAAAACCTAAATTCACCTTTAAAAATGGTTACTGACAAAACACCCAGTACTCTTTGAAGCTTACATTGCTATTAACAAAGCGTACCTACATTTAAAAGTCGTGACGCTTATACATTAATTCCACTCCACGTTATTAATCCCGGCTTCCCTTGGTCCTTTATGTGAAGGTTTCACCGCCCTTATCCTTACCAATAAAGTCAAAAATCTATTGATATCAGTTCCTGTCATCCACACTCCTGGCCGATCATATCGTCCCATATTTTATCTCTAAGTTCGATTCTCTCCCGTATTCTATATTTTCTTTGTCAAAATTTTCTGCGATCGTGTTTGCTAGACATTTTTCATGTTACAGCTCAGTGCACTGTTACCCTATGAGCGGGAAAATGTCTTGCATATATGCAAGCTATTTTTGTGTGACTTGGTAAGCAGAATTGGTTGAAACTAGTGCTTACATGATAATCAGATGTTTTAGCTAGTCATTTGGCTGCAATGGGGTTCGGGATCCATTAGCTAAAATAAAAATGAAGGTGTCTGGATAAACAAGGTTGCCTGGAAGAGGGCGCTTTTGTTTTAATAATCGTATTTTTTTGTTATACAGTGTGTCCGGACATGGACTAGCGATATTCTAAATACTTAAATATAAGCTATTTTAAAGTACAATTACACTATAGGCTTAGGTCCAATATACTTCCCCGCTATGTGGCAGCCATTTTGTTTTTTTTGTTGAAGTATGCTCTATGCGAGTACAAAAAAAATCATATATCTCAAAGTTTTAGTCATACTGAGATAAAAATAGGCTTATTCGAAAGGCAATAATATTGTCTACCGTCTGCACTACAAAGCAATATGTTCACAATTCCATAACTTTTGAAAAAAAATGTGAAAGTCGAAAAAAAAAACAAAAAATTATGCAATTCAACCAATAATTGTTAATTACTACAAAAACAACCCCGAGAGCTTTTTTATTTTTTATACTAGATCGACAGTTTTTGAGCTAAGCTACAATACAACATAAAATTCACAACTGTATGTCTAATACTTTAAGAGTTATTGTTGTATGAACATAGCGTATGCGCAAGCACAAAAGGCCTTTGTCGGAACCCTAAACAGGAAATCATTAAAAAAACATAACATTCATATTGAATTTTATTTAATGTTTTTTCCAATATTAAATGAAGATTAAAATATCTAAAGCAGTTGCTCAAAGTGGCCACCTCCAGCTTGTAGACACACTACGGCTCTCTGTGCCACCTGGGTTGATGAGCGCCTAATTAAATCCAAATCGGATCTAATTTCTTCGGCGGCTGCCATAATTTTTGCGACGAGTTCTTCCCTGGTATTTGGAACTGTAGCGTATACTTTTTGTTTCATATGACCCCACAAAAAATAATCCAAGGGTGTCAAATCGGGTGAGCGAGGCGGCCACGCTACTACACCACCACGACCGATCCACGGCTGTAGATTATTATTTAAATATTCTCTCACTGCTCGAGAAAAATGCGCGGGTGCACCATCGAGCTGGAACCACATACGCCGACGGTATGATAGAGGTAGGTCCATGAGGCTGTCCGCAAACTGTGTCTGTAAGAATTCTAAAAATCTAGCGCCGTTTAATGTAGGTGGCAATTCCAATAGCCCTATCAGCCTATCGTTGATTATGCCGGCCCACACATTTACTGAGAATTCATGTTGAAATGAGCTTGGGCGCACCGCCCTTGGATTTGCGGAGCACCAGAGATGGTCGTTTCTGTGGTTTGTAATCCCAGCTCTTGTAAATTTGGCTTCATCAGTCCACAGTATTCTTTGTAAAAAATTACGGTTCTGTCTCAAATTTCTATTTATCCACGAACAAAACACAGATCTCGCAGCAAAATCTGGTTCGATCACGTCTTGAACCCGTCGAAAATGATAAGGGTGTAACCCTTCTCTTTTCAAAATTCTCCATACATGCCACTTAGACATTCGAAGTTGCACTGAAATCCATCTAACGCTTAGTCTAGGATCATTGGTTATTAGTCTAAGCACTTCTTCTTCATCTTCGGGCGATACCAAGCGATTGCGTTCATTAACAGCTCTTTGAATACCTCTTTCCGCTAATCTTGAATGCACGTCGATAAAAGTTTGGCGACTCGGTGTAGGCCTGTTAGGGTACCTTCGTCGATATTCTTGTACAGCCAAATTTGCACTTCCATTGCAAAAGCCATACACAAAGTGTATGTCAGCAATATGTTGCGATGAATATTGACGCTGTGCCATACTTTATCACACTTTTAAATACAAAACACTAACGCAGCACGTAAACAGCACGGACGGTAAGTGAAAGTAGCGATAGCGATCACAACGCAGGGCGAGGGACAACTAAACTAACCCAACTAATAATTTGTCCTTAAAACTGATTTTGTTTCAGGTAGTGGACTAATATGTTCTATCTCGCTTACTCACGGTAGTAACGAACAGTATTTCTCGCCTGCTCTCAGATGGAATACAGTGAATGCCATAAATGACACTCTGGCGGTTAACAAAGACGTTTTGTGCTTGCGCATACGCTATGTTCAAACAACAATAACTCTTAAAGTATTAAACATACAGTTGTGAATTTTATGTTGCATTGTAGCGTAGCTCAAAAACTGTCGATCTAGTATAAAAAATAAAAAAGTTCTCGGGGTTGTTTTTGTAGTAATTAACCATTATTGGTTGAATTGCATAATTTTTTGATTTTTTTTTCGACTTTCACATTTTTTTTCAAAAGTTATGGAATTGTGAACACATTGCTTTGTAATGCAGACGGTAGACAATATTATTGCCTTCCGAATAAGCCTATTTTTATCTCAGTATGACTAAAACTTTGAGATATATGATTTTTTTTGTACTCGCATAGAGCATATTTCAACAAAAAAAACAAAATGGCTGCCACATAGCGGGGAAGTGTATTGGACCCAAGCCTATAGTGTAATAGTACTTTAAAATAGCTTATATTTAAGTATTTAGAATATCGCTAGTCCATGTCCGGACACACTGTATATTTTCTGGTGTACAATAAAGTATATAAGTATACGTAACGTGTAACGTTAAATGCGCAAAACCTCAGACACCCCAACTGATTTCTTCCTTGAAATTGTAAAGATTTTTATGTGCTGAATATGAACAACTTTCACTATGGGACCAACTCTGAAATTACGAAAACAAAATCAGCTGTTTAATACAAAAGTCAATCCCTACTTGACCAAAATGTATGAAACAGCTGATTTTTTTTTCGTGATCTCATGGATGATCCCATAGTGAAAGTTGTTCATATTCATGAGTAGAACACCCTGTAAAAATTTGGAGCCTGTAAAAAAAAGTATTCAGTATATACTGCTACCGTGAATTTTTTCACATATCCTTAAAAGACCTATCCAGCGATACTTCACACCATGGGGTTGATGAGAAAAAAAAAGAAAAAATCCCCGCTTTACGTGTTCAGGTACCCTAAAATTTTATTTTGATTAATACGTATATCCATACCAAATTATAGCTTTCCATTACTAAGATTCCCTGAGCTAAGCTGCGGATGGACGGACGGACGGACGGACATACGGACATGGCGAAACTATAAGGGTTCTTTGTTGACTACGGAACCCTAAAAATGATGATAAGAAAATTTGCACTATCGTCCTTTTATCTAAAACATTATAACGCTTGTATTCGCTGAAGAGTTAGACACAGGCGGAAAAATTAAATAATAATAACAATTAGGTGATTAATTACCTATATTATTATTATAGTAATTAAATTTATTTATTTAAAAAAATTACTACTGAAGACCTTTTATTTCTTAGATTATGTAAGTTTTGGGCAAGCATTTTCTTTTAATGATTACTCATTTTTCAGCTTTCAAAAAAGTATCAATTAAATGTTTAGAGTAGAGTAGTTTTTTTTCATAATTAATAGTTTTTGGTAACAAGGCAGAAAATTTCTAAAAATCTAAGGACTGATACCACTTGGTAGCCATCCAGTTTTGACCCCTAGTTAACGACTTAATTTGTTGCTGACTTAATGACCTCTAGTATAACCCCTTTCAAGGAATACGTCGAGTTCCCTGTCACCCCGTATAGTAGACCCATATTTCGCCAGTTAATAACCAATCCGTTTGCACCGTAAGGTCAAAGACTGCCTATGACTGGTTTGTTACTTTGTAAGTTTATTCATCAGAGGAAGTTTGATTACATAAGTACTAATAGATTCCCTACAAACAACCAGAGGTCTAACCGCAGCTAAGTTACAATACATTATCAATGCTCTATAATCTACAACGTGTAACGTCAAATGCGCAAAACCTCAGACACGCCAACAGATTTTTAATTCAATTTACCTATTTCAAACAGAAAATAAGTCATTAAAAAATTGTAAAGGTTTTATGTGCTGTTTTAGTTTTACTGGCCGTTCTGATCGTTTCTTGCGTCTTCTTCTTCTTCTTTATCGAGGGAGGAATCGTCACCGGGCTGCTGCGCCGCGCTGACATTGGCTTGCTTGATCTGTTAATAAATAGACAGGGCAACGTTTTTAATGAAGATTTTTTGAAAAATGTGACCTGTATTAAAAAGTGGTTCAATTAATTCTGCTCGTTATTCTGATCAAACTATTTTCAGGTTTTGCGCATTTAACGTTACACGTTGTATAATTATATGGACTAGCTATCTTTATGGCGAAGTTTTCCGGCCTGTAGGCCTTAGAAACGCTACCTCCGCCTCCCCAAAATGCAGCGCGACGTATTTATTTACGATACGCCGCCGAACATTTCACGGAAAATTCATGCCACAGTATAAAATATTCACAGTTGATCAACTGAATTAGTTTTTCTTAGTTTCGATTTATTTCCTTAGGTTTACATTTTATGGTACCTGCTGTGTAGTGAACTAAAATTATTACATTAATTAACTTTTCGTATGTTCGGGTCATGCGACCGCGTTGTAAATAAACTCACATTTGTGTTGCATAGGACGATTCTGGACAATGTCCTTTCCTTATTATAATGTATCGGACATACTACGATAATTAATTGTCTGTTTTATTATATTAGTTGCAAATACTTTTGTAAGACGGACCATGCCAAAATGAACATTATAAAGTTTTTTAACATTTAAATGTTGGGTTTGGCTGAACATTTAAATCTGTAATTCTTTATGTTTACCTACTAGCCCTACTATTTCTAAATAGACCACAACCTACACCTGTTCATTCAAGTATATTCAGCTGATTCAAACGAGTTTCCAGGCACATTTAGAATGACAATATTCCGTAGCTCTGATTAAGTGATTACTGCCACAAACAGAGATTATAAACACAATCCAAAAACACCGCAATCCTACCACAAAGGATACCACAAAAAGTAATTGCTCAAGTGAAAATAAACAAAAACCATTGTACATTACAGCTAAGGATAGATTTAGCTGTAATTATGGCGGAAATAAAAGGAGGGACAAGATAAGGAAAACCCTTGTGGGACAATCCGAAAAACTTGTAATGATGCTCGCTTGTATCGGCTTCACGGAAAAAATGTCGAGGGATATCCATTAGCGTTACAAATTGCGATATTTTCGGATACCTACTACAACATGGCCGTTTTAAATACAGATTTCATTTTACGGGGAGATAAAATTGGAGTAGGACATTTGGGTTAAATAAAATTGAGATTGTGGGTAATCATGGTGAAAACTGGAAACTTAAAAGTATAGATGCCCACTAACCTGATCAAATTAACCCTCCATGATATTATAAATAGTTTTTTCTTTATCCAAAAAGTACAACAGTAGCACCGGCTTCGAACGCTGTTCATTCCAGTATAAACTCTGAGCCATCTAAACTGAGGAGTTAAAGCGTATTTTGCTTGCATTTTGCATCGTAGTTTTACATTCAACATAAGCTAGATTCAAGCTTTAGTAGTATACGAAATCACCCAAAAACACTCCACACAAGATACACCAATCTACAATACCTTTAGCACTAACCACCTGACCCTGAACCACACCACTACCCAATATGTATGCAAACTAAACGCGGCCTAAAAGTAATAAATAAGACTTCAACCGCGCCGTATTTCAGAAGTCGCTTCCGAGTTCCGACTGCGACAAAATATCTGCAAGTCTAATGCAGCAACTTTCAGAGAGACCATGCATTACAAATGCAGGCGTCACAGAGCACGGAGACGGCCTCGGCGGCCTGCTGCTAGAGAAGGTACTGTCAACACATTCCATACAAAGCAAGCGTGTCAGTGGGCGTCACCTTTTAGGTTCTCTTAGGCCAAGATTAACAGATCGCTCTGTGACGTTACTTTTACAAGTAAAGCAAGCGTTTTCTCCTAATTTTTAAATTGATATTCATACGAAAAGCTTGATTACATTCGCTTACACGAATATGAACATTATATGCTTTTAAATTAAGTTGTCATTCATTCATTTATGTTTGACAGTTGTTACGCGTCGTCAGAAGCCCGAAAGTCTGACAACCAATATTGCCAAGGAGTTTCGTGTTACCCAGTAACTGGGTTGTGGAGGTTAGATAGGCAGACGCTCCATAAAAAAAATAGTATTCAGCTGCAACCGGTTAGACTGGAAGCCGACCCCAACATAGTTGGGAAAAGGCTAGAAAGATGATGATAATGCTTTTAAAAATAACGTTCACATTCGTATGAAACTCTCACTTTATTTAGAAAAGCAGTGGCAAAGTGTGATCTGTGAATCTTGTGTATAGAAACTGACGGCCCGAGACATTTCTGACAGTGACAGTGACAGCAGAATTCGCGCTCGGCGCTAGTCGCTCGAACACGAATATTATTAAAAACAGTTCTTGCACTGTTATCGTACTTCTGAGTTTATATCACAGTGTTCCTTATTGTCCTTGATGTAAGGTTCACAATAGGTTGCTGTCAGAGGCAAAATTACTGCGACAGGGTAATACTGGCGTCTCTAGTCGTGGCCTGGGGCCTTATTATGAAGTATTAATGGCATCATGATGTCTGTCCGTAAAAGAGATGGTGCTATCAGTCAGATATAGCTACCTCTCTCTCTCGCATTGGAATCACGATGGCATTAGAACGTGATAATATTATTATGCCACCTGTAGTGCGATTCCGTGCTCTGTGGCAGACGTAGGTACAAGTCGCAGACGCATGCCATTATCGCCCGTCTGGCTTATGCCGGTCTAAAATTTTGCCTTTGTGCATAAACAGGGACAGTAATAACATGATTGGTATAACACGTGGTTGGATATTGTTGTGTTTTTCGTGGTTTTTGGGTTCCGAAATGTATCTTCACGAGTGTATTTATTACCTTTCAAATCACTCTTATTATCTTATTTATTTCTATAAAGATTTTCTCATAGCCATTACGATCGTAAATACTCGTAAGGTTTGGAATTCAGGCTCATAATTATAACAGCCACTCGGGTCGATCGTTGGTTAAGCTACGCTTACCGCGGTCGGTTCGTGGATGGCTGACCATCACACACAAATCGGGACCCCTCCATGACTCGTAAAGCATGTTAAGCCATTTGTCCTGGTTGCCATCCGTAGATTTTCGACAGTTGATACAGGTAGTCAAAACCCCAAAAGTGAAGCGGTATCGTGTTACCCAGTAACTGAGTTGTGGTGGTGAGAGAGGTAGTCGCTCCATGTTAAATTTCGGTATTCAGCTGCTTCCGGTTAGACTGGAAGCCAAGCCAAACATAGTTTATAAAAGGCTAGGCAGATTCATTAATAATTGAAGACGAACAACACATAGAAAGAAATTACGACTCTTTATGATGCGAGACTCACAGTGTTAGTTATAGCTAGTAAAACTGATGAACACAATAAAGGCATTATTAATGTCTGCGTTCACTATTAATCTTAATCTCATAAGCACATAGTTATGGGCGTCATAAAAACTAGAATAAAGCACATTTCTTATATCTAGACTGATCTATAACGTTGTCTAGACGTCTACAAAGTATTGTCCAATTAAACGCGACCTAAGATATTATACAAGGATATAACGTTGCTCACTAGGCTGTATAAGGTCGATCACTAATAGCTAAGGGGGGGGGGGGGGGGGGGGGTTTCCCACGACAAGATTCCGGTTTTTTGCTGGTACGGTTTTTTGCAGGATCCTCTGTATGTGTTTAAATATACATATTCACACAAGCATCCTGTTTGCAGTATCCGGAAAACAGAATGCTTGCGTGAATATGTATATTTAAACACGTACACTACTAAACGGGATCCTGCAAAAAACGGGATCTTGCCGTGGGAAAAAGCTCTTAGTATCGAACTCATGATCATTATGTCTATAACGTTTCCACTGCTGGGACACGCCTCCGCTCGGTGTGAAGGAGTAGATGTCACAGGTCTTCGAATTTTTGGCTCTAGGACATGCCGGTTTCCTTACGATATTCACACTTTTCCATATATTTAGGTCTACCTATTTATATAGATCTATATTAAAATTGTGATGCTGTGCCTCAAACCAAGAGTCACTTTATTATGTCCCGTGTAGCCTGAAACTCCTTACTAATAAACGAATTATATCAGATGAATAGTTACACACCGATTTCTCTCTTTCAGTCGTCAGTAATTTGACTTTCGAAAGAAGAAGACAAAGCGTTGTGTTACTATACAACGTTTATTAGTAAGGGGGTTAGTGTGTTACGCAATTACCCCGCTGTACGTACATTTAACATGATTGTGTAGGGCTAACTTCAACATTTATAGACAACGTTCATTGGTACATCGCATCATTGAACATTATAAAGTTCGAAAATATTTATACGTCTCAGTGTTCTGCCCTTTATGATATAACACTCTGATGGACATCTCAGATAGAACTGACTTGTTGTCAAGCCATCAACTGAACATTCTTGGACTTCGGTCGTTTCCAGGCCATTGCATTAAATTTGCATGATCCACACATTATTAAATAAGCACACCATTTGAAAATCTTATAATTCATGACAAGTGCCTCCTTATAACTGGGCTTTGACAAGTTGCGTCTATTTGACGACACACAGCAAGTGACATTGTAGTGTCTATCTACCCTTATTCGCGTGTCGACCTACATAGGTACGTACTGCCATCCACAGTCTCGAACTCCAACCAGAACCCATAATAATTTTCCCCAAATATTTCTTCTTCTAAACTTCACTAGCAGTTACAAAACCACCCGCAGCGCACTTTGTCCGGACACTGGCCACAAGTCGGACAAGGCGCAAGCCCGGACAAGGCACGACCCGGACAAGGCACTAGATACTAAGCACTATGAGGCACTAGGAAATACGTGCATGCCTCGGGCGCTCTAACGCTTTGAGTGAAAACCCGTGTACGGCAAACTACTGGTGATGCATAAATATGGCAGATGTGATATAAAATGGATGGATATTGGATAGTGCGGTGTGAAGTGTGTTTTTGTTGTTACAGAAATAATATTGCAGAAGCTTCTGTATTTGAGGGGCCCGTGGTTAAATAATAACAGCCGCACAGGTCGATCAATCAGGTTAAGCTACGCTTGCCGCGGTTGACCTGTGGACGGGTGACCATCTTTACATACCGAGACCCATCCGTGCCTCGGAAAGCACGTTAAGCCGTTGGTCCCGGCTGTCCTTAGTGGATCTTTGACAGTCGTTACGGGTAGTCAGAAGCCCGAAAGTCTGACAACCAGTCTTACCAAGGGGTATCGTACTCGTATTACCCAGTAACTTGGTTGTGGAGGTCAGATAGGCAGTCGGTCCGTGTAAAATACTAGTATTCAGCTGCATCCGGTTAGACTGGAAGCTAACTCTAACATGGTTGGGAAAAGGCTAGGCAGATGATGAATCTTCTGTATTTGCAAAACAGCATCATGTGTCAGAAAGGTGTGGTCACATTTAGGGGTGTGCTGCAGAGCATCATCATCTGCCTGCCTTTTCCCAACTATGTTGGAGTCGGCTTCCAGTCTAACCGGATGCAGCTGAATACCAGTATTTTAGATGGAGCGACTGCCTATCTGACCTCCACAACCCAGTTACTGGGTAATACGATACCCCTAGGTAAGACTGATTGTCAAACTTTCGGGCTTCTGACTACCCGTAACGACTGTCAAATATCTACGAATCACAGCCGGGACCAACGGCTTAACGTGCTTTCCGAGGCACGGAGGGGTCTCGGTATGTAAAGATGGTCACCCATCCGCAGACCAACAGCGGCAAGCGTAGCTTAACCTGATCGATCGACCTGTGCGGCTGTTATTATTTAGCCACGGGCCGTGGTGCTGCAGAGCATCAAACTGAGAAAAATAAACAGCCGTCCCGGAGATTTTGGTAGAGTACTGTTAGGACACGTTTTAGAAATCCCTTTTTAAAAAAAACGATTATTGGTAGTTAATTATTTATATTAGTGAAAGGCACAAAACATAGTATTTAAACATGGAAACTTGGTCAATATTCTGACTTGCGACCTATCCGGTAGGAGTCTCAACCCGAACTGACTCTATTCCCCTACTAATGCACTAAGTCTAGAAAGGAATGATGATGTGGTGCTGACTAGGCATTTAAGGGTGTATTCTAGGGATGTAACAACCCCCCCTTTAAGAGGAACTTTACGGTTTTCATGGAAAGTTACGAATTTATTCTTAACCTTGGAAGAGGAATTATTTCGGGTTCCGGATCGTTATCTAAGGTGTTATCGTTTTGTAATTTAGATTTTGTTTTGCAGCCAGAATATTTTCCAAACTTCTTACAAAGTTTATAAGTAATGAAAATTAAAATTAAGATGAATATAATATAAGTCAAAAGTGGATAGTGAGAACTATATTCAATTAGGTTAGCACTAGGATTATTTATAATTTTATCAACATCTGACAACATTTGGTTGTTGATAACGCTAGGTAGTTTTTCTAAGTCTATATTCGACAGCTTGGAAGATAACAATTTGGGCTTTGATATGTTAAACTTTTCCAGATTACAACAGGCTTCATTAATTAGATTAAAATCGGAAACTATAGTGTTAACATTTATGTCAATGTTGTTTTTTCCAAACAGTTGTTTATTTCTACAATAAGCCGTACAATTAGGTCGAATGTTAAGTACACCAGTACCTAATATTTTGAACTCTATTAAATCAGATTTACACTGGATGGAAAGTTTAGTCGGTTCTGATTGGACAAATATCCATTTGTTTCCTTGCAATTCTTGCCAAATATCTATCTGACCATACATTAATTTAGTTTGACAGTACTTAGGTATTTCTGTTACTATTCTTGTTAGTATATCAGTTTCACAGGTTGGTGTTCCTTGAACTGAGCGTGTGTCAACATCATCACAAATATAAACTCTGTTTACAGGCTCAGTACAGGATTTTAGATTACTTATACAGGTGTATGTTAGTTTATCTTTACTAATGCCAACATAATTACAAGATGGTACAATCATAGCATAAGAGTTAGGTTTTTCCATGTTATGGGGTATAGGTATTGAAATAGCTTTAAACAGATCTAACTCAAAAGAGTGTACAAGTGGGATTTTGATTACAAAGACTAACTTATTGTTTACAAAATAACAAGACAACTTTGATATATCAATCAAAGCATGAATGGTATCTAAATCTAAAGCTATAGGCAATTCTTCATAATTCGGTAATTTTCTAACGTTACTTATTAGTTCATTGTACAATTGATTTGGTGTCATGACTGATGGGTGAAGAGTATTAGTTTTAGCGAATAACATTGCGTTTACAAGGTCTTCTATTTTAAACGACAGAGTAAGTAGACAAGATGATATTTCAGTATATACATCATTCATTTTTGATTTTATGTACAGCTTATCGGATATAACTGACAGATTAGTAAAAGTATTAGATAGATTAATAATGGCGTCATTCAGACGGACCTCGTTTTTGTTTATAGTTTCAAGAGTTTTGTTGTAACGGGAGAGAGCTGTGCTTGTTATAAGAATGTTATCTTTTAAAATAGATGCAAACTTAATATTATTATTATTTAGGGTCTGAATGGCGTTATTATATCTTATGGCATCGTCTTCATCCATTGTGCCAATGACTTGTTTGAAAAGAGAGCCCACTCCTGCTAACCAAGGGGATCTCTTCTCTCGCCCAGATGTTAAATGAGATATGGCACTGTAGTCTTTCAGAATATCGGTAAGTCGTAAAACCAGAGGCTGTAGTATATTTGTACATTCGGATCCTTTAAGTACCGTATTTTGTTGGCACAAAAGCGTAGAAGTTTTTAATGCATTGCCTATATTGTCTATATGTGGTTTCATATATGTGATATCTATAGGTACAAGTAAATGAATATGATCTCTAGTCTGTTTCATGATTCCTATTGGATCGAAGTATATGCCAGGACTTTCAGTGACTTGGTTGATGATATCAGACGTTGCAAGGGACAGGAGTGTAGATATTCTGAAATATATTAGACAAAATATTTAACTAATGTTATTTTTTTATATCTTAAAACTAGGTTTATTAGATTAAGGTAAATATTAAAATTAAATTAAATATTAGTTATTTCCGCTAGCTTCAATTCGTCATAGTGATATTTGACGTGACGGCGATTAACGAGAAGGGTCAACGTATTGTTGCCATTAATTTTTATCACTTTATGTGGACCTTTCCAGATAGGCGACAGAGCTTTATTCTGCCGCGGATGGTGTTTGATATACACCATATCGCCTGTTTTGTATTTTATAGGTCTAGTTCGTCTATCGTAATAGTCTTTTGATGTGATTTTAGATTTAAGAATGTTTTCGACGGCTTTCTCTCTGGAGAGTTTCATTCTTTGTTGAAGTATACGGACATAACTAGGATATGTAGGTTCTAATGCTGTATCATAAATAGAAGTGGGTATAAATGGTTTGCAACCAAATAATAATTCATATGGTGTATAATTTGTGGTGCAATGGACTGTAGTATTATAGGTTAACATTGCAGTGTAGACGTATCTCGGCCAGTCATTTTGGTTGTCATCAACGAAAGATTTTAAATATTCTTTTAGGGTCGCGTGACTTCTTTCTAAAGCACCTTGAGTTTGTGGATGATAGGGGCTGGACCATAACTGTTTGATTTTCAAAAAGGTACAAGTTTGCTTAAATAGTTCCGCTGTGAAATTGGTTCCCTGATCTGTAAGAATAGTCTTGGGGATACCAAACTGAGATATGAAATGGATTAAACACTCAGCGGTTTCTTCTGCCGTAGCATTTCGGATAGGATAGCCTGTTGAAAATTTCGTGAGGTCATCCTGAATTGTTAAAATGAACTTAAGCTTGGCCGCCCCTGATTCGGGCAATGGTCCGACAATGTCAAGTGACACGCGTTCAAAAGGTTGTGTAGATGTCGTTGTGATCTGCATAGGAGCTCGATTGGTTCTACGCAGGGCTTTATTTATTTGACATTGTTCGCATTTTCGGACATAGCCTTCGACATCTCTGCGCATATTGCGCCAATAGTATTTTTCCTGGATTCTACTTAGCATTCTATTTGAGCCTAAATGACCTGATATGGGAATGTCGTGGTTTTCCTTTAATATTTTAATGATTTCAGTTGGAGAAGGATAAATTATAGTGTTTTTGAAAATATGGACAGTGATTGAGGTGGTGTGAAACAAGTATGTAATTATATTATGAATCTTTGTAAAACTATGCGAATCAAATGGATTACGAAAGTCCGTTATAGCGAATTCGGTTGTGTTTTTATTAATTAATTCGAGTTTAAGATTTTTAAGGCTCTTAAAAATATCCTCATAGTTACACTGATCGAAGTGATGGACTTTTACAAAAGGTAAGTAAAATTTCACATTACTATTTTCGAAAGAGAGAAAGGAATGTAATGTCCTTTCTTTTTCAAGGATGTCCTTTGGTTCCGAAAGTATATCGATAACTTCCGAAATATAAGGATTTGACTCGTCAAGGTCAATGGAAGTCGGTATAATAATAGTTTTTAATTTTGTTTTTAATAAGTTTTCACTATGCTCGTGAATTATGGTATCAAATTGATTAAATCTATTATTTATTTTTTTCAGGCATTTAGTGTAAGTATCATCGTCGTTCTGGACTTCAGGTGGAGTTGGAATATCAAAATCTTCAGGGAGCTCAAGGTCATCGGGTAACTCAAAATTTTCAGGTAAGTCAATAAAGTCAGGTAAGTCGGGAATTTCAGGTATTCCGGGACTTTCAGGATTAACAGGAGGGTTTTCAGGCTGCTGAGGTGCAGGTGGAACACTCACAGGTGGTACTTTGTCGGTGAGTACGTGAGCGGTGTTTGGTGATTGAATGGATTTCACAGGGTAACGAGAAAGAGCGTCAGCGTTACTATTAATCTTACCCTTTTTATATTCAATCTCATAATCATATTCTTCGAGTTTTAATCTCCATCTAACTAGCTTGGAGCCTGGTTCTTTGCAATTGAATAACCACCTAAGTGGTTTATGATCAGTTACAATTTTAAATTTGTAACCATAAAGATATGGCCGAAATATTTTTGTTCCAAAGATAATGGCCAGGCATTCCTTTTCGGTTACGCTATAATTCGTTTCAGCTTTATTTAGTGTGCGTGAGGCAAAAGCAATTGGGCGGTCTTTTCCCACCTCGCCCTGAGAGAGTATCGCTGAAATAGCGTAATTTGACGCATCACATGTCAGGATAAAGGGTTTAGTGAAGTCAGGATATATTAAGATGGGTGCTGAGATTAACTTATTTTTTAATGTTTCAAAAGCGAGTTGTTGACTATTAGTCCAATCAAATGGTATATCCTTTTTTAACAAGGATGTAAGAGGTTTAGCTAGTTTAGAAAAATCTTGTAGGAAGCGACGATAATAAGACACCAAACCTAAGAATGACTTGACGTCTTTTGGACATTTTGGGATAGGAAATTCACTTACAGCTTTTACTTTTTCAGGATTAGGTTTTAAGCCTGCTTCACTTATGGTGTGGCCAAGATAGGTAACTTCTTTGCGAAGAAACTCGCACTTGTCCGGTTGCAATTTCAAGTTGAATTTCCGTAATCTCTCGAATGTGTGGGATAATTTCTGGACATGGGATGTAAGATCGTAGGAGTATATTACAATATCGTCTAAATAAACATAGCAATGTATACCTTGTAGGCCTGACAAGACTGTGTTCATGAGCCTCTGAAAGGTTGCAGGGGCATTTTTGAGACCAAATGGCATTCTAATAAATTCATAGTGACCTTCAGGTACACTAAAAGCGGTTTTAGGGACATCTTCATCTGAAATTTTAATTTGGTGGAAACCTGATGCTAAATCGAGAGTTGTAAAGTATTTGCTCCTACCTAGCTGGTCTAGGATTTCGTTAATCTGAGGGATTGGATAGCTTTCACCAATAGTGATGTCGTTGAGCTTGCGATAATCAATCACTATGCGCCATTTCTTTTTTCCTGACGCGTCAACTTTTTTGGGCACTATCCAAATGGGGGATGACCACGGAGAGGTGGATGGTTTAATTATCTTTTGTTCCAGCATCTTACTTATCTGGGTTCTGACCTCGTCTTTATGTACTTCTGGGAATCTATAAGATTTTACATTTATAGGTTGCGAGGAACTTGTTTTTATTTCATGCTTGATAGCACTAGTTGAAGTCAGTTCATCGTCAGGAAGGTAAAATATGTCTGCATATTGACTACAGATGTCATAAAGGACTTCAGACTCTTCAGAATTTAAATGGGAAGTTCGTAGCTGTTTAAGGACCCCGTTTGTTCTCTCGTAACAATTAGCGTTAGGTTGAGATAAGCATATTTCGTTCTTGGTTATCGGGATTAGGGTCAAGGAGAGGTTAGGATTTACTGAAATGGGTTTTTCAGACACGTTCAGGATCGATACATTTATTCGATTGTTACTTTTTAGCTTTACTATCGAATTAGCTACTAATAATTTATCAGAAATATGTTGGTCCAAGATTATACCTTCCTTAACTTCTGGATTTTTAACTGAACATTCTATGATGGTTTCGGTTCGTGGTTCTATTGTGTAAGACGGATGGTTGAATGACAACTTTATGTGATGGTGTGCGATTTCCAGCGTACCTGAATCATAATTTATTCGGCAGCCGCTCTTAATGAATAGGTCATTACCTATAATACCATCATAGGGAAGGCCTAAGTTATCAAAGATATGAAATTTGTGTAATACTGTGTATTCAGGGGATAGACTTAAGTCCAGAGTAAGGTTACCGTGACTCGTAATCGGGTCCTTTGAGTCAATACCTTTTATTCTGACAATGTCAACACCTAACTCAAAGGGTTTGGGTAGGCATGATTTCTTTAAGATACATAAGGAAGCTCCAGTATCTATCAAAAGGGTAAGTGGTTTCTTGCTGACAGACGACTGGGCGACGATATAGGGTAAGTATGTTTTTAAATTAGTATTTATTTCGTATACTTTATAATCATCTTTGTTTTCTTTTTCAGGGATACACATGGATTGAGGAGGATTGGAAATGTCTTCAGTTTGGGGCTGGTTACCCTGTCGCGTGACATTATGAGAGCTGCCAATTTGGGGCTGGTTACCCTGTCGTATAGCTCTTGGGTGAATGTCTTCAGTTTGGGGCTGGTTACCCTGTCGCGTGACATTATGAGAGCTGCCAATTTGGGGCTGGTTACCCTGTCGTATAGCTCTTGGGAGAATGTCTTCAGTTTGGGGCTGGCTACCCTGTCGCGTGACATTATGAGAGCTGCCAGTTTGGGGCTGGTTACCCTGTCGTATAGCTCTAGAGGATGAATGGTGATTGGATAAAGGATTAATGGCGTCGTCTTTTAATGTTCGTCTCGTGCGACACCCTGTCGAGACGTTTAGTAATTTAAATTGTCCTGATCAGATTGTAAGTCATTTGTAAGGTGGTTTTCTTCGTCATTCACGAAGTTTACATGGGGACTCTTGGGCTTAGAAGAATATTGTTGCGCGGGAGAATTGAATTTATTATTATATTTTTTATTATTATATTCGCGCAATTTACATTCAGCTAAAGTATGACCTTCTTTCTTACAGTATCTGCATACCGACGAATCTCTAGAGGAAGAAGGTTGATTATTATTATTAGGTAGATTTGGCTTAGGTGAAGGTCTATTGTTGTCTTTCTTAAAATTAACGTTTTGTTTGAATGAATGTTGTTGAATCTTTTCTTCAGAGATTGCATAGTTGACAGCCTCGTTCAAGTTTTTTGGGTCTCTACATCTTACGATGTTAGCTATACGAGGATGCAACCCTATGTTAAATGTATGAAGCGCTAGATCCTCCATCGCAGCCACTCTACCGACAAGTTCACTTTTTTTCATGTTGGAAATTGTTACTTCTGTAAGTAATTTGGATAAGCAAGTTTCGACTCGCAGATGAAATTGGCTGACCGTCTCTTGGTTAGTTTGATGACACTCTTGAAGCTCGGTAAGTAAATGGGCGTAATGCTTTCTCTCACCGAATTGATTTTTTAAAAATTCTTTGAGAGATGACCAGTTGTCAAAGTCTTTGATGGAACACGCGCTTTGCGCTTTACCATCTAGTTGGCTGATAATATATCTGAAGACAATGTCTTGCTGGTGTGATGACGATAAGGATATCGCATTATCGCAATTTACTAGGAAAGCATTTAATTTTTCTCTAGAACCATCAAATGGCTTAATAAATTTTAAGATAACATTAAGGGATATTTCCTCAAGGTCTTTTTTTGAATCTGATTTAGTCATTTTATGTACCTAAGATAACTTTCTGTGTAATAAAATACAATAACTATGGTCACGATATTAAAACTTTTGCCAACTGGTTCTAGACGGCTTATCAGTATTCCGAGTTCTAAGTAACCGAATACGTGGGCGAAGGATGTTTAGACTACGGTCTGGGCACCGTGTGTGTCAACAGATACAAAGTAACAGGAATTTAAAGTAACTTATGCTATGTTAATACGGTAAATCTATAAATAGGATTAAAATTAAGAGCACTGAACTGACTCACAGGACACAAAAACACTTCATTTTGCGGGGACACGGAGGACGTCTTGATCCTGGTCGGTGCTGGATACGAGCAGGTCCGTAGAATGCGCCTGCAGCGCGCTGCCCAGTACCACTGGCACAGTAGACAGGAGACGACTTGGATGAACCTCAAAAGGGCTCTGGATTTGGCCTCTTTTGAGCTGGAGTTAGCCTCTCGTAGGCCACTGGAGTAGGCCTATTTCAGCCAGGGTTGGCCTATCTTAGGCCGCAGATGGATGGTTGAGTTCGGGTCGTAGGTTTATGTAGCACACAAGATACACTTGGCACAAGGACACTTTCACTGGATAAAACTTCACGAGACGTTCCGCGGGATATAATCCCACCGCTGCCACCAATGTTAGGACACGTTTTAGAAATCCCTTTTTAAAAAAAACGATTATTGGTAGTTAATTATTTATATTAGTGAAAGGCACAAAACATAGTATTTAAACATGGAAACTTGGTCAATATTCTGACTTGCGACCTATCCGGTAGGAGTCTCAACCCGAACTGACTCTATTCCCCTACTAATGCACTAAGTCTAGAAAGGAATGATGATGTGGTGCTGACTAGGCATTTAAGGGTGTATTCTAGGGATGTAACAGTACGTATTAAAGTTTTGTTCATGACATTGATATTTTTTTTCGCGATTACGTTGTGGCCCCATGGAGACAGTTTTCCAGTTTGATGTACAACACCTCTAGTAAACGGGGACTGACTGATTCGTGAATATTAAAATTAAATCAAAAGTCAGATCAGCGGGTCGATTCTGTAAAAATCTCACCGTGAAATCATAAGTGAAGTAAGCTTGAAGTGAGCAGTGTCAATAGTGTTAATCCCTAATGACAGCTCACTCCATGCTCACTTCACACAAGTTTTCACGGTGAGATGTTTACAGAATCGCAGGGCAGATGGTACTATTATAGGCTTATATGCACTGAACATAAAAGTAGGTAAGTACTGAGTTTTATCAATATGGTCAACCAAAATGAGCATATGTAGTAATATAGCGTTTGAGGTTTCACGTCCAAAAATTGAAATCCAGTACATAAACCAAGATATCATAACCAAAAGCAATTTAAAACATTAATTCTATTAATAAAATATCGGCCTAACGAACCACAGACAGAAAATAAACGATGGAACACAAAATAATAATTGTGAAACTTCCTCGCCTAACTATGTAAATCAATTAGTCGGTTCGGAGGTCTTCAGAATAATTGGATCAAATGAAAAGCTCTCATTTCAATAAACAATCCATAGACATCACAGGTTAGGGCTGTCGCTCTTTTATTGTGATTTGATGAGTGACGTCACGAATATTGTCTATGAAGTTCCTGAACGATTGCTTTTAGCCATCGGTAGGTTATGAACTCTCGCCAGTGGTGTGGTAGATTCATGAATTGTTATGATAAATGATAAATGATTTATTTTCTGTAAGTAGGTTTGTACAAACACTTTTACATGTCAATCATATTTTTTTTAAACTAGATGAGACCGGTATTGCACCGGCCGGGACGATACCTATGTGATTACTCTGCGAAGAAAGGCCGAAACAAACTCAGAGGTCACGGTCTCTTTTAAATTCCAGACATAATCTTGGTCAGATCATGAGAAGACCATGTAGATTGGTGTCTGAAATGTTCTTTGAGTAAAGAACCACACAGATTGAGCGGACCTGTCCAGTCAGTGCTGCATTTGTCAAAAATCGTGCAGCTTAACTCAGAACTTGAGGACCCTCACGATGTTCTCAGGTTACGCAAAGCTACCGGAATTCTCCGTCAAAAAATTCTCAGTATTTGCATTGTATTATACCTTCTCATTATAACACATACTGTTAAGTGGTGTTAAATTGTGAAAGTCCTGTTGCACCCTACCTCAAAGCAAATTTAAGTACGAGATTATACAAACCTGTACCCTCTCTAAATACAGGGTCAAATTAAATTACCTAGCGAAAGTCCACAGACGTGATATCGTTATGTTAAGGTGATGAAACAAAAAATAAATTATTTTTAAGTTTTTTTTTTTTTGTCATCAACTTTTTTTGAGGTCATCAACCGTATTAATTGTAGTCATCAGTTTAAAAAAAAGTTTTTTTTCTGTGTAAACTTCACAAACATAATGATTAGGTATAGATACCTAAATACGACGAAACAATAAAAAACATATTTTCTCAACTCATACTTCTAATAACAACACCATCAGCGGTCGTTGACCCCAAAAAAAACATCAAAGGTTTTTATTTTTATTTTGTCGTGTTTAGATATCGATACCCATCACGTCGGCGGAGTTTGGCTAGCTAATTTAATTTGACCCTGTGTATTTGCATTGTATCTGCACGCAAGGGCAATGCGATACAAATTAGATTCATTCGTTACCCACTGGTTAGGTACCTAGTGGGTATCTATAAAACTTGTGCATGACAGCCCTACTTGTACTTGTGAACTTCTTGTATACAGATTTTAAGATTTAGTTGATGGAAACTAAATTAATGAAATATAAAAAGAAGTTAATACGTCTTTATCAGGTCTTTCAAGCGTATTCAAGAAAAAAACAACGTGTAACGTTAAATGCGCAAAACCTCAGACACCCCAACTGATTTTTAATTCAATTGACCTTTTTCAGAGAAAAAATGAATCATTAAACAAATCAGAGAGGTTTTATGTGCTGTTTTAGTTTTACTGGCAATTCTGATCGTTTCTTGCGTCTGCGACGACGCTCTATCGAGGGAGGAGTCGTCACCGGGCTGCTGCGCCGCGATGGCTTGACCTATTAATAAATAGACACGGCAACGTTTTTAATGAAGATTTTTTTGAAAAATGTGACCTATATTAAAAAGTGGTTCAATGGATTCTGCTCGTTATTCTGATCAAACTATTTTCAGGTTTTGTGCATTTAACGTTACATGTTGTATAGCTTGCCCAGATTAACATTAGTTTTTGATCCACACAAAACAGATGATTTCGTTCGAGAAAATCGTCAGTAGTCTTTCAAAAAAGCAACGAAATCTCACAAGATTCCATTACAAACACCTTCAAGAAATTAATTTCCTGGACTCCCATTACGCAAAATCCCATAACCATTCCTTTCATACAAACATAAAGTTCCCATATCCAAAAATCGGATATTCATCATTTTCACAACGGGCATCCCATACCCCTCTTCTGCCATGGGAAACCACAGCTGCGTACATTAAAATATCTTCAGCTAAAAACGTTTCTTTTGTACGCCTATGTCTAACCCGCGGCGCTCCTTGCTTTATTCCTCTGATAGTTTAAGTGCACTGTCATTGTGAAAATGTATGCGGATTGGGGATATGAATTGTACGAATCCTTGTTTTTAAATGGGGGAAATAAAATTTGAAACTTCTCTTTCAAGTTAGTCTAAGTAAAGTGAAGTTTCCCGTGACAGCTCTCATCCAAGGTTGTTCTACCATCGTTCATATTTCTGTCATCAAGCAGCAGTGGTGGGTTCTATTCTGTCCTAAAAACCATCATCATCATCTATTTAACAGCGAATTAAACGAAGTAAACCTGTAAATAACCAATGATATAAAATGATTAGCAATGAAGTCACTAACACAATTCCTTTCCACGTTCCTGTATCAACACAATTCTTTCACAACATACAGAAAACAATATTCAAGTTCGGTTCTCGCGAACGAGTTACGAAGACAATGCCTTGCGTCCAACGAAGATTGATTCCAACGAGGGTCGTCCATCACGTGATAGTGCCAACGTACACAGTGACTATACAAACCAACCGCCTTTCGTTAATAAACAAAAACTTGTCAGGAAACACGATATTAATGACTTTCGGAAAATTAAAGAATTATTAGAAGGCGAATCTGAATTTATGGCGAAGACTAGCGACTTTGGGTTTTGTTTCGAAAATGTTGATGAACTGTTCTTGGGCTAAGTTTTAAAACGTGTTAAAGTTACAATATGAGAACTAGCAGTGAAGAATTTAAAGTGGAACCTATATTAAAGTTCCAGACTTTACCTTTGTGGACCGTGTAAAATATACATATCATAATATATGTACATACTTTATAAATACACATATATATATTAACTGGGTCGTGAATAAAATATACTCTTCCAATGATGTACCCAAAAGGATACATGGTAACATACGACCAAATTACACTGACCTCAATACACTAACGACTTAAGTATAAACAGAGGGCAAATAAAACTGGCCAACACATAATGTCCGTTATAGCCAAAGTTAAAATAACATAAAAATATTATGGAGGTCACACATGCTGTCCTTCAGACGTCCATAATATTGCGGTCAGAGGCATAAACTCTCTGAAGTAAACTGAAGCCTATTTAATATTAAGATCGTCTTGTACTTTATCTTGTTTCTATTGTGCTATAAAAACGCATTAAGAATAAACTCGAATTGGAATTTTCCAGAAAATGTGGTTATTAAGAATGAAGAGGCGATTAAGCTTACTCTAACTAATACATTTGTACATGCAAAAGATTTAAATCGGTAGGTTTGCCCTCATGGTATTAATATCGCGTAAAAAGGTCCACACTGAGAAGAGTGAGGTTCACACATTCCGTATATGGCATTTCCATGGCATCTACGACATTGTGTGTGGCAGAGATCAAAACAAATCGGAATCGCGACCATCTTTCACCGCGGTAGGAATCGTTGGTAAATGCTTAAGAATTAATACAAACCGAGATAAATTCGGAAACCAAATAAATTCTAAATTAACCAAAGCAAAATCTTCAACATTGGAACCTTCACATGAGAATAGCATTAACTATCTGAAATATATGTATTTGTTCTACAAAATTTTCTAAGACATTTTATTCAGAATCTACTGCATAGTGACGTCGCAAAATAGCGAGCTGCGAATTAAACATAATTCTCAACTCACATCTCTGAAACTTCTATTAAGAAAGAAATAAGTTTCGCGCTCCGAAATTAGATTCAAGAAACTAATTTACCCACAAATAGAATTGTTGTATAACTACTTATAGAAACTTAAAGTGCTGCTTTTATAGTATAACTGATTGAAATTTAAATTAAATTTAAAGTAAATGGGCTGAAATTTCAGGTGGGCTAACTTTTATAATTTGCTTATGATTAACTTTCTAAGGTGCTACTACACTAGTATATACCTACTTATACTTTCGATTCCCGAGTCCGGAAAAGTGTTATTGAGTTTTTCTATTAGGAATTTCTTAGTAACAGCCCGGAGTTTGGAAGTTGGCGGTTTAATACCCCCGTGCCTCGGAAAGCACGTAAAGCCGTTGGTCCTGCGCCTGATCTCTCCCCGGTCGTGTCGGATTGCCGTCCCATCGGACTATGAGAGTGAGGGAAGAGGGAGTGCACCTGTGTCTGCGCACACACTTGTGCACTATTATATCTCCCGCGCCGAAGGCTAGTCTCCGTTGAGATTGGCCGCCGTGGCCGAAATATGGTCTGGAGGATTTTATTTATTTTACTTATAATATGTTACGATAGATGTACGTTGCGTATTTCCAAAATATTCGGAGATATTTCTTGTCTTGCTAATAATCTGGTTACAAACATAAAGGAACCTCCATTATACAAAAAACTCACCGAGGTTTTGCTCTGTAAAACCGACCAGCAAATAAAATTCTTCCCCAAAATAACAAAACGTGGTAACCTCCAATTTCGAAACAATACAAAATAGAAAAAACCGGGCCAGTCTCGAGATCAAACGGCCAGATACGTCGCCTTTCAATCAACCCTCTAACGCAAACCTAACATTAAAAACACTACCTAGAATTTTGAACAAATTTCACGAAGTCCTATCTATCTGACACCCCCATTGATCGTGAAATAAAAAGGCAGTGTTCACAAGGGGCGGAGAGACGCATTAGGCTGCGTTCAGACGGCAGACTGCGTCGCCCGCGGGCTGTGCCGTAATCAACGGGGCTTTGTACGAAGAGATGGGAATTACAGATACGCAACGGCCCTAGGCAGTGCGGACCCGTTGTGATTGCGGCGGGCGAGTGCCGCGGTCTTTATATTTATGTCCTGATGGTGCATGTGAATAAAAGTTTATTGGAGATAGTATAGTGGGTAGGATGCAATTGGTTGTTGTTGTTGCGTCTGGGTGCTGTTTTTATTTATTTATTTTACCATTTATGTACCTACACACATATATAAACAGACAAGAAAAAAAAACAGAACAGAAAAATAGGTACAAAGGTGATGCTTATTTCTTAAGAAATCTCTTCCAGCATACCTGCTATAGGACATTAGATAGAGAGACATTAGTAGACAGCGTATATGAGGAATGTGACAAACTATGTATTTTTGTGGTTTTCTCCACTTCGCTGTGTCTCGTAATTCCAGCTATATTAACATTGATTGCAAACACGACTATTCAAAAACAAACACATACCTACATGATAACATATGTAGAGTTACGAAAGACGTCAAGTTTCCAAAGAAAAAAAAACTTGTATAAGTTTCCCAGTCAAGTGACTCTCCCATGTAAACGAGGCTCCTCACATATGTTGGAACACATTTTGTTCACACGCCTTTGCCGCCCACGTCACCGGAGAAGCTTTTGTTCTTTCCATTAGGCCTGAATGCTAACTGTGTCTGAACACACCCTTGTCGAAAACTTGCCTGATGGACGAACGGCGAGAAATCACTTGAAGTTGAAGATGGTCAATGTATTGGTTGTGTAGTGAAAGCCAATACGAGTATGATAGGTTGATTTTCGTTGAAAAAGATACATAGATGTTGAAATAGAGTTGCTTTGGAGAAATATCCATGAGATACCTTTGCAACCGTATTTTTCTTATATAGGTATAGAGTCTTCTTTGACGAAAAACTATAACAGTATCGTATAGTAGTAAAAACGAAAATCTTTAAAATGAACAAGGTTTTATTCATTCTAAATGAAACGATCTGTTAATAGCTTTAAGAGTTACATAGCTCATAGTCTGTTTACCGGTCTTTTTACCGACACTATTCTACAGGGCAGTCAATTTTCGCAAAAAGTAAAGTTTACCCAATTACCAAGTACTATACTGTGGTGAATAGAATAGAATAGTATTTCTAATTTATTCACCGCAAAAAAATCCTTTCCCATTCTTTAAACATTAGACACGATTGAAAAACTTACTTTACATTACCCCTCTTCTTAATCAATACTCCGCAATACACACTAGATAATCCAGTGCTAACATAAGGGAGTTTATTTATAAAAGTTGCTTAAATTTAAGATACGTTTAAACGTCAAAAATGGTCAAAAACAGTAGCTAGTACTTACTTAACTTTAAGTTACGTTAAATGATAAATTTACTAGGTATTTACATAGTTTAAAAAGCTAACAGTCTTAAAATGATAATAATAATTATGTACAAGTATATACTTGCCTCCTTTTTATATAAAAAGGAGGGCAAATAATGAAAGGGCATCAAAAAATTCGTCCGTATCGCTGTCAATAGGAAACGTGTCCAAAAGACTGGCAGCATTACCACGTCGTATGGCAATGCTGATTCTTTGGCCAAAAAATAGGCTAGCCCTTTGGTCTGGTCACGTGAAGAGTCTACCATCCGCTTGGCGATGTACCGAAATAATAGGTGGGCACTCGAACCCCATGCCCCTAGTGTTTCAACCCCAAACGGCTCGAACATATAAGTTCCAAAGAGTGTTTGAGTTGGAGTATTTGATGCTGGCAACGTTTATATTATATAATAAACGGGCGCATCTACTAGCATGCCTCTTTGATAAACTCTGAAGCTCACCTGCGCAGAACACTAATAGCTACGCTCACAAAACAAACATAAACTGTACATTCAATACACGTCGCACCAAGTCTCATAAGTCGAACGACAATTTTAGTTATTTATAGGATACATTGACACTTATTGGTATTGTCAAGTAAGAGGCATGTTTACGGAGCCAGTGATGGATGGCGTGGCATCAGAGCCGAATCAATCTTCGTTCGTCGTGAGCGTTATCAAACAGTTAGGTAAGTCAAAAGCCGTACAATGTTTGGAGAGGACATTAAAAGTTATTTTGTAATGCTGTTGTAGCTAGGTTGTCTTTAGTTGGACTGGGGACGCAATGGATACTTAAGATGTTTATAGTTCTGACTTTTTTGTAACAAAATGTTGACTCTAGTTATAACAAATGCACGACTCATATTTTACATTAGCTGCGCCTCGCGGTTTCACCCGCATAAGTCTCGATCCCGTGGGAATATCAGGCTAAAAAGATTCTATGTCATGATCGAGGTACAGCCGTTTTAGCGTGAAAGCGTAACAAATAAACATGGAACCATACAAAAAATCAAATCTTTACTCTTTATAATTTAGGGAAGAAAAAAGTAGAAGATTAGATAATTTAGACCAGTGAAAAACAACCACTTTCTTACTATAACCTAGTAGTTCCCTTATCATACTGCAATCACCGATGCAGCTGCAAAACACATTCTATATACGAGTATAGAGAATATGTTTAATATGTATAATAATGTAATATTCCCTCAGCCTTTGACTGCCTTTAAACCTATTAAATATTCAGAAACATAATACCTACACATGGAACCCAGTAAAGACCAAAACAAATTTAACGACACACAAACTCACGCCTTCTACCCATGGGGGCAGGCAGAAACTACAGAACGCCATCTGCTACGACCCTTACATACTTGACCCTTACATACTTACACGCCGATTGTGATCGCTATGCACCTGATATTTTAACAATTTCTGCGTAAATGTATGAATAATATAATACATTGAGAGGAAATCAGCTAATGGAAAACAAAAATGGATTCTTTCACAACAACAGTGTAAATCAAATCCATAGACATTGAAGCTAACAATTCAACAAGAACCATAGAGATACCAATCTATGGAGTATCCATACCCCAGTAACGGTACGAAGCCAAACTAAACGCCCCTAAAAAGTTATTTCATCGCCCATTGTACCAGTATAACTAGACATAAAAGCTGAAACCACGAAAAAGCCAAAGTACCGAAATGCCCCGCGTAGGGCGGGCGCGCATTTTCCACCCGGAAGTTCGCTGGGCGCATTCGAACAGCGGATTTATGGCGCCACATCCGCTTCCGCCCCCCGTGACATACACATTATATCGATTCTCGATTCATTCATATTTTTTGTTAGTGCGACTATTCGATGTTTTTCGACTGACCATTGTATACGTAGCCAAGTTTGTATCGCTGTTATCACAATGTCACTGAAATAAAATAAGAATGTGGACTTAAAATATAATGTGATCAGACTGATATTTTATGATTCAATAAAAGATATAAAACGTATCATTTTGCAAAACTGTGTAACGGCTCTATTAAGAATACTATTTTATTTATTCCTATTTTATGAGAGGAAAAGATCTGAACCCATAGTTTAGCTATAAAGTTCCATGGAATTCATAGATTTTATATATGGGAATGACACAATTTATCAGTAGATACAGCATTTTCAACGCTAAACGCGTTTTCTAGTAACAAGGTTGTGAAAAGCCAACTTTACACCAAGAAACTGGGCCATAATTTTTTTTTTTTTGGGTGGGAAATTATCAAATAACTTCTCCCGCTCTGGGCGGAGCGGCAGGGTGTGTCAGACTTTTACTGACTAAAACCCACCCGTATTCCTTCAGTTGCCTGTGCCAAGGGCCACGGTAACTCTTTCGAACAATCCGCGACCCTGGCAGTCGAACAATCCGCGACCCTGGCAAAGGTTCTGAGATCCTTACATCTATCTAGGTCCGTCATTCGTAGATCTTTGACAGTTGTTACGGGTAGTCAGAAGCCCAAAAGTCCAACAACTAGTGTCACTAGGGGGTATCGTGTTACACAGTAACTGGGTGATGAAAGTCTGATAGGCAGTCGCTCCATTTAAAATACTGGTTTTCAGCTGCATCCGGATAGATTGGAATCCGTCCAGCACCCTAATTGCGTAACACACTATTACTCTCAATTTGTATAATTTTGAAGCATATTGCTAATCCATTGCTCCATATGTTCGAAAGTGTGTCTGCTCAACAACGTAATTAACGCAATGAATGTTGTTGAACTGTCAAAATGAAATCCATTGCTACTGATAGTGTGTTACGCAATTACCCTGTCGAACACAGTTGGAAAAAGGGTAGGCAGATTGATTGATACTTTAGGTATTTATTTTTCCGAAACCAATCCCAAACTTCCATGCGCTTAACCCAGTTCCAAAATGTCACATCTCATTAGCATTTTTATCATACACGTGGCTTGTTCTTATCATCCAGGAAAGCATACACAAGGAAAACACAACACATAGCTAATGCTATATTTACTAAAAGTACATTACGTTTACCCCCGAACGCCATAACGGGCTGTTTCCTCTGTATAACCCCGAAAATCGATACGCACACTTAATTTTGGTTCAGGCATTCGTTGCTTATCTTCTTACGTAAATTTTTAAACTCTAAGGGAATAGAACGTTTGAGGCAACAGGCTAGAGAATGTTGTAGAAAATTGGCTAGATTGTTTCTCCAAAACATAGATTATTTCGGCCTAAAGTGATTGGTATACCAAAATATCGTTATAGTAGCATTTTGATCATTTGAATCACCATTCAAGTACTCTTTGAAGTTTTTAGCCTGCAATGACTCAGTTCTGAAGCTATGTAATCTCTCTTATTTTCCAGGTGGTTTATTTTCCATTTTATAAGTCGCCAGTACCATAGGGTTATAGATTTTGTCTATTCCGCGAACTGTGTTGATAAGCAAATGTCCTGGAAGGCATTCCAGTGCAAACCGGCACAAGCTAATTGAATTACGATTTCTATAGACAATCCACGTATTATATATTATATACTATTTATATACGTAAAACACCAAGTATTTCTTAGCATACTCAGACATACATATTTTACAAACAGTCCATGGATACCCCTAAAACCCGGCAAACACAAAGGCATATTAATTAACAATTGAATAACGCCACAAAAGCCAACGAGTCCCACAAAACGACCGCATTAAGAATAATAAATACAGTTTATTCGTAATTATTCGAGTTTATTCGAACCGTCCAATAAAATAACTGTCTAAATATCGGTTGAGGGGTTCTCTGCCTACCCTCTATTTCCCTTGGTAGTGTTTAGGAGTAAGTTGTGGTAATATTTCCAATAGTAATCGGCGGTTAGCACCTGAGGTGCCTCCTGCAGCTTAGAGTCGATTTTATTTTAATATTATTCCATTCAGCCGAATTAGATACTTTAAAAGGTATTGTGGGGTTACTGACAATATATTGAATTTTTTATACGTTAAAGACCTGATTTTTTGTGTGAGTTTATTTGCTTTTTTAAAATCCATTCGGGAACCAGTAGACTGCCAGTAGACTGAATTATTTATTTAGTTCTTGCCAAACGATATTTTGAGCAATCAAGAATACCCTTGGTCGAATAAAAAAAAAATCGGTCAAATGCGAGTCGGACTCGCACATCGAGGGTTCCGTACAAATTTGTAGCTATGTAAATACTACATGACATTGCTTCTTGCCAAATTTCACGATTCTAGATCAACGCGAAGTACCCTATAGGTTTTGATTCCCTTGCGAGTGTCAAAATATTGCCAGATACTGCAAACAGGATGCTTGTGTGAATATGTATATTTAAACACGTATACCACTAAACGGGATCCTGCAAAAAACCGTACCTGCAAAAAACGGGATTTTGCCGTGGGAAAAATCCCTAACAATATATAACGTCACAGTACAGTTATAATAACGTAACACGTATTGTTACGTTTTGGGTACGATTGTCAAATACAGACGCTAGCACATCAAGCTACTACAATCTGCCAAATTTCTTTAAAAGATTTTCAACTTTATCGCTACAGTATAAGGTTCAAAATTGATTGGGAAAAAATTACAGTTCCGGGTAGCTTGATGTTGGCGTTTATACATATTATGTCCCATAAATGTAAAGTATAGTCCGTCGTGTGGGTATAAGAACTCAAGTGCTGCTTACTGTACAGGCTGCGGCCGCAATCTCTTCGATTTTCTATTTTTAGTTCACCTGGTTTCTTTTCAAACGGGTTTGTATTTATAGCATAAGTGCTGCTTAAATAGACGTATATGCTTAAAATCTACATATATGTTTTTAGGTTGTATTGCCTTGAGCTGAAAATACAGCCGATACAGTAGGTAAAAGGGCGCCACTGCACACTATACAACTAATAAACATCAACTTAGATAAACTCGAAGTTTCTTATTTGTTATAGCTTAGAAACCAGGGCTTAAAGTCCATATAACGATCTCATTACATGAACTTTTTATAGGCGGGGTTATGGTTACAGCATCGCAAAATAGGTCAATGTCACACACAAAGTAAGTTTAATTTTCTTATTTCCCTGCAATTGTAGTTGTCGCCTATAAAACAGAAAAACAATGCAGTGTGGCGATACATATATCGTTAATAATAGAATAGAATGGAATACTCTTTATTATGTACACCATAAAGATTACAGACATAAATATAGAAATTTTACGTACTTATAAACCAACCTCCCAAAATACACAAAACAACAACAAAAATAAAATGCAGTTCAACCCTCCACTGCAAGATCAGAGCACTCACAAGCACAACACAGTCACTTAAAAACCGTTCCCGCATTCATCTGCTTTCAGCTTTATATCGCGATGCGATCGGTCGCATTGACCCAAATGAGCAGGCATTTGGCGACACGCCCGCTACCGCATGTGCCCGAACCGCGGAGGGTTATGCGATACTTTCGAATTGAGTGCCATCCATAGACGGGTATGATAGCTGTTTCGATAGTAATTGGAGTTGTGGTGAAGCAATGGATCGTGATATGGGGAAACTGTTGTGTGTATTTTTCTGTTCTTAATTTTGCTGAATACTATCTAAAGGTTGAAGCTATTCTATGTTGGTATTTACTTTGGTACATTTTGAACGAGAATAATGTATTACTACAGAGGTCATATTAAACGTACCTAGTTATTGTAATGTTTTCAATGAGAACCTATTTAGTTGTAGTCTAGACATTTTTCATAAGCTCTTCAAAAATAGATAGTCTACGTAATGGTAATGACAGCGCAATTAGGTATCTACCTTTGTTGTAGAAGTTATTTAACATTACGAGTAAATAAGTAATTTTATTTACTTAGGGCTGTTTTTTCAATAGTCAAGTAATATGCGGACGAGTACTTCGACGCCTAGTTCCTTTTTTTTTGTATTTTTATATAGTTAGTTAGTTTTTTTTTATTTTTTTTTTTATTTTGTACTTAGTTTAAATTGTATGTAATTTATATGGTGTACATAAGCTGTTATTAAAATTTAATGCTAGCCTTAAAATATATATATATATATACCTACAGTAAGAAAAATATGTGGAACTATTCATATTTAAGACTACGTAGGTATCATATTTTATAATCAAATAACTTTAATCTGAGGAACAATGATTGCCGTTTGACAGCTTTTGTATAGGAATATAACAAAGTATTTGTTTTTCTTCAGATAAAACTTATCTGACTATTGAAAAAACAGCCCTTAGGGCTGATATTACAATTGACAGATAATTTTTATTCGTGGAATAAAATTGACGTCTGACAGCCTTTATATAGAAGAACTGTCATCATCATCTGCCTAGCCTTTTCCCAACTATGTTGGGGTCGGCTTCCAGTCTAACGGGATGCAGCTGAATACCAGTATTTTACATGGAGCGGCTGCCTATCTGACCTCCACAACCCAGTTACTGGGTAATACGATACCCCTATAGGTAAGACTGGTTGTCAGACTTTAGGGCTTCTGACTACCCGTAACGACTGTCAAAGATCTACGAATTACAGCCGGGACCAACGGCTTAACGTGCTTTCCGAGGCACGGAGGAGTCTCGGTATGTAAAGATGGTCACCCATCCACAGACCAACCGCGGCAAGCGTAGATTAACCTGATTTATCGACCTGTGCGGCTGTTATTATTTAGCCACGGGCCCCTCGTATATGTTCTTATAGAAGAACTGTCAAAAATTCAAAGTTATTCCTCGGATAAATTATCTGGCCTTGGCAAAATCAGCCCTAAATGGTATGTATATATCTTATGTAAACACTACAATCTCCATAATTTGGTCGTCAAATTAAAAAAAAAAACAAGTATCTAAGGCGTACATTTTTAGGAGACCTAAGGCTGTACCTAAAACTATACATTACAAGAAATGTATACTTTTTAACTATACATTTCTTGACGTTTATAACACATTTGCTCGTAAAAGGTCTCTTACTGCACCAATTTCAATATCGTAATGTATCTCATTACATAATTGTGCGTAATTGTAATGTAAAGCGCACGGTTTATCAAGATGCTCTGTCTAAAACGAACGGTACTTTTTTAAATCTTAGCAAAGAGTTTTTATGTCAGAAAAGTGGTCAAAATTTTATGAATAAAATTAACTTTGGGAGATAAAATATAATAAATAAACATTTAATTCTTTAATTTAATTAATTTTGACAATTAATTACAACCATTTATTTATCTGTAACAAAAAGACAAAAGTATTAATTTACTTTATTAGTAATACTGGCTGTTTTTTGTGCCTTTGCCATAAACAAAAGACGCTGATGCGCGCGCATCGCTAATTTGTGAAACAGTAAAAATTATTATTATTAAAAATTATTATTTTATTTATTTCCTCACAAATGTGTTGTAAAACGTCGTATGACATACGTGCGGTTTGATTGTACCCACACCTAAAGTAAAGTAAATTTAGCAAGAATCGTTGAAATCTCCACACTGCATTTACATTAAATTCCTAAAAATATACACCAGCTAAATAATTCCTCGAAATTGTGCTTCTAAAGAACCTAATCTTGTGAGGTCAGTTGGTTTCACTACACTTAGCATACAGTCAGGTTTTGCATTTTACATTACAGTGACTGGAAAAACTAATGTTAAATTTAATTAATTATGTTAAAATCCACAACTTGGCATTTGAGCATTTGGATTTAGGACGAAAATAAATGAAGAATAGCAAAAATCGGGGCTAGACAAAATCTTATACAAAGGAAAAGAAAATTTTCGTGTACAAAATTCTCGTAGTCAAGTTTCGTAGCAGAAACTTCGTAGCTCTACGGCGTAGGCGAAATAGCGTAGACATCTAGTGGCTACGCCAGCAAAATGTCATAGGCAAGGCATCACAAACGTGTTTCGAAACGTTGCAGGCGTTTCTAATTCTATATACAATGTGTATTTGATGAGATATCGTAGTCAAGTTATGGTGGGAATTTGCTGAAAACAACCCGGCAGCTAGGGCATGAACTTAAAAATCAGTTTATGTATTTATATGATTTTTTCATGAGAACACCAAGTGAATACAACATTAATCAGCACACTCTAACAACACGTATCATAAACAGTAAACACGTACCGACAGCCAAAGGAATACATAATTAAATTCATTAAATCACTGGCCGGCACAGAATGCGTAATGAAAAACACTGGACCATCGGAACGGCGATCACGTCACATAAATCGAACTATTTTTATTGGCAACTGGCTAGCGTTGGCAAAAAACGGGTGTGCCGACTATTTGATTGCTGAAGTATGTCCATATTTTTTGCCAACGTTTTATGTTTTGCAGCGCCATCTGACGGGCGGCGTATAAGTCGCGCGCAGATGTCGCCCCGAACGACCCAAACTAATAAATGAGAACGCCCTGCGGGAAATTAAAAATAGTTTGGCGCAAATCAACGCTTGAGGGCTGAATTTTGAACTATAACTTTGTTGGCTCTCATTGTGTTTATGATCGAACTCGTATCGGAAGGATGTATAAGTTTTCAATTAAATTCCTTACGTTGCCATCCGAGCAGGCAGCTACGTATGTATTCTATCTAAATGTGATTTTACTCCGAAACGGGGAGTGATCTCCCAAATTGACATAAAATTACATGATTTGAATAGCAAATGAGATAATATCGATTGGTTGTTACTTGTTTACATAAATAACAGTGCCACGGCTCAGCTCATAGACATGTTTATTTATTTAGATGGAGAGAATCACAAATGAGAACATTCAGTTTTATTGATTTAATTTATTTATGAGTTGGGAAAAAATAAAGATAGAACCGATTCTCAAAAACGGTTTCGTTTTCAAGTAATTCGATACGTAGGTAAAGACTGTTTTTACTCCGTGACGCTAGCACATCAAGCTATCCGAAACTGTCAAATTTTCCTAACCAACTTTGAACCTAATGCTTTAGCGATAAAGATTAAAATATATAAAAGTATTTTGACAGATTGTAGTAGCTTGATGTGCTGGCGTCTGTACATTCCATCTTGGCACATATTTTATTACGTACCGGTACAGTCGCGAACGTTACAAACAACAACTTTGTTCCATTATTGGCACTTCCAATCAACTTTCGTCGCCTTTACCTGCACAAGTTGCAAACAACAGTTAGTTCACAAAACTTACGTTCCCATACAATACCGAATATTTTTGTCGCAATATTTTGCAAAAATAGTACAAAGTGAATGGAGGCGAACATAAATGAAAAGTTGCACAACTCCAAAACATTTTTGAGCGGTTGTTCTGATTTACAATTCTATATTTCTTCGAGTTTTCATAAAGGCAAAGTGGGTAGTGCCCATATTTTTATGTTTTATGGGTATTTTTATATCTCGTGCCACAGGCAAACAATGGAGGTTTTAGTACCAGCTTTGGCAATCAGTTAGCTTTACTGTTATAGGAGTGGTCTAAAGGTTTCCAATTTTTATATTAAATCTATGAACAAGAATAACTTCGACGAAAATTATATCGTAGTTCGGTAGCTAGTTGAAATATTTGAAAACTTTCGCATTTAAAGTGCCATTTATACTGCATTCTCACAAATCTTTTCAGTTTTTTTTAAGTGTTTGTAATCGGCCAAATTTTCCAGTGACAGCTGTTGTTTTTAGATATCACGACATATTTTTAATATTTTACCATATAAAAGTGACTGTTATCGTCATGCGTTCCTTTCGAAGCATGTGTTGTGTAACTGTGAGTGATAGACGGAGGAATGATGTCATAAGGATTCGGTGCAGTTTAAAAGAAATTGTAGTCACGAGGATTGAAAAGAGTATGCTTATATCGCTACCTTGGGGTAGAAAGGTAGTAAAAGCCATAAAGGGTTTATGGATTTTACGACTTTTCTACCCCAAGATAGCGATATGGTTTGGCCATGCTGAGAGAATGAATGAAGGGCGACTAACAAAAACTATATACAAGGCTATGACTTACATGGCTAAGATTTACAAGACTAAGATTTACATGGCTAAGATTTACAAGGCTAAGATGTTTAAAGCAAGATGTGTGTGAAAATGCCAGGAGCGGATGTCAGAGGGGGACATATAACGATCTTATTGGTGATGTTCTTAAGAAGAATCAGGTGCGTAGTGCTCACAACCGGCGTGCGTGTGTGACCATATGTATGAACGTAAAAAAAAATATGTAATGGTCGTAGCAGATGGCGTTCGGTAGTTTCTGCCTACCCCCATGGGAAGAAGGCGTGAGTTTATGTGTTATGTGTGTTACCGTCAGTAATGAAGCACACTTACCAAAAAGACACCTCGCCAGTTAAAAACTTTTCCAAACAGCATGTCGATTCTGTAAAAGTCTCACCGTGAAAACTTGTGTGGAGTGAGCTGTCAGTGTCATCGCACTGATGCTAGGGATTGACTTAGCAAACATTTGCAATCATAATCGAGATTTTAATAATATTTTTATGCTAATTCTATTGATCATATTATATAATTTCAAAACTAGTATTTTTTTTAATAAAGTAGCAAAACAGAAACTTAGTCAGAATATCAATTTTGCTTTTTTTTTTTCTTTTATTACTTATGTTAAAACCCCACAAAATAGTAATGTTTTGACAATTAAAATACTAGCTTTGCTAAAATTATATAAAAAGATCAACAGAACTAACATAAAAAATATTATTAAAAGCTTGATTATGATTGTAAATGTATTCTTGGTCAATCCGTAGTATCAGGTGGGATGACACTGACAGCTCACTCCACGCTCATTTCACCTAAGTTTTCACGGTGAGATGGTTCCAGAATCGCACTGCTACTGCAAAAATATCTCGCAGTAATAACAAGCAATAGAATCACTAACGGACCCATTTCGAAGGCTATATTATAACCTTTTAAATAAACTGTCCAGGAAGTTTCCACGGAAATACTCTTTTCGCTGACATTATCGAGTCCAACTTCCTAGTTATCGGACTTCACAATCAAAATATGAATATTTATTCCATGCCGAAATTAACTCGATCGCCCTTCGTTTCGTTCATTTTCGTTCATTCGATGCTTTTTGCCACAGATATCAATAGAATGGAAATTATTGGAAAATGTGGCGTTTTTAATTGATATTTTTATTAAGTTTTTGGAACATGTTTTAGTAAATTTTCATCTAAGTGTTATTTTTAATATCACTCTTTTTATTGTGATCTTCTAATTTTTATATATGTCTGTTTCATTACAAAACAAGGCTTGTTTGTATATCTGTCCTAACAAAAATTTTAATACATGTTATTGTCAAAAAATCCAATATGCGACAACCAAAACCGACTCATAAAGTGTTTCCTTAATATTTTCATGTAGGATAGGTACATGAATTGTTGTAGCTTGTTCACAAGCTAAACTAAACTTAAGTTCATTGCATGTTTTTCTTTCTATTTCATAAAGAAAAGGACAGAAGATAAATATTAGTTTAGTCCTGTCAAATTAGTCAGCGCCTGACGTAAATTGACGTATTTTTAGTAACCATTTTTTTAATCGCGTCTAAACTTTTCTATGGAGTATCGTAATTTGACAGGACTGAACAAATATTTATCTTCTGTCATTTTCTTAATGAAATAGAAAGAAAAATATACACTGAACTTAAATTTAGTTTAGCTTGTGAACAAGGAAATCGGCGTCAATATTTAGCAATTTTACGACCGATATTGAGAAGTTGAGTAAACCGATTCGTAAACCTTGTATGTGTAGTTAAGATTATCCTTTATACACACTCATATTATTTAGACATTCTTAGATATTGTTAACTAACAAATAATTTATTTACTTCAGTTTATTTAGTACTAGCTTTTTTAAGCGGCAAGCGGGAAATGGTCTTTTGAGTAAAGAACCACACAGATTGAGCGGGCCTGTCCAGTGTCCAGTCAGTGCACGCATTTGTCAAAAATCGTGCAGCTCAACTCAGAAGTTGAGGAGCCTCACGATTCGACGAACAATACCAATGAAAGGACATTTGGGTAGGCCGCATAAATTACTCGAACTGACTTCATTCGTTCGATTAAGAGCCAACAAAAAGCAAAAAGAACAAAACACAAAGCCAGCAAGTAATGACTTGCATAGACTTGTTCTTAATATGAGACCAATTTCTTCTGCAGACATGACACCCATATTTCATTAAATCAAATCTTCATAAACAGATACGTTATCAATCTTATTCTCACTCGTCGCTACATGCGTCATATCTAAAATACATATACACCCTATGTAATCCAAACCTCACACAGAAACACCCCTTGCACCGCACCTACGTAGGTTCTTAAGAGTGGCGGATAATATTTATTTACACAAATAAATCGCGTCGTCAAGCAGCGCGGCGTCTGCGAAGATCGTGTGCAGGAAATTAAAATCAGCAGCAGGTGCGAATAATGAGATTCCCATTACTCACACCCCGCTCGCCTGTACAAGTTTTCTTGCTAAATTAACGCTATAATCTAGGATATCTTGGCGGAAATCTGAGAGCAAACATTTGGCGGGTTTTAGTGGAAGACTTTTATTTTTGGGACTTTTTACCTCGTCTTTAGCAAGCATTCTTTGATAAAATTTAGAGTATCTATTCAACGGTTTCATGAGTAGAAACTGCTAACTGATGTGTCTGCCTTCTCAGTGATGGTACAGTTTACGAATTTTAGACTTTTCTCGTACATTTTATACTTCCCAATCCCGTCGTACCTACAGCTGGTCGGTTCTGTTAGAATCTCACGGTGAGAAGCTAAGTGAAGTGAGCTGTCATTACATCTGATGCTAGGGAATAACACTAATGACTGCTCACTCTAAGCTCACTTCACCCAAGTATCACGGTGAGATTTTTACAGAATAGCACTACAGTTTATTTCTGGCCATGTACAAGATACCGGTTATTCAAAATTTCCGTTCAATCGTTAAAAACTAACAAACTTGTGTGGGGTTGACAAGTCACGAACAGTCTTCACTGTTTGACTTACTAAGTCAAAACAAATCTAAAAAGTAACACATTTTTATGTGTTTTTAATAAATATAGGTCACTTTTTCATGTTACATCAAATTGGAATATTGTGGGTAAGATATTTTAGTAAGTGTCAAGTTACTCTTCATTTGGGACTACAATATCCTTTGACACGCACACAATGGTTATAAATCTTCAATACAATCTAACACTAATATAATGTACAAGTATACAACGGTAAAACAAAAAGGGAATCTCATTGGGCATCAAAAAATTCGTCCGCATCGCTGTCTGTGGGAAAAGTGCCCAAAAGGCTGGCAGCGTTGCCACATTGGATGGCAGTGCTGATTCTTTGACCTAAAAATAAATTATTATAAATATCATACTTTTCAATTTCATAATACTTACGTGGCACTCAATCAACTTGAAATTTAATACCACAAGACTAGTATTAATAGACACTATAAGTTTAGTACTCTTCACTGTTTGACTTACTAAGTCAAAACAAATCTAAAAAGTAACACATTTTTATGTGTTTTTAATAAATATAGGTCACTTTTTCATGTTACATCAAATTGGAATATTGTGGGTAAGATATTTTAGTAAGTGTCAAGTTACTCTTCATTTGGGACTACAATATCCTTTGACACGCACACAATGGTTATAAATCTTCAATACAATTTAACACTAATATAATGTACAAGTATACAACGGTAAAACAAAAAGGGAATCTCATTGGGCATCAAAAAATTCGTCCGCATCGCTGTCTGTGGGAAAAGTGCCCAAAAGGCTGGCAGCGTTGCCACATTGGATGGCAGTGCTGATTCTTTGACCTAAAAATAAATTATGATAAATATCATACTTTTCAATTTCATAATACTTACGTGGCACTCAATCAACTTGAAATTTAATACCACAAGACTAGTATTAATAGACACTATAAGTTTAGTACTCTTCACTGTTTGACTTACTAAGTCAAAACAAATCTAAAAAGTAACACATTTTTATGTGTTTTTAATAAATATAGGTCACTTTTTCATGTTACATCAAATTGGAATATTGTGGGTAAGATATTTTAGTAAGTGTCAAGTTACTCTTCATTTGGGACTACAATATCCTTTGACACGCACACAATGGTTATAAATCTTCAATACAATTTAACACTAATATAATGTACAAGTATACAACGGTAAAACAAAAAGGGAATCTCATTGGGCATCAAAAAATTCGTCCGCATCGCTGTCTGTGGGAAAAGTGCCCAAAAGGCTGGCAGCGTTGCCACATTGGATGGCAGTGCTGATTCTTTGACCTAAAAATAAATTATGATAAATATCATACTTTTCAATTTCATAATACTTACGTGGCACTCAATCAACTTGAAATTTAATACCACAAGACTAGTATTAATAGACACTATAAGTTTAGTACTCGTATAAACCTTGTATAAGGTTTCAATCGTATCGCAAGACTATTTTTATTATTTATTATTATTATTTTATTAAAATATACACGTTAATGCGACAATCTAAAACGCTTAAGTGCGCTTACCTGCGTAATTTCTCAGAATGAATGTCAAGTGAGTCGGCGCGCCCAACTCGCTCTGAGCGCTCGTTTCGCTCCCCGACGCTCGATGCGCTCGCTATAACCGTGATAATTCTCGGCGGAGATGCAGAAATCCTGCGTTTCGGTACGTGCATTACTGCATAATGTCTCGCTAGCAATATGTTTAGCTTACGTTGCATGACGGCTATTAGGTGACGGCTTTGCAATATTAAGGCCGTTTGTTGCCGGAGTCAGGTTGACCTAAATGAAGTTGATCAATTGGTTTATTCATTGCAATGTTAAGCAGAATGGTCGCTTGATATTCGTGTTTGGAGCCATGGATATAATGTTGTAACTCGTGTAAGTATGAGATGGTCAGTAAGCAATTTACTATCGGAAATGCTACCTTTTTTTTTGTGACAGATGAAGTCCATAGTTTTACACTCAGACATTAAAATTATGAACTATTTTTAATTCTAAACAGATAAAACCCAAAATAAAATTGTTATTAATTAAATTTAAATATTCAACAACTCACTAAAAAAAAAAATGATGAAAATTGTCAAAAAAATATAAAAGTTATAAAATTTTCAAATTGTAAAAAAGTTATAAAAATGTCAAAATGCTAAAAATAAAAATCTAAAATAAGTTATTCATTAACACTTAACTTTTGAACTTATCAAGAAAATATGAAATGGGGATCCATTTCTTATATTTTCGATGTTTTCAATAGAAAGGAAAAGAGGATAATTTTCCTCCGTTTTATTATAGCCTGTAGCCTAGCTAGCCTAAATTATTATTAACTAATTTCCGCGCGTGGCTTCGCCCGCGTTGTATGTCAATAAAAAGTAGCCTATGTCCTTCTCCAGGTTTCAAAGTATGCCCATACAATTTTCATCAAAATCGGTCCAACCGGCAGACAGACACAAAAAAATACACAAAAACACACATACAAAAAACATAGACAAAAAAATTGTTATAAGTACCATTGTACGAGCTACGCTGTACATTGACCTTTGTGTAGTTTGTACGTCATACTCATTTTATGCACATCGATATTGTTTAGATGTGCATTTCCTCAACTTAGCATGTAATCGTGTTATTATAATTCAGTAGCAATAAATCCATCAAGGGAATCACTCGTCTACTCATTTACATAAAAACAGACCTTACAAGTCTACATAACAAGTACATAATCTTCACTGTGGGGCATCATACCCCAACAACCATATATACTTTCATAATGCATTTATAGAAAGCTGTTTTTTGACATTACAAACAGAAACTTTAATTTTATTTATTTGTACAAATAAATGTAGCAGAATTATCTTCTCCAACGGAAAACCCACGTCTGAACACACGCTAAAGGTGTCTCCACATAACTGCTTTAGTTACGCGGCACTAATGTTGGAGGAACAGCGTCTCGCGTCACCTTCCCGTTTTCTAACAACGTTACTTTAATATATCGTGTTAAGCCGACTGACGATGTTAGGGCCTCGTCACTGGTTTGCATAGATTGCTACCTGCTATGAGGTGTATTGAATCTTGTGTCTGTTAAAGGTTGCGTATTTTTCTGTACAGAGAGGACATACAAAGGGATCAAATAAAATTATCTAGCGAAACCCTGCAGACGTGTTGGGTATTAACATCTAAGCATGATAACACAAAAAACGACAGCTAGACCCCTGCAGAATACCTGCAGCCGTTAACCCTCAAAAATTTCGAAATCGACAAAACATTTTTGTTTCGCTCATTCTTTGATTGTGTGAAGTACAACCACACAAAGATAGACTATATGTATATTGGGTGTACCGGAAAGTTCTGTCGGTTTTTTGTAAATAAAACTCGTGGTTAGTTCTTAAAGCTATTATTTATATTTTAATCAATTACATATTGTCCCTGATTTTCTACTACACGTTCAGATACACACTCGAGTCCAAAAACACTACACAAATTTCTACAGGCTGTAGCAGCGTTATTTCCCTTCTGGAACTCATAAAGTATACAATGCCTCAAATGAACTTTATCGTTGGCACTCATTTTGACACTGCGGCTACTCAGAAGTGAATGACAAATGATTGCGCAATGCGTGTATAGTCCGAAACCCAGAAATTATGACGCAATATTATTAACGAATTGGTATAGAGAAAAATTCGAAAAATTTCTATGTACTACCAAAACCGACAGAACTTTCCGGTACACCCAATAATATTCTATGCCTCGAAAACAAAAACTCCACTCTTTTCTTTGCAATGCATACCTAATCAATCTATAATGTCCCCACTGCTGGGACACAGGCCTTCTCTCTGTGAGAGGAAGTGGGAGGGGGTGGTGTCTACCATACGGGCTCAGTGCGGGTTGGTATTTGTCACATGTCTTCGAATTTTTGGTTCTCCAATTTTTCTATTCTCCATTTATTTGCAATCCCTGTTTCTATTTTATGAATTCATTAATTCACTGACGGATAACACACAACCTAAACCGCTGGGAAAAGCATGGAAAATACAGGAGTTCCTTGTACATACAAGGTGTAATTTAAATGGTGTTGGACCTGAAAAGAGGCCATTGTATTCATCATTACGAACAATTATTGCTATGGGACCAAACCTGAAATCGAAAAAAAAATCAGCTGTTCCCTACATTTATGTTCGCGTAACTCGTCAAAATGTAGAGAACAGCTGATTTTCGCGATTTCAGGGTTGGTCTCATATTAAAAGTTTTTCCTAATGATGCGTACATTGGTCTCTTTTCAGGTCCAACACCATTTCAATTACACATTTTATAGTAAAAGTACCATTAAGGATGCATGTAGCACTAAGGATGGTTTTTTGAAGATTCATATGCGATGAAAGTTTGTCACTTTTTCCAGTGGGAAATCCCATCGGGCACATACTCGTAGCTTGTTCCACTATAAAGTCAACATTTCAATGCTTTTAAATGGCAATATATCACTCTCGGCATTTACTGGGTTGCGTGCCTATCCCGCCTTCAATTGGACATGCGTCGGCCGTTTGCAAGGCTGACTGACAGTCACTGACGTATGATTTAGACAACGCTTCCCATATGCAGGCTTTGATGCTCTCGAGGCTCGCTGGGAACGTTGGGCAGACTATTTATGGATATATTCTTCGTTCGTATACAAATGTTTTTTTAGTGAATACTAGCTTCGACCCTCTTTGCCCGCATGGATGTTGGAAATGTTTCCCACGGGAACGTGCTACCAGGACAAATGTATGCCTATGTCCTTCCCCAGGACGCCATCTATCATCTTGCCAAATGTTATCGAAAACCGTTCAGCGGTTTAGGTGTGAAAGGTAACATACAGACAGTTGCTTTTAAATTTATAAAATTAGTATGAATGTGGATACTGCTAAATTTTTGTAGATGTCGCAGAAAAGTGTGTTTTTGCTTTAATTATGATGGAAAAAAAAATTACAAAAAAATTAGCTTGATCGGAGTGTTGTCGAATATCTAGTAGTTGACTAAATAGTTAAGTGTGAAGTAAAGGGAACTCCATTCCGAGTCGGTAACGAAAAGACATGGGGGGGGGGGGGGGTGCTAAGTAATAACAACCGCACGGGTCGATTGACCAGGTTAAGCTACGCTTGCCGCGGTTGGTCCTTGGATGTGTGACCAACTTTACATACCAAGAACCCTCCTTTCCTTGGAAAGCATGTTAAGACATCGCTCTCGGCTGTCATTCGTGGATCTTTGACAGTCTTTACGGGTCGTCAGAAGCCCGAAACTCTGACAACCATTCTTACCAAGGAGTATCGTATTACCCAGTAACTGGATTGCGGAGGTCAGATAGGCAGTCACTCCATGTAAAATACTCATATTCAGCTGGATCTTGTTAGACTGAATGCCGATCTGCCAGCCCAACCCAACCTTTTGTAATCGTCGAAGTTAGTTGACGGTAATGCCAATAGAATATACTCGTAAACACAGCTCAAAATGGTGCCAGAAATGCTGTACCGTAACATCAAACTGCAAAGCCTTACTTACTTAACCCCAGCTCCTTGAACTAAGCTATCTAACATGCAACATTACCATAAGCGGTGTGCTACCGTAAAAATATGCAAACGCCAGAATTACACATTAAATATTCGTCTCCGACTGTACTTGGAAGATAGTGGGCCATAGTGGAGGCTTGCGTTTACACTACTGTAAAATATTACGGGCCCAAGTCTTGTCTCATGGATTATGCAGTACTGCACGTTAATAAAGCAAGATAACAGGTGAATGCGACACGGTTCTAAGTGCGCTTTTGTTGTACCTGCATCCTGGGGTTATGGTACTTTGTCGAATTTAAATTTTCGAGTGTGAGTAGAAGATTTTAGTGGCAGTGTGCTAAGCCTAAGTGATTTACATTTACGGTTTAGTTTGTACTTGTGGATCCTTCTTCAAAGATTTCTAACAAAGACGTGTGGTTTTTTAATTTGTTGTTCAGCTTAGACGCAGGGAAATTTTGAAGGTGTTGCTTTTTGGGGCATATCTAACATACCAATAATAAGAATGATTTTAGAATGACACAAGCGCCTCAATAGGTACAATCACAAAGTTACATCGAACATTAATCGATGGGTCCTACGTATAAGGGCCAATGCAGCATTTTGAGCATTTTCACTTTTTTGTATTAAATGCTTCCTTTTACTGTATTTGATAACGTGCACTAAAAACAAATAGTATTTTCACCTATAAATGTGTATTTTTTTAGTGCACGTTATCAAATACAGTAAAAGGAAGCATTTAATACAAAAAAGTGAAAATGCTCAAAATGCTGCACTGGCCCTCATACGTAGGACCCATCGATTTTCATGGTATAAACTCAACCTTAAAGCTTTTATTTCAATTAAACTATTTACAGGCACTTTTGAATCATCAAAAGAGTCGATTATTCAGAAAAATAAAGCTAGTTGCCCTTTCGAAAGAGTAGTAGGTTCCTATGGAGAAGAACATGCAAAAAACTTCATGGATAACCTTTTATTGACTATCCCGGAGTGTTTCTCACAAACATGAACTTTTAAAACTCCCCATATCCTACTACACTTAACCAACAAGACTCTAAATGAAATTGTTTACTCTGTAAATAGGATATCGGAATCACTTGTACACGTCATATTATTTTTAAAAAGTAAGCTAGATGAGGTCGCCGTTTCCTATCTGACTACTCTGAGAAGAAAGGCCGAAACAAACTCAGAGGTCACAGTCTCTTTTAAACTCCAGACATAATCTTGGTCAGATCATGTGAAGACAATGTAGATAGAAGACTAATTAATTTGTCCTACCATCGACCTACCTGTATAAAACCTATACGGAATCACAGAGCCACGATCACAGTACAAAACAAAGCTTGCAACAGTTACAGCAACCGATACAGACAAAATGAGTCTAGATACGAATTAAAGGAGGTATTCCATATACGTTAGAGAAAAATTCGATGGATAAAGACTTCAGTTAAAATCGTTAGTGACTTGAAAGGAATTGGATGGCCTTATTAGGTATCGTTGGTAAAGGCTATTGAGATGGAAAAGATATGGTGAATGTTCGTATTTGAGAAAATGGTAGGTGATGCAACATAATTTGAAGTATATTGGAGGGTTATGTGACCATTTCTAAGTTATTGATGACTTACTAGCTCCTGAAACACAGGTACTCTAACCTAGCACTCTAACCTCTAACCTACTGGCTCCTGAAATACAGGTACTCTAACCTAGCTCTGGAGCCAGGGTCTCAACTGTTTCTGCAACCTGTTTTTTTATGGCAACAAAGAAATGTATTATTATTATTATTACTGTTCGATGACTTACTGTTGTAACTGTTGTACCTTATTTTCGTCAATAATGAATCGTAGTAATGATAACATTTATTTTCTTTTATCTTCGTCTTACAGAGATGATGCCTGTATCCCAGCAATGCAAGTAGGAACATTATAGGCTAAGAGCATTTGTTCTTGCTTTTCGTCGTTTTTACTTTTTTCTTATAGAAAACATCAAGAACTTAACATATTATCTAAACGAATAGTTAAACAAATAAATACACAAGTATCCTACTTAAAAAATCTCCTCACTACACTTGCAAACGTAACGAAACATCCACTTAAACTATTCCCATAATAGGTGCGCAGGCTAGTCCGCTGGCCGGAACAAAATAAGTAAGTACACAAGATTAATTGTCCCAAGCGGACAGCAACGGAAGCGCAACCACCGTACCGCCGCCATTTTGTGCAGATAACACCGGTGTACACTGTCGAAATGTAGTGCCTGTCGATGCATCTAACGTCTTTGTGGAACTGGCCTTATTTAGAGTCTGATTTTTGGTGATATACTTCTTTATTTATAAACGTTGCTTAAATTTAAATGATGTATAAACGTCAATAGTGAGCAGTGTCAATAGTGTTAATCCCTAATGACAACTCACTTCTCATTTTTACAGAATAGCACTGCTGTTGTGCCTTGCGAAAATGGTAAATTCAGGAAAGTTTCTACACTGTTAAGGATTTTTTGAATAAAAGCACATGCCGATTTCGTGTCCACTAAGATACTGGTTCTTCCTCTTATTTCCTGTGCTTTGTCTTTAATAATAATTTCAATAATTTAAGTAATTTAAATCACTGTAATTCAATATAATTTCTTAATGGAATGTATTATACAATAAAGTATTAACTAACTATTTACACTAGGTACTCAATAAAAAAATTAAAAAACGAACTGACTAAAAATATAAATAAAGATAAAAACAAAGGTCACTTAGGCGTCGAAGTACTCGTCCGCATCGCTGTCATCCGGAAACGTGGCCGGAAGACTGGCAGCATTGCCACGTTGAATGGCAATGCTAATTCTTTGGCCAAGGAACGACCCAGCCCTCTGGTCACGTGAATTGTCGATCAGCCGGCAAGAAATTTCTTTAAAAAGGAATTCTAATAACTGTAATTCAAATGATTGTAATCATTGTAATTCAAATGTTCTTATAAATTTTAATAATTCTAATAATTGTGATTCTATTCAAATAATTGTTGTAAAATATCTATAATTTTGCATGCCAGTAATGAGGGTGAAATATGTCCTGCAGGGTAATTGCGTAACACACTATCAGTAGCAATGGGTTTCGTTTTGACAATTCGACAACATTCATTGCGTTATTTACGTTGTTGAGCAGATACATTTTTCCAAGATATTAGCAATATGCTTCAAAATGATTCAAATTGAGAGTAATCGTGTGTTACGCAATTAGGGTGCTTTGCTATAATTTAATTTAACATATTGTGTGCCCACCATATTTCAGGCAAATACATGTATTAATTGATAAATTAAATGATAAATGACAAAAATGTATCGTTATTTAACTTTATGAAACTCTTATAAATAAACTCCTTAGTGTTTATCGGTGTTTTTTCAAGGCTAATTATGCTGTGTTTTTTCGCGACGATTGAATAGCCGCAGCTATTATGTAATAACGAGGTTTACTATGTGCCACTTGTAACTCACAAAAGGCACAATGTAATGCCAATAAACGCATTTTTCTTTCTTACAACAAGATACCTTAAGGCCATCCCGTAATTAAAAACGTTCAAAATTTCGTTGCAATCTTATCTCAGCGACAATCAATGTCCAAAACTTGTCAAAAATGTACGGAAATTACAGGTATTTTTGACAGATTGAGACTAAGGTCAGACTGTGAACGTTCTTAAAATTACGAGAATTGCCCCTCTGATCTACTTTAAGTCAGTATCTAGTTTTTCTTCGTATAGAGATACTTAGAGTATATTTGACTCAGTAGTTACAGTGTCAATCTCAGCAAAGCATCAAACCAAAACCGATAGCCGCTCGTCTATAATCACTTCGATCTCTGTCAATGCTTACCCGAGCTAAATGCATCGTCATTCTTTGCATCCAACTTGTCCCTCAAAGTAGTCAACTTTATCGCCATCCGAACTTAGTCCACATATCACACCCGGGCTTACAGGGGATCAGTGCTAATCAGAATCCCCGCTTCGAAGGCTTATTCGTCGCCTCAGTATAAGCAGTGTAAAAAGATCGCTAAAACAAGATAAGGCTTGGTGACAACTTGTGTAACTCGGCAACCCTGCTTGTGACGGCCCTGCGAGTGACAACCCCCTCCCACACCGCAACCCGCCTCACATCCCCTCGAGCCTCGCAAACCACTTTGCACCGTCCGATACTATCTTTTACAATGCATTTTCCTTAGAATATAAATTTATTCGCATCCCATTGAGATATCGAGAAGTCTCCGACTTTAAAATCCGTCCGATTTCAAAGTTTATCCTTTGAAGTCTTGGATGGAATTATTTTCATTGGGGAAGTTATAGAAGTTTGACTAGCCTATGAACTTGAAAACTTGAAATTTTAAGATGTCTCACTTAATGTTTGTGTTAAATCAGCGAGATGGATCTAAAAGGTATTTGGCACGTGCCTCATTATGTGGGTTTAAGCCTTATTATGTTTCATTCGTTAATCCCCAACTTTCTCAAACTTTATTAATCTTCAACCAGTTTTAATCTTGTGAAAGGATTACGAATAAAAGTTTACAGTTTTAGAGATTTTCAGATACATACATATGCTTCGGAGTTAGCCAGAAATTATTCATGTATGATAATTTAAGTTTCACACATTAGTGGAGCAGGCTACAATCCTTGCAAACGAGGAGTTTCAAAGACATAAGAGTTATCTGTCAGCACTAATTATACGTACTTAGTGCAATAACCTAAGTTCTGTGCTCGTTGCATATTTTTGCACACATTTTCTGACTTAACGATTTAAAGCACAACTTATTTTCTGTTTGGAATGTCTCGTTGGTTTAATAGTCGGAGCAATCGTTACTGTTGAGCATGCGGTCCTAGGTTCTACGCCCAGGTCGGGAAACTATTTTGTGGACGGCTTCCAGTCTAACCTGATGCGTCTGAATACCTGTGTTTCACGTGGAACTACTATTCTGCCCTACACAATCTAGTTACTGGGTAACACGATACCCCTTGCTAAGACTGGTGGTCAAACTTTCTGGCTTCTGACTACCCGTAACGACGTTTTCACACAATGTCAATGTATTTGTATAAATATGCTTACGAAGTAAAATAAATCTCATGTTCATATATACATCAAAATCAGTATAAATCTCTTTTGTATTTGTGTTCTCTTAAATACGTTTAACGAATGTTGTTCGTTGTTTCAAACAAACATTTCCCTTAACAGAATTACTGAAGCCTGAAGTTGAAATTGGCACATTGCTGAGAAGACTTTTATTTTGAATCCTGCTTCAAACAAAAACTTTTGAAGTCAACTGTAGTTTTAACGGAATACAATTTTGGTTACAAAACAAGAAGTTTCGGGAGTATTAGTGAAATTTTCTGATGAACTTTAAATAGGATTCAAAGTACATGGACATAAATTAAAGAAGTTTATTTACTACTCATGCAACTATAAAAGCTAAAATAATAAACTAAACATGACACACCACTGGACAATGAAATAATAGTAACTCATACACAAGAAAATTAACAGACTGCCACCATCTTTTATTTCACTCACAATATGGTATATTTCATCGAGTAAGAAAGAGACAAATGGAACATCCCAGCTCTCATGTTCCGTGTAATTATTCATGAAGTCTGCGACAGCGTATGCTTTTTTATATACTTTTCAACACTCGTCCTAGTGAAAGGGTTAATCAAGTCATGCTCGTATTGTATGCTCTTTTCAGGATATGTTCTTTTCTGTAACTCGTTTGTCTGTTTTTCATAATTATTACCAAGGATTTTGTGAAAGCTATGTTCCATTACTTTTTAAACCAGCTGGTACGTAATACATGAAACCATTTCATCAGATCATCAACTCTAGTAATTTTAAGAACGTTCATAGTCTGGTATCAGTCTAAATCTGTCAAAAATACATTGCTGTCCACTACTGGTCATAAGCCTCTCCCAGACTGCGCCACAACACCCTGTCCTCCGCCTTCCGCATCCAGTCTGTCCCAGCCACCTTCTTTAGATCGTCCGTCCGTCCATGTAGCTGGGGGAGTCCCACACTACGCGTGCCGATATATGGCCTCCACTCCAGGACTAGTCTGGTCCACCGGCCAACGATCCTTCGACAAACATGACAAGCCCACTACCACTTCAGTTTGCATACTGTGCAAGCTATGTCGGTAACTCCGGTTTTTTTCTGGATAATTTCATTAATGATTTTATCCTTCAAAGAGACTCCGAGCATAGCTCGCTCCATAGAGCGATGAGCGACCTTGAATTTATAGACCAGCCCAACCGCCAGTGTCCACGTTTCGGCACCGTATATCATGACGGTCATGGAGGAAGACCTTAGTCTTCAAATACTGCCCAACCCAACTGGATCTTTCTGTCGGCTTCTTTCTCAAAGTTGTGTCTGCAGTGTTGAATTACTTGCCCTAGGTAGTCATAATCCTTCACAACTTCAAGAAGCGACCCTTCAATGTGGATTGGACTCGTCAAGATGTGCGAATTCTACATAACTTTGGCGTTGTCCGAATTCATGTCGATGCCAACCCGCCGAGAGGCTCCATTTTGGCTGAAACATTACAATTGATTATAACCCTTAAGTACGAAAATATATAAAATAAAAAATATATATATAAATCATGGTCCAGCTTCCCTGCTGTCTGTCTGTCGCGTTTAATCTCCGTCACAATGAACAGGAGTATCGTAAATCATCGCGCTATCGAAGACTGTTATAAAATATTGAAAATGTTCAGTTTTCAGTCATTCATCTTTGGTATTGTGTACATCGCTTAATGGACTTGAGAGCCAAATATTTGGAGAGTTCAAATTGATGTATGGGGCGAAGAGCTGAGTGGTGTGTTTAAGTATTGGAAACATTTCTGGTTGAAATGATGCATCGTTTATGTTGTTGTCAACAGCACTGTTCTTGTTGAAAATAGTAATAGTATTATTCAATCAATTAAAGATTCAGTGAATACAAAGATTCTTGCTTCTTGCATTCAAAAGCCAATGAAAACACTGTCTGACAACGTGAGCTTTTGCCATTTCTAAATGATAAATTTTTAAATAAACAAATGCAATAGCAAAACTTCGGGCGCATTCCACCATCATCTGCCTAGCCTTTTCCCAACTATGTTGGGGTCGGCTTCCAGTCTAACCGGATGCAGCTGAATACTAGTATTTTACGTGGAGCGATTGCCTATCTGACCTCCACAACCCAGTTACTGGATAATTCGGGCGCATTCCACCAAACATTTATAAATAGAATAAATCTTATACGGAGAATAAATTTTGAATTTTTGACAGTTCTTCCATACTAGAACGTCAGACGTCAATTTTATTCCACGGATAAAAATATCTGACTTTGGTAAAATCAGCCCTTAGTAGAAAAAACATTGGAACAACAACAATTTATGTCGGTGATCACATAGATTCTCTTAGATCTTCTAAAGGCTCCTACACACAGTGCCGGCGGCAGTGCCGCCGGGTTTTTGCCGAGCGGCCATGCCGCCGGCATATGCAAGCCATGCCGCACATGCCGTATAAAGTCGCCAAGCATCATTCCAGTTGCGACAGTCGTGTAGAACGCTAGTGAAGTGCACATTTGTCGTTGGTTACGATGAATAAAGAAATCCGCACTGTCATCGCAGTTGTCATTTTTATTTTAATAAGAAAAAATATAAAAGAAAGAGAAGGTTTTGGGTGCGCCCAAGTTTACAATATAGAAAATGGCGGCTCGTGTGTGCGGCAAGCCCGGCGGCTCGAATACCCGCCGGCCTGTTTAGGAGCCTTAAGCTACAATATGAATTTTTGATGTGGTTCCCACCATCATTTACAGCATTTATTCCGGAAGGTTTATGTGTATAATGCATTAATATTTCACTTAGATAACGAAGAAATACACCATCTCACACACAGACACACACACACACCCCCACACCCCCACACCCACAAACACAGTCCATAAACTATCGCAAAACTAATCAGTTCCCAACGCAAACCCATCGACTACATTCCCAATGAGACTTCGTCGCAAAACCTATCTATCTGTCCCTTCCGTCGAAACTTACGATCTCCCACCACTACCCACTACTTCTACCTAGGTAAGGCTAGGTGTGCAAGATTAATCGCCAGTGCCTCTCAGAATGGTACGGAAACGCATCCATATCTGTCCAGTGAAGACCATTCACCATTCCACGTTTCCTTAGTCCAGTAAATATGTATTCAGCTTGTGTGCCAACCAACCACTTAGGTGTAGTGTTACCAAAAGCATTTGCAAAATCGATGGCCCTTCAATAGATTTTGACATGTTTAAGGTTTGCGCAGCGTTTGAACACTAAAATAAGCAGATGGATGGTAGTTGTTTTGTTGTGAAGATCGAAAAATCTTGAGCTTTCCTCGAAGTATTTTGCTTTCTAGAATTTTACTTGATAAATTAAAAACTAAACTATTTTATCGAAGGCCAACTTATAAGTCAAACTAGTTTTGCTTTTGCTGTTTGGACACCTAAAAAAAATATTAGTTTGGCACTACAATCTAGACTCATATAATTTAAAACCAAGTATCGCTTTCGTACTTATTCATAAACGAAGCAAATAACCCAAACACACGCAAACTCGCACGTTCTCGTACAGATTTTAAACAGCAATTAATAACGAATTTATATTTTGAACAACAAACTCACACATGCGAACCACCATGAACTCGGAAGACAATAAACAGAAAACTTTCCCGACTATAGACCAAAATAAGAAGGTACTTTGCGAACTTGAAACACAGTGAACTCCGAGATGCTCTCCAACACCAATTAACGAACCCCATTAGCTCATCACAGAGTGATTATTATTTAAATGCAGTTCACGTTGGCAACTTCTTGAATCACCTGCAACCCTCCGACATTTGTAAGCACTTCAGGACCTCCCCCCTCCCCTCCAACGTCTTTGGAACGAGGAATAAAAGTAGCTCGTTTCTCCTGGAAGAGATTATGATGTTTTTATGAAAAGGAAATTGCATTATTGACAAAGTTGTCCGGAGAATATTAATTTCCGATTAGATCTGACTATGGTTATGTTTTATGATGTTGTGCTCTTTATTGCACGGATTATGGAGGTATTATCAAACATAATTATCTGCTATGGATACAGAGGGGAGTGCTTCGGAAAGCACGTTAAGCCGTTGGTCCCGGCTGTCATTCGTAGATCTTTGACAGTCGTTACGGGTAGTCAGGAGCCCGAAAGTCTGAGAACCAGTCTTACCTAGGGGTATCGTATAACCCAGTAACTGGGTTGTGGAGGTCAGTTAGGCAGTCGCTCCATGTAAAATACTGGTATTCAGCTGCATCCGGTTAGACTGGAAGCCGACCCCAACATAGTTGGGAAAAGGCTAGGCAGATGATGGATAGAGAGGGGAGGTATACATTGACTCAATCAAGAAATAGTTGGGTACAAAAATTAACGCTAGTTTATTTATTTATTTATTTATTTGATAGGTACACCAACGACCTATTCACTAGAATATTAACATAATAAATAAGTATCAATGTATTGAGTTGTTGTGAATTATTCACTTACAGGCGTACACAGCACTTACATAAAAATAGCTTCTTAAATTTACGTTTTAACAAGATTTTTTACCCGTAGTGAGAATAGAAAAAAATAATGAGATACAAAGAACAAAACATTAAGATATTAGAATCAAAAATTAAATTTAAAATTATCATTAGAAATGCAATTAAAACATTGAGATTAAAATTTAAAAAATTAAAAATATAAATAATAATAAACAGTGTAATTGTTATTCAAAATTCAGAACGGTAGAACGCGATAACGAGTGCAACAAGAGAACAATCCAAAATTGGCAGGCACATGTGGCAAAAACATAAACAAAAACAAAAGTAAAAGTTGGAGCGATGTCAGACCAAAAGCCAGGTGGGTTGACCTACGGAAAATCGCAGGGAAGACTTGAATGAGAATCACACAGACCAGGGAAGCGTGTTTCATAAGGGAGGAGACGTATAACCAGCAGTGGGTAGAACAAGGCTGAAGATGATGATGTGTTTTGTTCTGAATCGCATATAATACCTACACATATAAAACATTCAAAATCATATTTTATGGTCCTACAATTACCATAAAGTATGCTCATGCCGCCTGTGATACAGGTTTAAGGTCCTTTGTAAATTATTTCTAAGACTATGTAAATGTTTTACCAAATTTTATTACTGAATAAAATATTTATAATTATTATTTCAAAACTACAATTTATTCATCATACACACGTGTATTTTATATTATAATATTGTGTAAAATTCGTGCTTATTAATCATTTTCTCGAAATGTTTCCAGCGTTAAACACATCTTGAACGTTGATAACATATGTATTCTACGTTGCGACTTCCAGTTTCTTAATGCTGGCGGGGAAGCGGGGCCAGAGCGGCGTGGTGGTAGTGCACAGGAAATTAAATCAGTGCCACCTTACTTATATAATCGTGTGCCACTCGCAATTTTGCCGCTTTAAGAAAATGCGGGTCATGTGTGACCTGAATTTTTATACGGTTACACTGAATCGAACATTCCAGTGCTTTTGTAGAGTTTAAGGTATTTGATCGCTGTTTATGTGAAGATAAAAGTTGAGTTTCGTAATTTTCTCTTTCCATAAACATCTCTGGAATTAAAATGGTCGAAGCAACTTCAATTTACGTGGAAATAAAGTCCGAGTATAAAAGCGATAATATTCCTTTTATACCCGCACAAAATTTTGATTAACCTCACCTTTTCAACATGCCGAAGACACTAAAATGAAAACCTTTTAAGGATGCTCATTAAATCCCTACAAGTAAGTCTGACTTACGCACAAATGATTTATTTCCAATCCCTAATTTCATCAAAATTCCTCTTTAGAAGACCTTCTGAACTGGAAGACCTACGAATGTATACTTTAAGATTAATTTATCCTCAACGATCGCTTCTTTTGTGTGTTCATGGGGTGGTTGGTCCTTTTTCCCTTGCCTCTTCTTATTTGATGGCGAGACAAACTGAACAACAAAAGGTTGTTGGTTTATTTTTTTGTATCATCACATAATGGAATGAAAATGTATTTCAGTAAAATAGTGATACAAATACCTAATTTATTGTATTGTTATGCTGGACGACAAAATAAAGAGTTGTATAAATAAACTCAAACTCTGATTAGAGATCTGCATGTCGATTCTGTAAAAATCTCACCGTGAAAACTTGCGTGGAGTGAGCTGTCAGTGTCATCCCAGTGGTGCTAGGGATTGAACAAGCAAACGTTCACAATCATAATGGGTAATATTTTTTTATGCAAATTCTATTGATCATTTTATATAATTTCAAAGCTAGTATTTTAATTGCCAAATACATCGATCGCTATATAAGGACTAGTCTAGGAAAAAAAAACAACATCGAGATTCTGACTAAGTTTCTGTTTTGCTATTTTATTTTAAAACCCCACAAAATAGTAATGTTTTGGCAACTGAAATACCCTGCTATCAGAAAGCCAATTCCCGTAATTAAAAACGTTCAAAATCTAGTCGCAATGTCATCTCAGCGACAATCAATATCAAAAATATGTCAAAAATGTGCGTAAATTAGAGGTATTTTTTGACAGTTTGAGATCGAGATCAGACTATGAACGTTCTTAAAATTACGAGAATTGCCTCTCAGGTTGTGCGTCAATGTTCCTGCCACCTTGTATATGATTATCGAAAGCACTAGTGAAACCTTTTGTCAACATTTACTCCAGTACTCAGAGTCATTACTTAAAATTAATCAAACATTTACTTTAATTGACAAGTATAAATTGGAACGCAGTCAGTCAGCAAAAATATGTCAGATTAAAAACATTATTTGTTGACATTTGTGCCAAGATATACTGGTTAATAAAAGTTAATGATTGATTAATTTTAAGTGAAGTCTCTGAGTGCGGCAGTTAGTATGACGTACTAAATCCTAGATACAGTTTTCCCAGCTAAATGGTGATGAGAAAGCAATCAAAATCAGGACAAAACTGGACCACGGAATTGACCATAACTTCCTCAGAACTCTAGATTAAACTCGTTTCTTAAATAAATAAATGGTAAGGTACCCTCTCAATTTAAATTAAACAAGAAAAGCAGCACTTACCCTTCAGTAATAGACTCAAATAGAGCATAAACTTGAAACTAAGCTTTAGTTAACTTGAATAATTGCCGCTGTTGTCCAAACTTAAGCTAACTTAAGCTGGCTAGTGTGTCTGCAGGTTACTCAGGTACTCAGGCATTACCGCTGACATACGGACAGACAGACCGATTGGATTTGGACGAATTATGGCGCTTAACCAGTGTTTTGCAGTATACAAACTCATACTTAAAAAAAAACATCACACGTAACAACCATAAAAACTTTTAAAATTGGAACAATTTTCAAGTCGTTATTTTTGTTTAGTTCTTTAGCCTTTTTGTTCTAATATATCTACGGTCCATTCACAGGTTATTTTACATTCACTTTCAAATTCACAGTCGTCTTTATACTGCTTGTAATAAGGTTGCTGTTTGACTTTGTTTTTCTTTGTTTTTTTTTTTGTAACTTTTTTGTACTTTTTGAAGAATAAATTAAATTATTATTAATTATTATTATTATTATTGCTGATACTGACAAGTCTGTCAAAATCACAATGTGATTCTTTTTATCTTTACAATATTTTTTTTTAAAATCCTCCTTTTTACCATTTAATTGACGACATTAACTTAGGCTAATTTCCCTCAATTTGCAAAAATTGCAATTTTAGGTACTAATTTTTACAAAATATAGGGATGAGTTGTTAACTTAAACATAGGAATTAAAGTAAGAAGCCAGTCTGGAAGACTAGATTTGGTAAATATTAATTGGATAATTTTTTATAGTTAAAAATGTACTTGATCCCTAGACACTTTTGTTGTGTATGGGTACAATACAGACAATTGAAATACGCCACGGCAATTCCAAGCAATATTAACCACTATCATATAACAGTATCATTATTGCTACTGTCCTTGACACAGTACTAGGAACACATAATCAAATAAACGTCTACCGTGTAATTTACCTAATCACTTGCTGACTCAGATACAAAGAGGTACGTGTATATTGTGTGGGTGTATAGTGTATACGTCACGACACATCTAAGTATCTTCTTGTGTACATACAAAATAGTTCCGAGTGACTGGTTGACAATTAAAACTCAGCATTGAAGATATTATAAACATATTGAGAGACTCGTCTTGTTCTGGTCGAGGTCCTCGGGTTCTGTTTCCAGGTTGGGCAAAATGTTATTGGATTTTTCTATCTGGAAAAAATCTCAGTAGCAGCCCGCAGTCTGGATTCGTGACGTTATGGCAATAGGCTCGCCCCCTATTATATGGGAATTAAACAAAACTGACAAATTTTCCCAATCAGCTTTGAACTTTATTCTTTAGCGATAAAGTTGAAAATCTATTAAAGAAATTTGACAGATTGTAGTAGCTTGATGTGCTGGCCTGTACCTCTAATTTCCGTACATTTTTGACATTGATTGTCGCTGAGATGAAATTGCGACTTGATTTTGAACGTTTTTAATTACGGAAATTCGCTTAAGGAGTGTATTTACACCAGTGAGCAATGGTGGCCAAGTGGTAACGGCCCTACTCGTAAGTTCGACCTCACGCGTGCGCTTTATGTAATTTATTTCTTCGGAAAACATCGTGAGAAAACCGACATGTCCAAGAACCAAAAATTCCAAGACATGTGGCATCTACCAATCCCGCGTGGTGGATTACAGCCCACTCACTCTCACAGAGAGGAGGCCTGTGTCCCAGCAGTGGGAACGCTTTAGGCAGAATGTACTACTTCCGCAATTATTACATCATGTGTGTATCTGCTATGTCCAAAAAAATTGCTTCGTAGATAGAATTTGAACGAAATAATATTCTTGATCCTTCAAAAGCCGAATGAGCCCCGAACATTCCCCGAAGCTTGCCGAACGAGAGTGCAGTGTGTGTCCCATAAGTCTCAGGTTAATAGCAGGCAGTCTAAACTGAATTAACCCAGTCCAGAGCACTGACAACTTTGAGCACCTGAGTACTATCAAGTTTCATGAAAGACTCGCCGGTATTCCCTGAAAAGCATGAACTTAGTCTGTCAACATAATTCCTGAGTGCTGTTTGAGGATAAAATTAAATCGTACTAAGGAAAGTTTCGTTAGTACGACTTAATTTTAATTGACATTAGGAAAATCACACAGCCACACTGTCGTCATTCCTAATCCATTGCTTCATATGTACGAAAAATGTTTCTGCTCAACCACGTAAATAACGCAATGAATGTTGTTGAACTGTCAAAATGAAAGCCATTGCTACTGATAGTGTGTTACGCTCAGCTGAAAAACTCCAATATAACGACGAAATAATTAGAAAAAGAAAATCATATTAGTACAGTTTGACCTTGGAACGACAATGGCGGCGCAGTGCCTTTGACACCACTATGTATAGAACAACTTTTCAAATAAAAATAACTATTTCCAAAATCATCATCAGCATAGAACCACTTTTCAAATAAAAATAAGTTTTTCCAAAACCATCGCGATTCCGTACTAAAATTCTTCCACATTTATCGATCACAAGTATTATTTTTCCGCCGCTTAACCTAACAAAGGCAAAAACACAATTGACGTTGATTTTTTTCCACTGGCAACGCTCGTAAATAATAATTTACACGGCAACATTTCAATGATAAAGCGAAGATTTTTGTGGCATTGTCCGGTAAAAATAGAAGGCGCTAACATACGAGCGTTGTTAGTCGTTACCATGGCAGGCTCGGCCATTAAACCTAACGAGCCAAGCTCGAGAGGACAAAATGTCCTGCCTGCCAACAATGACCGATAGGGATGTGACGCAGTTAGTAGATTGTATCGAGTGAGCGTGTAATCGATTTGGGGGCTTGACTTATGTCGAATATTGATGGTGATTTTAAGTTATTCAATAAAATAAGTTACTTAAAGAAAATGATTTATTTATTTGTATACTTTATTACATAAAAAATCAAATACTACAAAATATACAATGGGCGGCTTTATCGCTTTCTGCGATGTCTTCCAGGCAACCTTGCAATGGACAGTTATAATCCACAAATATCAACTTTTTTTATTGCAGTTTCCTAATGGGCATCATCTTTTCGCCAGCCAGCTCTCGAAACACATTATAAATATCGAAATAACATCAGGCACACAACAATCACATTTTAAAATGAACATACTTACACAAATAAAAATCGTATCTCATTCATCATCCCTTTCTTTGAAAGTTAGAAAAATGGTTTGATTGCTACAGAAACACGTGTTTGTATTAAAATTCAGTTACGGGTATTCAGATAAACAGTATAATTCCAAGGAATTTAACACAAGCGCGAACTCTCGTACACTTTAAGGCTCGTACAGACAGGCGCAACGCGACGGCGCGACGCGATTCTGCGATATATATCCGTAGAACAATTTCTATGGAAACGCGCGCGACAATTCACACAGGGGCGACCTGTCGCGCCGCAACATGGTTGCGCCGCAACTCCAATAGGAACATTTTGTATGGCGACGCGGTGATATCGCGGCGATATTCGCGCAGCGGCCGCGACGCCATACAAAATGTTCCTTTTGTATGGCGACGCAGCGATATCGCAGTAGCGGCCGCGATTCGCGTCGCTCTAGTGTGAAAGGTGTGGCGGCGCGATAATATCGCAGAATCGCAAAGCGCCACGTCGCGCGACAAGTCGCGCCAGTCTGCACGAGCCTTTATCAATCTATCCAATTATGCATAACTTCCAAGAATTTACCACGCCATGTTTCTGTAAACCTATGCGTTTTCGCCGAAAAATCGATACCAGGATAGGAAGTCGGAGTCCCATCCCTAGTAACGACCTTTACCTTACAATATGTAAGTGACGCATGTTCTGTAGTTGTTAGCGAAGGACCTTTTCACTTGGATAGTTCATCGTGTCTCCACTTCTGTCGAAAAAAACCGTTACGATAGAATACTGCTAACATAAGGATGGTTTGGTGATTATTTCGAAGCATATTTTTTTCTTTCAGCTTGTGTTTTTTCCTTGTTATGAAGATAGCGGAAATTCTTCACAGTCTTCTTATTTCACACATAACATCATAATCGCGCCTTGTTTCCCGAAGAGTTAGGAGAGTATGTCGATTCTGTAAAAATCTCACCGTGAAAACTTGCGTGGAGTGAGCTGTCAGTGTCATCCCAATGATGCTAGGGATTGACTAAGCAAACATTTACAAGCATAATAAAGATTTATAATATAAGAATATACATATATAGAGAATAATATATTTTTATGCTATTTCTATTGATGATTTTATATAATTTCTAAACTAGTATTTTAGTTGTCAAAACATTACTATTTTCAATCAATCAATCAACTCAGCCTATCGCAGTCCACTGCTGGACATAGGCCTCTCCCAGACTGCGCCACAACACCCTGTCCTCCGCCTTCCGCATCCAGTCTACCCCAGCCACCTTCTTATTACTATTTTGTAGGGCTTTAAATAAAATAGCAAAACAGAAACTTACTCACAATATTTTTTTTTTGTTTTTCTCTTTTATTTTCCTGGGCTAGTCTTTTTTTCTTAGATGAAAACATATTAAAGTAGCATATAAAATATTATTAAAAATCTCGATTATGATTGTAAATGTATTCTTGGTCAATCCCTAGTATCAGGTGGGTGACACTGGCAGGTCACTCCACGCTCACTTCAACTAAGTTTTCACGGTGAGATGGTTACAGAATCGCACTGCAGGTGGGATGACACTGACAGCTCACTTCACCTAACTCTTCACGGTGAGATGGTTACAGAATCACAATGCAGTACATTTCACCAGTTATGCGTAAGTCCCTTATAATATGGAGGGAGCCTATTGACATCAACCGGGCACAAATCCAGACTCCGGGCAGCTACTGAGAAATTCTAGATAGAAAAACCCAATAATATAATGCCCAACCCAATCGAACCCAGCACCGCATGCTCAACAGTAGCCCATCTCAAAATAGCGACCACGATAGTAAAAAACCGGTCAAGCGCGAGTCAGATTTACGCACAAAGGGTTCCGTACCATTATCTATAAAAAAAATCATGTCAAAAAACAGAATAAAATAAATATTTAAGGGGGCTCCCCTTAAATATTTATTTTATTCTGTTTTTTAGTATTTGCTGTTATAGCGGCAACAGAAATACATCACTTCAGAAAATTTCAACTGTCAGTAAGAGTGACAGACCTTCGGACGGACGGACGGACAGCGGAGCGGGAGTAATAGGGTTTGTGGTACCAAGACCCTCCGTGCCTCGGAAAGTACGTTAAGGCGTTGGTCCCGGCTGTCATTCGTGCATCTTTGACAGTCGTTACGGGTCGTCAGTAGCCCGAAACTCTGACAACCAGTCTTACCAAGGGGTATCGTATTACCCAGTCACTGGGTTGTGGAGGTCAGATAGGCAGTCGCTCCATGTAAAATACTGGTATTCAGCTGCATCCGGTTAGACTGGAAGCCAACCCCAACATAGCTGGGAAAAGGCTAGGCAGATGATGTACGTGCACCGTACAGATTCACTCAAAAATGTATGTGTCTATCAGTAAAAACCAATACCGACACAATACCAGACAAGTTTCTCGGTATTATAACTAAACTACGATTTATATCGTGAGCCACTTGTGGTGTGGACTGTAACAGCGGTTACCGCTAATGATGACGGATACCAACATCATGAGGTCTGCGGTTTTTATATCCCTAAGAGAAAACTACGCGTTTTGAACAGTATTTCTACAATTTACTGAAACAAGCTTCTTGGGAATTGTTGTAGAAACGTCTTATTTTGTAATGAAGACGTGATTTTTAGAATGAAAAGAACAATTATTTGTAGGATTCTGGAGAAGAATTGATCAATCTTTGCTGTAGTGGTAGTGGAACTGTTACTGTTAGCCTGCGTCATTCCACTTCTGGGCAAAGGTCTCTCCCCATGACTTCCAGCTCTTTCGATCCAGGGCTAAGGTGGACCACTGGTCGTTTGTTTTGTCCAGCTCATCCCGCCATCTGCTTTGGACTACCGTGATGCCTTCTAGCTGTTTCATAGTGGTTATTTTGACCCACAGCTCACGGGGCATGCTGACAGCCGTGGCCAGCCAACAACAACAGTAGTACAACAACAGTAGTTTAGTGAGAACGCACCTGTGTCTGCGCGTACACTTGTGCACTATAATATCTCCCGCGCCGAAGGCTAGTCTCCGTTGAGATTGGCCGCCGTGGCCGAAATACGGTCTGGAGCACTTTTATTTAGTGACAATCAATGATTTTGTCACTGATATGAGAAAGTAGAATTAAGCTATCTAATGATGTATTTCGATATTGGCAACGTAGGTTTGAACCATTAAATAGTCTATTCATATACATACGTGAAGATAGTACCTACTCCTCGTAGGTGGAATTGGTGATAATTATATCTTATTTACAGTATACGTTAAAACAGGAAGTACTTATATAGGAACTGGAGTTGTTTACAGTCATTCCCCTGACGTAAACATTTAGCACTTTACGACACCCAGGGGAAATGTGGGGGTTTATTCATAGTCCCGACTTTAGAGAAACCCCACTTAGTTTACAGGCACTTCATATTTCATGTTTTTTATCTTAACATTTTATTCCGTGAAACATCTATTTTATTTGATAAAGACAAATAACTGTTTTTTAGTTGATTGATAACAGTTTCTTGCATAAAAAGATATTATTTTTCACTTTTATCTTTTATTTTCAGACCGATTAATTGTCTCGAGATTTTCGTTTTTCACGTCGCGTCATTTTTTACTCTCGACGACAGGTTTATTGTTAGAGTTAGTTAATATGTTAAAATCCGATAAATTGAAACTTTTTTATTTACTTAATTGATAGATAAAAGATGATCACAGGAAAATAATGTCCATCATCATCTGCCTAGCCTTTTCCCAACTATGTCGGGGTCGGCTTCCAGTCTAACCGGATGCAGCTAAATACCAGTATTTTACATGGAGTGACTGCCTATCTGACCTCCACAACCCAGTGACTGGGTAATACGATACCCCTTGGTAAGACTGGTTGTCAGACTTTCGGGATACTGACGACCCGTAACGACTGTCAAAGATGCACGAATGACAGCCGGGACCAACGGCTTAACGTGCTTTCCGAGGCACGGAGGGGTCTTGGTATGTGAAGATGGTCACCCATCCACGGAACAACCGCGGCAAGCGTAGCTTATCCTTCTCGATCGACCCGTGCGGCTGTTATAACTTAGCCACAAGCTCCCTTAAATAATATCCATATTTATAAAAAGATGAAGTTAATAGAAATCCTAAATTTTTTAACATCTCCGTATTAGCGTTCGATATAGCCTGCTATTCTATGAAACGAAAGATACATTCTAAACTTAACCTTTAGAGTATTTTTAAAGCCAAGAATCGTGCAAGATAAGAGCGATTCTCAGCCAGTACAAGAAAAAGCCACAATGCCGGCAGGTGGGCGAGACGCAACACATCGGATATCATTGTCGTAAAACGTTATCTCGCTCGTTATGCCGAGAAAACGCTAAGTGTGACTTCCATTCTGTGCAGAATTCTGTTCTACCTTTTTAATCCGAAAATTGTTGAAGAAAATCAACATTTTTTTTCTCATCTGCGCGTTGGAAAATGCATATAGTGTGTCTTCTATGAATTGAGATAGAACTAAAAAGTTTTGACCAAAACCCATGCCTTGATGATTGGACGATGGTAATGGAAGCCCATACAATATGAAATTTCGCATATAATAGATCGACTTAACTGGGACTGGTCATCTCTTTGCGGCCACGGCTTATTTTTATTTTAATCTAAGTATTTTCATTTCTGAATTGTTTTTTTTTTTGTTTTTATCTTTTTTAGTACGGACGCTTTTAACATGCACGTCTTTCTACATCGTTTTCACATGTATAATTTCAACCAGAATGATGTAACCAAAATTTTGTAACAGATTTTATGATTTAAAAGAGTGTCCGTTGAGTTTCTTGCCCGTTCTTCTCCACAGGTACCTTCTACGCTTTGGAATGGGCAACTAGCTTCATCTTTCTGACTGACCGACCCCTTGACAATTCAAAATTGCCTGTAATTGGTTTACTTGAAATAAATGCGTTGAGTTCGAGTTTGAGTTTGAGTTTAACATAGATTCCATATTTACAAACATAGCCACCCAAGATCAACAAACAAATAAGGAGAAAACCTCATACACTTTCATATACGGAACCCTAAATATAATGTCTTTGGCAAAGTTGAGCTGGGTCATAAAACCCTGGCCTATAGGAGTTGTAAAGATGAAGTTACACGCCATGACGCGTGTAAGGCGATAAAAGCTTTAACTTATACCATAGACATGGCCACTTTGCGTTTTGGCTCCTATTGTGTTGACTGATGTCGTTTAAAAAAGTTTTCATGTTTAGATTTTTTAAACTTTTTTCGAGTCATATTTTTTAGATGAGTTTACAGGCACAAACTTCACTTCCACAAAAACAGACCCAGAACACCGTATACAAATATTTTTTTATATGCGAGAAACTCTTGACCCATATTTCATCAGTTAATTGCCAAACCACTGCATCAGTTTGGTAATTTCTTCTGTTCCATAGTTATGGAAGTGAAGCTGGTGCCAAAAGTCGGGTGAAATTTCTAAACTTTCCAAAAAAAAAAGGCTCGAGACACTTATCCTACCCTACAAATAAGCAGTCATAATATCTTCCAATTCACTCACAGTTCCCATCCCTCTCTCATCATAAAATCGCTCCGTCCACTAATTAATACCGTCTTTCATAAGTCACAACTTCATAGCACAACCTGCATCCAGCGTACATTTAATTTCCGCACATAAACGTAGCTCGGAAAGGAAACCGAAACTATCTCGAATCTAATTTAGGACATCTCCAGCACGCATACTTGCACCCCGAACTAAATTAGCTGCACAGAAAAATGTGCTATAACTCGACAAGCTCAAAGCGAATACGGTTTTTTGAAAAAAGAACGTGTTTCGGTAAGTTTACTCCGAAATGTTCTTTGTGACCAAATTGACGTAATTTTTGCTTTATGGTTACGTTACGGCTTTAAGGACTTTTATTTTTAAAAATGAATATGGTTTTTGTTTTTTAAGGGTGACAGATTAGGTTAGAATAGCGGTTTTATGATCTCTCATCGTTGTTTTATATTTATTTAAACAAGTGCAAAATGGTGAAACTTGAAACCAGCTATGTTATAGAAAAATCTCATGAAGTAATTTTATTAAATTGTTCATTTTTGTGGATTCGTTTACATTTTGCAACAAGAACGCCGCAATAAACTACAGTAAAGCTGGAAGAAAATAACAATCCAAGATAGCTAATAATGCCTTAAGAGAAAATAAAAAAGATATAATTCACAACAAAGGAACCAGCGCATGCAACCTTATCTTTTTTTTATCTTATCCAATGAAAAAGGAAAACCATTACGTTTTTCTTTCAGTTATCGTCGCGTTAAAGTTTAACAAGGTCTCTTCGACTTTTCATTATTTTAAAACTAATTAAAAAGTCCCGTCTCGGCCCAAGGCAGTGACGGGACGCGTGAAGACGCTTTGAATATATCGGTCAAGGACGCCATTTTGTTTCTGACGGGGTCCACAACTAAAAAACTTTAGCCGCCCCTTTTTAGTCGCCTTAGCCTAAACATCCCAAAAGTTATATATTCCGTTCGGGTCAAAAAGACATATTTAGACCAAAAGTGTCGATGTCAGACATTCATAAATTCATAAATATAAAAGGGTGTATTTTTTGCAGATTTTCCGATCCTTCGGAAAACGACAGAGGGGGAGACATCGCAAACGATTGTGGAGGCTAATATCCCATGATCGACAGTCGCACTCAGTCGTGAATGGCGTATATGGAAAAATGTTCACCCAATGCCAAATAGTGGTAGCCAGTTTATTTTTTTTGCCATTTCAGTTGACACGACACACTTCAATACTGCTCTAAATAAACAAACTGAGGTTTCGCTCACTAACGATGTAAACGTAAACAAATGAATCAAATAACACTAGGGATTTATTTTAACGACTTTAATCTCTGGTTTCTGGGAAAGCTTATTCAATCTAATTTGTTGTCAAGTGATTTAACAGGATGTGTCGTCCTTATTTTCTAATTTATTTAACGATTTATGAACACACATAACGGGTGTAAAAAGACACTTAACGAAGCCGAGAGTCACTTGTTCTCCCCCTCATTGTAATCATTTTTGTGGTCCACCATACCTGGGAACCTTCTGGTTACGGAGCTATTGAAAGTCAAAATTCCAAATTTTACTGACGTTTTTTTTTTACGAAAACAATTTTTTAATGTTATGACACAACTTTAAATACCCCTACGACTTGTAACGTTGCATGCACCCATAAGCATAATGTTTTCTGTGTGTTACATTGCGCATTATAAAAAATAGCGAATTTTCACACACAAATATAAAAGTCGTTTCCCAGTCATTATTTTTGTGCAATGTTACTGTTATTATATTGTTAGTTTGATATACAGAATGCATAGTTGACGTTGACGGGTATGTGATGTGTCTTTTTACACACTGTATATAAACAGACAAAAAGAAAAGAACAAAAAAAATAGGTTCAAAGGTGATGCTTATTTCTATTTCTTATCAAATCTTAAACGTTCTGGCCAGTGGCCTATGCTTAAACATGTGTGCACCTTTCAATGGCCGCTAGATAGGACAAACTAAACGCAAGAAATTTAAATTCTATTTTTCCAGCAATAAATAATCTGTTAGTCCCTAAGAGAGAAATTTTAGACCCTATTTCAACTCATCTTATTATAGTTGTTAATAGTCCCCGAACAAAAAATAATAATACGTGGGTACTACAAAGTGGTTTCTCTACATAAACATAGATAAATAACCGTAGGTATACCGGTGCTAGCCTTCTAAGTTACATAAATATACATGAGTATTATGAAATATGAGTAGAGCAATGGTGGCGAAATGGTAACGGCCGCGACTTACGAGTTGTAGGTCGTAGGTTCGAACCCAAACAGGCGCTTTACTTTGTGTAAATTATTTCATCATCACTGCTCTCAAAACGGTGAAGGAAAACATCGTGAGCAAACCGGCATGTCCTAGAACTAAAAATTCGAAGGCATCTACCAACCCATGCTAGGTCCGCGTGGTAGATTAAAGCCCGCTCTCTCTCGCAGAGTTGAAGCTTGTGTCCCAGCAGTGGGCACAGTGGGCTGACTATGATATTATGTTGAGAAAATACCATTTTTTTATTGCTGCTGAGTGGAAAAATGAAATGAATCTTGATCTCGATCACGCCCGATGGAAAGTAATGGATGATGGAACGAGCGCACCCAGAAGATGCCCAAGGCACTGGAATTCACACGCATCGACGAAACACAGATTCAGATTCAGATTCAGATTCAGATATATTTATTGTTTGTCACAGGTGGAAGTACAGCTCTTAAAATTATTGTCGTAACAAGTATCACTGTAACATACCCATGGGGTGTACAATCTTTGATATTTACAATATTACATGTCAAAAAGAAAAGAAAACCTTCAAAAATTACCAAGGCAGCATAATATTATAATAATTACCATTACAGAAAATAAATTAATTGTGTATAAATATTAATTTGGAATTGTCATAATTATTGCATGATTAAAATATTGAATAAATTGAGTCAAAACATTAGTCATTTAGAAATTCATTGAAGTATACAATTATAATGTAAATTAGGATACAATTATTTCTGTCAAAAACCGTCACAATAAACAAGATAACAATATTAACACCACATTATAAATAAATAAACTAAACCTGTCATTTTTTTTTTTTAAATTGAGCATTAGAAAATTAATTACATTTTAGTCAAAACATTACAATTACATTTTAGACAACACAGCAGGCTGCTTGACGCCGGACTTCAGTGGGAGGATTGTTATATTGTTATATTTATATATCACTCATAAAAGTTACAGTGAAAATGCGCCATATACTAGCGGAACAACGAGTAGCTCCACAAAGACCAGAATGAGTACTTTTTAATAATACCTCAATCATTTGACAAACTTAAAACTCTCGTAAGCCAGCTCGTCTACTTGCAAACTTTGAAAACTTTACAAACTCTTTCTTATTACAGGTTTTTAAAAGATTGAAAAAGGATCTTTGTGGTCTGTAAAACTACGACCGTGGCTTAAATGTCACTTCAGAATGTTCGAACACCCGGGATAATTGTTCAAACCGAACCTTTTTTTCCAAAACTTCCATTACTTTTTACGAAGGATTCCGTTCTGAAATCACCAATTCATTCACAATTTTGTTCAACTAAAATTTAGTTTGTTCCGCACTCGAAACACGGATATTACATTAATTTTCATACACAAACTCCCATAAAAATTTGCATACAAACTATCCACGGGAAAAGCACGGAAAAACCCTTTTGTATTAAAAATTTAGAATTAAAACAAACACGGACAACAAATAGGCGGGAAAATGATACGCGGGCAAGGCGGCCATGTTGAAACTACGTACAGAATACACGTTTTAATTCCCACAGCTATATGCGCTTTAATTACCGTTTTCGTGTATTTATATGTGTATGTATAAAGCGGTTAAAGCAGAAGTTTACTTGACAAACGGCCAGGAAATACGTGAGGAAACTTCGACTTATATAAAACCTGAAATCGCCAACACACAATCGCAGACCTGATGCGTAATTGCATAACACACTGCGTCTTTTATTTTGACATTTCGACAACATTCATTGCCTGACTTAAGTTGTCGAGCTGACGCATTTTTCAAACATATGAAGCAATGGATTAGAAACCTTCAAAATGCTTCGGGTTATGAATGAAAGTATGTTACGCATTGGAGGACCTGGTGATCAATAGGTTTCTTCCCAGTATGAAAAAGATCTTTGTCTTGCAGTGGGGCATTATACAGACTCGTATTTTATTTACAAGTAGTTCAAATAATCCTTAGCATTTTGTTTTTTTTTTTTTTGTTTTTACGAATTTGCCCTTTTAATGATCGTACAGGAAATTCGGGTGGTTATAAGTTAATCTTGGAAAGTTCTTGGTTAGTATCCTTGTAAGCTTGCTAAGTAGTTTATTGCCTAAGAAAGTGTCTGAAGTGCTAGAAGCCACGACATGGTTACCTTGCGTAGTTTAATGACGTGATAAGAGTTTATAGTGTATACCTTAATAATAGAAGTAGCTAAAAGGGTGTTTTTCCTCAGAGTTGGTCCCATAGGAAAAGTTGTTCATTTTCATGAGTTCTACACTCCCTTAAAGTAACATAACTTCACGCCTGTAATACTCTGAGGATAAGGTAGAGTACTTGTAGTACACCCACATTGAGCCAGTTATATTTAACCCTTAGTAGGTATCGTGGGTCAAATTTGACCCAGAAGCGAACATAGCGGACATTAAAATTTTTCTTACATTTCTATTTTTTTTTATGTTTTAAGTTCACACTAACCAAAAAGTGCCAAAAAATTAGGTTAGTTACAAATGCGTGTAAAATATGATATTTTTTTTATATTCTAAAATTAAATCAAGATAATTTGGTAAAACAAATGTTTTTTTATTTCATAACTAACCATATTTTATACAAATAATAAAAAAATCTACGTTCTACAACAGATTTTTTGGTATGGGTAAAATATGACCCACGATACCGGTAGTGTTGCCAAAAAAGGCGATACCAGCTAAGGGTTAAGTCCGAGCGAGCCTATTGTCATCAGCCAGACTTCGGCATGCTACTGAACAATTCCTTATGGAAAAACCCATCAACACTGCTCGACGTCCCTCATCTAACCTAACACCCAGTATAAGACGTCAACCTGTGTCAAAACATTGATAGATATAATTTGTCTATGCGTGCGTTCCAAGAAAATCCCACCACCAAGCAATCTTTTAGTGTTTTTAAACGTTTTTCCATTTGATTGACGTTGCGTTGAACCCTCTCGTGAACTTATCGGGTATAAAAAAGTCACTTTCAAGTAATCGCCGATTTTATCGCAGTGATGGGACAAGAACTGTCTACTCGAATCAATTTCGATTAAGTTTCAGTTCCGCGTAGTTTTTTAGACGAATGAACTACTTTTAAAGCAATAATCTTGACTTTTATGGGGGTTGAAGGGGCTCGTGGCTAAATAATAATAGCCGCACGGCTCGATAGATCAGGTTACGCTATGGTTACGCGTTCGGTTCGTAGATGAGTCATTATATTTTCTTTACTCCTGTTTCCTGTCTATTGTTATATGTCTAGTGTTATACTCCTGTTTCATGTCTATTGATATATCTATTTAGATTATTATAATATAATTTATGTGTGTATTCATTTTATCGTGTAAATGGTACACCACAGACAAACTACAGTATTTGTCTCTCCTTCACTTTTCAATCCATTCAAAAGGTTGTCTTTAAAAGATCGCTCTTAGCGATAAGACCGCCCATTGTGTCACCCTTTGTAAAATTTCTATATTTATGTCTGTAATTTATATGCTGTATATAATAAAAAGTATTCTATTCTATTCTATGAGTAATCTTCTTTATATACCGAGACCCCTCCGTACCTTGAAAGCATGTTAAGCCGCTGTTGGTCCCAACTGTCATTTGTGGTTTGACAGACGTTACGGGTCCTAAGAACCTCGGTGGTCTGACAGCCAGTCTTACCAAGGTGTGACGGTCAGATAAGCAGTCGCTCCATGTAAAATGCTGGTATTCAGCTGCATCCGGTTAGATCGGAAGCCGACTCGACCTTAGTTGGCAAAGGCTATGCAGAGGATGAATCTTGACTTTTGGTGAAAACAATGTCAATCTAAATAATACTTTTAAAAGGACTTAAATAAATGTTTCTTCGAAATAAAAGCATAGCGTATATTAAATTCAGTGTAAGTACTGACATTGTTAAATAAGCAAAAATCACTCCTGATTTCAGTGAATGTATTTGTCAGTTTCACGCCAATTATTCGATTAGCGTTCGTAATTAAAATCGAATAATTCGATTCAAAATGTTTATTCGAATGACACTATTTTATCGCGATCGTGTTGTTCAAGTATTTTACTTGTCACGATACTCAGAGGTATAAAACATTTCGAATAAGAATCGTGGTTGTTTTTACGAATATTTTTTCACGCATATCTTCCAACATCTAGCAACAATAGCTATCAAATATCTTGGCTTTTGCCTTTACGATCTCATCCGCCTAGCTTTTTCCTAACTATGTTTGGGTCGGCTTCCAATCTAACCGGATGCAGCTGAATATCAATATTTTACATGGAGCCACTGCCTATCTGACCTCTATAACCCAGTTACTGGGTAATACGATACTCCTGACTACAGACTTTTGGGCTTCTGATGACCCGTAACAACTGCCAAAGATCCACAAATGACGGCCCGGACCAACGGCTTAACGTGTTTTCCGAGGCACGGAGGGGTCTTGGTATGTAAAGATGATCACTAATCCATGGACCAACCGTGGCAAGTGTAGCTTAACCTGATCGATCACCCGTGCGGCTGTTAGAATAGAATAGAATAGAATACTCTTTATTATGTACACCATATAAATTACAGACATAGAAAATATAGAAATTTTACAAAGCGTGACACAATGGGCGGCCTTATCTCTAAGAGCGATCTTTTAAAAACAGCCTTTGGATGGATTGAAAAGGGAAGGAGAGACAAATACTGTAGGTAGACTGTGGTGTACTGGTAGTGTGTGGTATAAAGAATATATAATGATGTTGTTTAAGGAGAGAAGTAGTGCTTTTTTATCATAATTTTAAAAGTGGACAAAGATTGAGCACGCGTTACCGACACGGGCAAATCATTCCATAACCGTACTGCTTGAAAAGTAAAAGATTTGTCATAGGCGCTGACAGACTGTTGTTAGTACCCCTCTTGCCTTTACGATCTGATGGCTATAAATTCAGGTACCTAATCCAAAAAGATACGACATACATTAACAATATAACCGATAGTCGGTCTATTCTGTAAAAATCTCATCTTGAGAACTTAGGTGAAGTGAAGTCAGCGGTCTTTCCTTCTGATGCTAAGCTAAACTTCAAGCTCACTTCACATAAGTTTTCACGGTGAGATTTTCACAGAATAGGCAGGTATATATCCTTTTTCTTAGTTTCAAGTAAGTTCTGGGCCATTCAGCAATATTTCCGAACCTCCTCAATTTTTCACATCATATTTCGAAGCTCACAGAAAGATAGGACGACTGCGACAAAGCTGAAGTGGCAATGCAGATGTCTTCTTGAGTGGAGACCGCGAATCGGCAAACGTAGTGTAGGACGCCCTCGACCTTGGTGGAGCGGCGATCTTCGCAATGCGGCTGGTTGTAGACGGATGAAAGTGGCCCAGGATTGAGCTCAGTGACGTACAGACGCCAGCACATCAAGCTACTACAGTCGGTCAGATTTCTTTAATCGATTTTCAACTTTATTGCTAAATCATAAGGTTCAAAGTTGATTGGGAAAATCTGACAGTTTTGGGTAGCTTGATGTGCTGGCGTCTGTACAATTGGATAGTGGTCCCGCAGTGGCTGAGCATATTGATACATGCAAGCAAACTCTTTATACTATGCACCCTAAAACAAAAACAACGCTCATCTCAAAGGCGTAAAGGACAACAACGAAACCTCTTTTTCTTACGAAAGAAAGGGTGCTTTATCACAAAGGGATAAAGTGGAAAATCGTTTACAAATTCAAAATAGGAATCAAATGTCAAAAGACTTACTTCGAATGACGACAAAAGGAGTTTAATGAGGGCCACACCCATTATTTCAGACCTCATTTAGACTGGAGTTTAAGCCTTTGGGTCGTATTAGAGGCATCTTCATGAAGTGTGCCATGAATTTTAATGTGTCTTCCAAAGAGATCGTTAGTAGCTAACAAGTAACACGGATATAATTTTTTGTTCGAAATGTAAATCCATTGACAATAAGGACGAACGAGGGAGTCACCAAATTGAAGTGCTACTTAGACATACTCGTAAACCTAATTTCTTTTAAACAGCTTTTTTTTCTTCTTTGCTGTCGACTACAGTGGGGCTTTTGACTAAGTATTAACAGCCGCACGGGTCGATCGATCAGGTTAAGCTACGCTTGCCGCGGTTGGTCTGTGGATGGGTGACCATCTTTACATACCGAGACCCCTCCGTGCCTCGGAAAGCACGTTAAGCCGTTGGTCCCAGCTGTCATTCGTAGATCTTTGACAGTCGTTACGGGTGTCAGAAGCCCGAAAATGTGACAACAAGTCTTACCTAGGGGTATCGTATTACCCAGTAACTGGGTCGTGGAGATCAGATAGGCAGTCGCTCCATGTAAAATACTGGTATTCAGCTGCATCCGGTTAGACTGGAAGCCGACCCCAACATACATAGTTGGGAAAAGGCTAGGCAGATGATGATGCTGTCGACTACAGTAAAGTCAGAGCCCAGTAACCAGTGGGTTTAAATAGCCTGTGGGGTAATTGAGTAACACATAAAATCGATAGCAATGTGGTCTTTCATTTAGACACCCATTGCTTCATAGGTGTGAAAAATTCGTCTGATCAGTGACGTTAATAACGCAATGAACTTTGCTGAAATAAATATTAAAAACAAGTCACTTGACAGATACCTAACCTCGCTAATGGATATGCAAATATCTTTGGATCCACACAATATCGTAACCTTAAACTAATAAGATAAAAACGTATCTAACCTTCACCTGCACTTAACGTAATTGGATTTAGATAAGCGTGGATACATATGTACGTTGTTTAGAGGTTCGAAACAGGGATAACAAAAGCTTGTGTAAATATTTAAAATTAGATAGAAAGAAAGAAAAAATAAAGAAAATAATATTTACTAGCGACCCGCCCCGGCTTCGCACGGGTGCAATGGAGAAACTGATAATTTTAGAGCTACTATTTCTCGTAAAAAGTATAGGATAAAAAATGGTTATTGTGGGTTATCCCTAAGAGATAGACATATCTTCGCGGACTTTTTTGTAGACCTCTTTAAGGTGTACAATACTGTAGTACATTATTTTGATCTATCTCGACGGGTTCAGCCAGCGTTTACAATGTAAGCGCAAAAAAATGTGTTTATTTACGACATCACATTAGAAACCTCTAAAATTATCAGTGTTTCTCTACTATATTATGCATGTATTATAGATATAAACCTTCCTCTTGAATCACTCTATCTATTAAAAAAAACCGCATCAAAATCGGTTACGTAGTTTTATAGATCTAAGCATATATAGGGACAGACAGACAGGGAAGCGACTTTGTTTTATACTATGTAGTGATTTGCCACAGAAACACGTGCATACAAAAAGATAAGAAACTCGAATAAAAAACATTTAAAAAATAGAAAGCCAATTCCCGTATTTAAAAACGTTCAAAATCTAGTCGCAATATCATCTCAGTGAGAATCAATGCTAAAAACTTGTCAAAAATGTAGGGAAATTAAAGGTATTTCTGACAGATTGAGACTAAGGTCTGACTGTGAACGTTCTTAAAGTTACAAAAATTGCCCCTTGGATTTATACTCACGAACACAAAAAACAAATATTTGGCGTATGGACGCCCCGTGATTGTAACAAGAAGACTTCCTCTCAGCATAATGCTGTGCTGTAGGGGCCCACAGCACAGTGCTGATTTTCAATAGTCACCTAAAAACGATGTACGGAAACCAAGTCGGAAATGTGAATGTCAAAAAAAAAACATCAACAATTTTCTAATTGTGTGTAAAAAGTGTGCATAAATAATATTTATATACATATATACGTATTTATTTCATTGTCGTAGATATTGTGTAGTTTAATTTTCAGCTTTCTTATTTTTGTTATTTCTTTATCCTTAAGAACGATTGTACTAATTATTATTTTACGTAGAAAACATTAGTCTACTTACTGTGTAACAAAAACCTATATTGTCCCAGAAACGTGACTAATTAAGAGTATCAATCAACTAATGAAGCTTTTTTATTCTTTTGTTCTAGGAGTGGATGATACGCACAAGTTTCTGGGAAACGACACACACACAGATTACTTCAGATTGTTATTAAGAGATGGAAATTATCTCCTAGTCGGCGGCAGGTGAGTCCCCATCATTATAACCATAAATATTGATGCCAAAACTTTCCGCTCTTACAAGTATTACAAATTCATATTATGACTTGAGAAAAAAAGCCGTTTAAATATACAACGTCACGCCCCGAAATTATAACGGAAATTGTGAAGTGTACAAGCTGTTTGTATTTGTAGCAATTTTTTTTTTTGTAGAATTTTTTAACGTAATGCAAACATAATTCACCTCAATCGCCTTAATTATACTTCGAGGAATCGCTTTTTATACAAAATTGTATCTTGGAATTTATTCGAGCGGCTGCAAAGTAAGTACTTAGCACTTCAGAAACACGTGTCAAAAACACCTATTTCGTTTTAAAGACTCAAGTTATACATTCAAATGAGATACTTAGTTATTTGTTTTTCCCTACTCCACTCCAATTCGTTGCAAAGTTGGGGTACCCTTAACCGCACCGACTGAAGCGGTAAGAACGTGCTGTATCTACCCGCAACCGCAGAGCTAACTCAGATGCACCTGACGCCGTCCCGCTCTCTCACACATAGATGTAGATAGCGCCGTCTCGTTTGCATTTGTAAAGATTTTTGGCTTGTGTTTGGATGGAGGCAAGACGACTTAAAAACACCCGCCCGCTCGCCGCCTACAGTCGCCATTTTATTGCGATTTTGTGAGGAGCGACTGTCGATAAGTTATCTAAAATGTATTAAGCACTTGATATTGAAGTGTGCTCAAATATATCCTACTGATCTTTCAAGAAGGGATAATCTTCACTGTAGCGTGCTCAAAGGTTTCATGAAAATATAGCTCTGTGGTTTTTGTTAGGCGATAAGATCGTATAATTTTTTTGTTAAATGTATTAGACTAGGAAGAAATTTTAGAGAATTTTCTGGAAAGAATAATCTCTTTATAGCTTGATGAATTAACTTCAAAAGCTCTTGAACATATTCCAACGCCCACAGCGTTGGAATGTGTTCAAGAGCTTATGTATAAAAGTTTATGTTAATTAAGACGCTGCGAAATTATATTACGTATAAAGCGGAAGCTTTTCATGCTTATAAAAGTACTAAAACACTCCCACTTTAGATCCCACTTTTATGATAAAGAATATTAACATCTTTCACGCATTTGACAAAATGAAACAGCCGTTTTTAATATCTTTGTGTCAAATAAACTTCTAAGAAATCTCTCAAACAGATTTTCGGAGCAAAATATTCCCAAAATGACAACAGCCGGTCGATTCTGTAAAAATATCACCGTGAAATCATAAGTGAAGTGTCACTTAATAGTGTTAATCCCTAGCGAATGACAGCTTACTCCACGCTCACTTCACCCAAGCTTTCATGGTGAGATGGTTACAAAATCGCACGGCAGTTTTGTAATTTTATCGACATGATTCCCTCACTAGAGGCAGAGCCGCACGACACATCTGCCTGCCTTGTAGCCACAAGCCACTGTTTACATTCCACCGAATATAATTCTTTGTTTTTATGTAAATACTGCTCGCGTGCCTCCCACTTCTTTAAACCCTTTGTTAAATAAATAACAACAATCGTAGCCTGTAATTTTCTACAGTAATCGTAGAGGCGAGGAAGAATGCTCTTTAGTTTCGAAAAAACGACGCCTCGTGTTAAGAACTGGGAAAAATCTTTACATTCCCATTTAGTGAGTCGTGTTTACAAAAACAAATGTAATAAACGGTAAACATTCTGTTTTGTCTAACATTTCGTTTGTGATTTTATCTTTTTGGTCGCAATTTTAGCGTCTCATTTCAAATGTATTTGATGTTTGCGTAAAATGTTTGATAAATGTTTTAACTGAAATGAAAACGTGTTTTTACAACACGTTTTAAAATATATTTGTAAAACGTTAAAGCCAAATGTAAAACGGAATTAAATGGCATACCTCAACAAGTTAATCGTGACGTCAAAAGCTTAAAGAATTTGGCAACGATGGGGTGTTCCGTGATTATTATATAAAACAAACGTCTGGCATCCCAGAATAAGTCCATTAAAATCTTGGATATGTGGCAAATTGGACAATATTTTCCACAACGAACGACGACTGTGTCTGTATAATTTGAAATATTCCTCCGTCCTAGCAAAGTTTGCATTTCTTTCCAAATCAGATTTACATGACAATGGTCACGTCGTCGCCCGATGAAATTCTCATTGCTGGAAGTTGGCTGTGTGGGATTTATTAAAGGGAGTAAAAAGGTTTGTAATAAAACCGATGTCGAGACGGTTCCTGACGGGCCGAGAAGACCGGACCAAGTGGAGACCACTTTTGTTTACACTTTACTGGTCATATTGTCTGTGTGAATGTGCTGACGCATGATCATGTTAGGGGTTGATATTTACCCATGATTTTTTTGGGAACTCAGTTCTACTAGAATACAGATACTTAAATAGAATAATTATACAAGGTCAAAATAAATTAGCTAGCGCAACTCCGCAGACGTGACTGGTATCGATAAAACAGATTTTCGCAACTCATACTTCAAGTAACTAAAATACCAACGGTCGTTGACCTTAACAAAAACATTAAGTCTTTTTTTTTTGTTTTATCGTGTTTAGATACCGATACCCATCAAGTGAGTTTCGCTAGCGAATTGAATTTGACCTTGAGATGTATTTTGTGACCTTGTTTTTAGTATACACTATTAAGATATATTACAAGTTACAAGAGCAATCAGGTATATACTTAATCAGCATATGCTGATATACCTCAAAGATTTCCAATAAAGTTTAGGTATATTATTATATTTTTGAATTATTTAAAGCACACGTATCAACATTATTTAAAAAATACACTTTATACTGGGTGTCCGAGTAATTCATGGATTACCTTTTACCTGCTGATGGGCCACATTGGGATCTACCATTAAAAAAAAATGACCTATCAATAATTTTTTTTTTTCACCAGGGCCGATCAAAAATAAGGTAAAATTTTTTTTGGTGAATATTTTAAGTTTGAACCTAAATTTTAGGTATTTAAAAGACGATATCTGTAACTCTCATGTATTAAATCTATAGTAGGATGATTCAAGATGAAAATAAAAAAAAACTTGTACTCGAAAAAAAATTCATTCGTAGAAATGGCATGGAAAAAACTGATCAAAGGTAGAGATTTTCCAAAATTTCATTAAACATCAAAAAACTTGGAAACCATAAGACTTTTACTATGGTCATTTTTTTATTGGTAGATTTCAATGTGGCCCATCAGCAGGTAAAAGGTAATCCATGACTTTCGGACACCCAGTATGTCGCATAAATCAGACATAACTATACTACTACTCATACACGAGCGCACTCAAGTCGATCCCAAATAAGAATAAATATTCTGCGAGTGTCATCTGTCGTTGAAGTACTAATTCCATTATAAAGTCAAATAGTATTTATAAATAAGGTTCAGAAGTAGTCTGATTATACAGCAGACATTGATTTAAATAAGTAATTCTAAAAATAACGTTGAACTAAGGTCATTTGTCGCGATCTAAATATGGAAATTTAAAAATATGTAAATAATAATACATGAATATATTACCTAGTTGTCGTGGGCTGTTCAAGGGTATGTACAATGTGTGTGTCATGAATGTGTGTGTACAATCATTCATTACCCTATAAAGGGTGGTAAAGACACCGACGCGCCACCTGTTAGTATGGTTTCAGTACATGATTCTGAAAATCAGATCATCAAAGATGGTGCTATCGGTCATGCATAGTTCCGACTCTGTAATAATAATAATTTCCCACAACTTTCACACAACGCCATCTAGTCCCAAACTAAGCAGAGCTTGTGGTATGAGTACTAGACAACTGATAAACATAAATATATATTTCTAAATACATACATATTATAGATAAATTACACCCAGACAAAGAACAAATGATCGTGCTCATCACAAAAACATTTGTCCTGGGTGGGAATCGAACCCACGATCTTGGCCTTGACCTTACGTCAGGGCCACTGACCACTAGACCAACAGGCCTGCCAATCAAATTTTTCGTAGTAAATTGCTGGTCCATACATTTTGATTACTTAGGTATTGCAGTTTTATATAAAAAATAAAAATAAGAATTGTTTATTCTCAGACAACTACCTACAGTCCATAGAAGAGGTTAGTAACATAAATCTTATAAACTATGTTAGTACAATTAAAAACACTGAAAATAAAATTGTTAACAATGTAATTCTTCACTAACCTGCACCTGTCACTTGCAAGTCAGTGAAGCGACGCAAGACCGCCGAGTCCATCCTGTCCGCTATCATTTTCAGGATGTTGTTGCGGCTCCTCTTCATACTGTGCACCACAGACATGGTTTTCCTTCGCATGATTGCATAGCCCCTTTCCAACCGAGTTGAAGTGATCGTGAGTTTCGACTTTACAAAATTCTGAGCACGATCGAGCGACTAGCAAATTATTTCTGAACCTCATGTATGTGAGGGTCTGACTGCTGAAGACCAGGTTGCATGAGATTTTTTCCAGTATTTTTCCCAGGACCTCTGAACACTTTCCAAAGGATTAATAAGTGTTTACTGATCTATGCGAAATTTTTACTCCCGGTTGCAAAGGGATAGAAATCATCTCTGTGCGCATCTGCAAACATGCCTGAAGCACTACAGTACCGCGGAAGCCGCACCAGAACCCTGAAAATGTTATTATATTGGACGCGGAGCAAAACAGCAGTTTTTTTTTTATAACCGACGAACAATTTGTACGCTATGGGTCTAGGATCTTGTGCTGAATTCATGGTTATAGTTTGCTCGTTGATGCCCCAGCCACCCTACATTTGCTTCACTATCACTACATAGTATAAAACAAAGTCACTTCCCTGTCTGTCTGTCCCTATACAGCGTGTAACGGAAGGGGGGTATCAACCCTGAAGGAGGTGAATGTGCTCATGAAACTCAACAACTTTCCCCAAAGAACATAGGTCGAAATATGAAAAAAAAATTTGGCCCTCCCATAGTAAATCAATCAGCTGGTCAGTTTTGTAAGGGAGGGCCAATTTTTTTTTTCATAATTCGACCTATGTTCTTTGGGGAAAGTTGTTGAGTTTCATGAGCACATTCACCTCGTTCAGGGTTGATACCCCCTTTCCGTTACACGCTGTATATGCTTAGATCTTTAAAACTACGCAACGGATTTTGATGCGGTTTTTTTTAATAGATAGAGTGATTCAAGAGGAAGGTTTATATGTATGATACATGCATAATATAGTAGAGGAACACTGATAATTTTAGAGGTTTCTAATGTAATGTCGTAAATAAACACATTTTTTTGCGCTTACACTGTAAACGCTGGCTGAACCCGTCGATCTACAAAAGGGATAACCCACAATAACCATTTTTTATCCTATACTTTTTACGAGAAATAATGGCTCTAAAATTATCAGTGTTTCTCCATTGCACCCGTGCGAAGCCGGGGCGGGTCGCTAGTAGTAAATATTACTATAACTGTTTTACCTACTGCTGGACACATTCCACTGTGTTAATGAAACAACAAATCCCTATAGTCACTGCCCGGCTCAAAAAAAAAAAAATATCTTTAAAAAAAAATACATAATCTTATTGCCTGTCTAGCCCTTACTATCCTATTTATAAAAAATACCAAAAAGTACCAACTAAATACGCAGTAAATGAATGAATAAGTACAAAGAATGAGACCAAGGAAAAAAGTTCTATACAATACACATTTGAAGAGTTGTTATCTTGGGCCTTTCAGCCCTATTTAAAATTACCTACTGAAAAAGTAGCACGCGTTAGGTTGAAGCAAACATACAAAACCTTATTTTTCCGCCCGCAGCCGATTTAATCTCCATTGGCCTAATGAAATTCAAATACTATATATGATAATATTTGCAAAATATACTGTTTTATATAAACACATGTCGTTATTTTGTGGCCTCTGCGAACGCGGATATATGTATAAGGGCGTATCTACTTTATATTATGTAAATACTAGCAGCGCCCGATATTTTACACACATAAGTTTTGATCCCGTAAGAATATCGGGATAAAAAATATCCTGTGTTACTCCTGGCTATAAACTATCGGTGTGCCAAATTTCATTCAAATCCGTTCAGTCGTTTTTGCGTGAGAGAGTAACAAACATCCATCCATCCATCCTCACAAACATTCGCGTTTATAATATTAGTAGGAAGGATGTGGGGTCTAGCTAAATATAGATGAAACTAGCTGAGTCGAAATTGGCGAAATGAAGGTCCTCTCAATTTGAATCATTTTGAAGCATATTACTAATCCATTGCTCCATATGTTCGAACAATGTGCCTGCTCAACAACGTAAATAACGCAATGAATGTTGTTGAACTGTCAAAATGAAACCCATTGTTAGTGATAGTGTGTTACGCAATTACCCTGCTGTAAACAGCAGTTGGTTTTGATTGTGACTAAATTCTTGTTGTCATGTCCTCTACTAAACAATGTTTAATTTTGAAATAGTTATGAACTTCATACAATACATCAGAAAGCCAATTCCCGTAATTAAAAACGTTCAAAATCTAGTCGCAATTTCATCTGAGCGACAATCGGTGTCAAAAACTTGTGTAGGAAAATTAGAGGTATATTTGACACATTGAGACTGGGTTCAGACTCTGAACGTTCTTAAAATTACGAGAATTACCCAGACAGTAATTCTAAAAGTCTAGGAAGCGGCTTTATTCGTATCTCTGAGATCGTTTTTAGCTGTGCAATTTTCCATTCATATCTTCTCCTTTAAAACAGCCCTTATTACGCACTCCAACATCCCATGGTAAGCGGTAAATGCTTCGAGATAGGTTTATCTCCACTGTCGAAACAGAAACCCTTTCGTATCCAGACAAAGTAACACTATTATAGTGCAGATCTGCAGGCTAGTCGCTCCCGTCCCCGCACGTTTCACACCCGTACCCTTAATTTTATAAGGTCGCTACGGGCCGGAAACGTTATTCGGTGCGCGTCCCTTGTAATGGTATTCCCCTGTAGTGTGATCCTCTTCTGTGTGCCTTTTAACGAAATTAACGTTGTTTCGGCCATCCCATACACACACGATGTTATCAAAGCAGCAGCGTTTACATAAACCCGTTCAGATTTTGGCGGCAACCAATCCCAAGATTGCGCGTCGATTTTTATGATGAGGGTCGGGCGAAGGAATTGATTTGAATTGAGCCTTCGTTCAGTTAGTTTCATGTTTTATTACAATAATACTGTTTGCAGGAAAATATCTGGCCCTTATTCTATTTTGCTCCAATTCTATTTTTGAAAAAGGGAAAAACAGCCACTAATGTATTTCGATATTTATCGCAGATATTTATAGCACATACTAATTCCATGCTTTTTTCTGAGGGTTACTATTTCCAAAGCCAAAAATAAGTAGATGCCAACCTATTTTCCTTTTCCAGCCATAGAAAAAAAAAAACATCATTAAGCACGGTTTCAAGTTCACTTCACAATTCTTCGTATACCCATCCTGATATATAAGTATACGTGTGTATCATTATGTAGGCGAGTTTTCTCTCACCATATTATACAGAGGACGTTAGCAGGGGCTCGCAAACACCGGCAAATAGCCACTTGTGGCCTTATCACACGCACACCCACTTTTACATAATGGCCGTCAAAATGATACTTGCTGATTTCGTTTTTACGTCGTCACCTAAAAGCATAAAGTGTGTAGGTGTAGAATGTTTGCGTACCTGTAGAGAGGTGGCGTAGGTATTGAATAAGTCTGAGAATAAAAATATGAGCATTTTTTGGTTAATCTATAGTTTTGTGAGCTTTACGTTTTTGGGTCCATTTTACAATGAATGAAAAACCTATATATTCTGCCCTGTATAGCGTGTATACGAAATGTAATAAAATGTGCCATTTTACACCGACACTCCACTATCCCACGACAATATTTCACAACCTACAAACCCATCGAAACTGAAATACGAACACAAAATTCAACGGTTATAAAAATCCGCACCAACATAACAATTTCAGAATATTTCCTAACCTATTTCGAAAATACAATTTTCATTTCGTAGTTTCTAGTCAATTGGCGCGTTTCTCTTTATACACTGTATTCATGTATGTCCAGCGTTATTATAAACTCGACGCAGTCAATTTTCGCACACCATTTTTATATCACGTATTAACATCGGGGCTGAATAAATAAATCTGCTCCTAATTAATCATATTCATACGGGTCCGGGAAAATCAATTTTGAATATGAAAACATTTGGCCGTTACTACGAGTTTTTAAGCGTGTTTTCAACTTTTTTAGCTTTATAATTTCGTTCTTATCATGTTTGCGCAAAGTTTTAGGTCACCTTCCTTCGTTAGGTACCGTTTATAGAGTCTGTTTACCTTTGCGAAAAAGCGAAAAGCTTAAAGTCCTGTTTTTCCATTTAATTAGTGTTAAATGGAAAAACAGGACTTTAAGCTTTTCTCGATCTAGGATATACCCCTATTAGGTCGTTCTGTTTACAAAAAGTCCCTTTTTTTGGATTGGTTTTGTCACTTTCATTAAATTGTTTTCGTAGGTGAATTGTTTGTGCAGAAGGAAACAGTTAAGACACGCCCATATTCTAGAAAGATTCTCAAGCAGAAAATCTTATTAGATATGTATTTCTTTGCAATTTTGGAAGCTATTGTCATGTTACTAAAATTATACAAAATAAAAACAAGCCAGACTTTCATCACTACTAAAAATCCGCCTTAAAACATCCTATTACGTAAAGAGGCCGAAAAAACAAAAGGGCAAAAGTGGAGCGTTCGTGGCAAAAAAGGAACGAAGGTAATCAGCGCATCAATCACAGAGCCACCAGGCCTTAGAGTGGTCCCCAGGGTTGGAGGCACAGCTCAGCACTGATTGTGACGTATTTATAAGACATTCGGAGCTGACGGAATGACGCTACTGCTGACGTAATTGGTTGAAATTTATAATGGAGATTTGTTGGTGAAAGTTTTCTCTGTAGGGAATTTTAGAAAATATGTATATGAAATACTACCTAATTATAAAGTTACGAAGTAAAATGAAAGAATTGCCATCTAACCGCCAGGCCCTGGTGGGGTCCCACGGGTCCACCTCAGCACTGATTGTGACGTATTTATAAGAAGTTTGAATCTGACGGAATGACTCTACTGATGATATAATTGGATAAAAGTGTAATAGGAGAATTTAAATGTGTTGTTGAAAGTTTTCTCGGTAGGGAATTTCGGAAAATATGTTTTAGAAAAAACTTTGTCAGGATAATGGTTTCGAAGTAAAGAAATAATGTGTGTAGAAAAAGTGTTCAAACATTTTTCTGGAAAATGCTTGTGAAAATATTTTTATGCTGATATTACAGTCATGAAAACTAGATTATACACCATACTATCAATTTAATTGGATTATAGAATTTACTTTAGAAAGAAAATTGAAGGCTTAGTAGAACAATTTGATACTCTTTCTTTCTGTGTCTATTCAAGTGAATAATATCTAAGTTAAAGATCAATAGATATTTTTTTTACTAACTTATTTTCATAATTTCAGGGAAACTTGAGCAAAAAGTTCTTATATTCTTACAAAGGACTTTCATTACCTCATTTTTTTCTCAGAAATGAATGCCTCTAATTCGTAAGGTTAAAGGCAAAAGTGACTTTACTAGAACTGATAGTTATATTAAAGAGGATAAAAATATATACACTGGATAAACTTCTAACAAACTATTAACTAACTGAAATACATATAGCGTCGAAAGATTCCTTCGCAACGCTGACGACTGGTAATGAAAAAAAATATACATATATATTTTTACTATCAGAAAAAGCTTTATGTACCTACAGACGCTAGCACATCAAGCTACCCGAAACTGTCAAATTTTCCCAATCAACTTTGAACCTTACGCTTTGGCGATAAAGTTGAAAATATATTACAGAAATTTGACAGATTGTAGTAGCTTGATGTGCTGGCGTCTGTACAATGAATTGTGTTTGGAGCCTCCTTTTAAGCAAGTAATGTACCCAAGATACTGGCGGCATTGCCACATTGTATGGAAATGCTCAGCCTCTGTTTTGGCCAAGGTAAAAACGAGCCCTTGGGTTACTAGAACTTAATTTTCCCCTGCTCTTTATTCCTTGAAACCACAAACCAATTCCTCAATGGAAGTCGCGCTTTAGCATCGCTATAGTGGTCATTGTCCTTTCCTTCATATCTCTCCGTAAGAACCCAAACAAAAACTCGTATGTTTTTCATTATTGGAATATGTTGTAGATCACGATAGACATTGATTCCGGACGTTAACGGACTTTAGTTCTGATTTTGAAAATTAAAATATTCTAGAAAATGTAGGTGGGTTAATCACAGCTACATTCTAAAACGTGACTACTATGGGAGTAACAAGCATGAAATATTACTTGCAGTCTACCCTCACGGAGAATTGTACCTCTGTAGTATTTCCAAATTAGTATATATTGTTACAAACAATGTAAAGGGCGAGTGTACCCCACCGGGGTACGTACGTATACCGGGATATAGGGGACCCTTCAATTAGAATTAGCAAAATGAGAGGGCGTATGCGAACTTCTACTTAGAACACAAAATAACATAAGTCAATAGCATTCCCTGCCATTGGAGTATGGAAAGGCAAAAGGGGGAAATGACGTCACATCGTCGACAATTTCCGTTTACTCTTGAGAATAATAAAATTACTGAAATAATAACAAAGTTTGGAGGCATTGTTATTGTTAACTTATGCGCGATCATGTTGAAAATGAAGTAATTCATGAAGGAAATCATTTTCCCCATCTGTATTATAATGTGTGGTCGCGTTTCCCCTTGTGTATTAAATAGGGTTTCGAGTGATATTCATTTACACTAATATTGATATCGGTGGAAGCCTTTGGCGGAACCTGGATTTACATTACACGAAGCTGTTCACAGTATTAAACGTACATAACATCCAGCCGAGGGGCCCGTGGCTAAATAATAACTGCCCGCGCAGGCCGATTGATCAAGTTAAGCTACGCTTGCCGCGGTTAATCTGTGGATGGGTGACCATCTTTACATACCGAGACTCCTCCGTGCCTCGGAAAGCACGTTAAGCCGTTGGTACCGTCTGTCATTCGTAGATCTTTGACAGTCGTTACGGGTAGTCAGAAGCACGAAAGTCTGACAACCAGTCTTACCTAGGGGTATCGTATTACCCCGTAACTAGGTTGTGGAGGTCAGATAGGCAGTCGCTCCATGTAAAATACTGGTATTCAGCTGCATCCAGTTAGACTGGAAGCTGACCCCTACAAAGTTGGGAAAAGGCTAGGCAGGTGAACATCACGCCTGAATTCCCCAAAGGGTTCGGTGGAGGCGTACCTATAGTACACCCACATTTCGTCATTTATGTTTTGGTTTCATGTAATATGGGGCGAGCCTATTGCCCAACTGGGCACAAGTCCAGACCCCGGGCTGCTACTGAGAAACTCCAGATGGAAAAATCCAAAAACACACCTCATTCTCATAAATAGCGTTTGCGTTTACTCGACCACCGAGGCGGTATCAAACACCTGCCGTGCGATTCTGTAACCATCTCACCGTGAAAACTTGGGTGAAGTGAGCGTAGAGTGAGTCGTCCATAGTGTCAATCCCTAGCATCAGCATGACTCACAGCTCACTCTAAGATCACTTCACTTCACTTAGTTATCACGGTGAGATCTTTCCAGAATCGAGTAATTACAAACTTACGCCTAATCACCGTGCCTATAACAATAATTTTTCCTATTGACGTCATTTAGTTACCATTTTCGTACGGTGAATGGGCACTATGGGTAGCGTGATGACCTTTGCACTAACAATACTATATCACGAATATCTCCCCTCAATTATTGCAAATGTCAAACGACATCCGATCCACTCCAGAAAACAAAACAAGAAACTGCTAAAAGGAAAGTAGCTAGTAAGTAAATTTATAAACAGCCGCTCTATTCTAAGTTTTCACGGTGAGATTTTTACGGAAGACAGCGGCTGTTCCAAAACGGATGTTACTCTTACCAATGCATTATGATCACACATTATTCTGTTATTATCATAAACAGAATCTGTTAAATAATTCACAGAACAATAAACAACATTTTACAGTAAAAACTTGACCTTATTAAAAACTAATTTAAAAATACCCAGAGCATTCCACCTTCTAATACGCCATGAACCCACATAACTTATACCGGGCTCAAGAAAATCAATAAGCAAACTTCTAAACACAAGTGTTTTATATACAAACGAGTAAATAAAACAACCTTATTATTACTACCATACGTTTCGCGGCCGTTCTTTTGATTAAACAATACGAGAGTTAGGGGCAATTTGAGGCAGTTCGGGGAAACTTGGCCAAAAGGAGGAGAACCTATTTGTTGTGGCCTAAACAAATAAAGTAGTTTGGGGGAAACAGATCAGTTAACTTCTTAAGTGTGTAAGGACGGCACCTTGCGCGTTTGGATTTGTTACAAATTGCCCAAGCTACTGTTTACTCCACCCTTCAAGATTTGCCTGAAGAGTTAAGTATCTTCGTTGCCCTACTTTTATTAATTTAGTTTCCTTGGATGAGAATTGTGTTTTTGTTAAGTCATTCAATCTGCCTACCCTTTTCCCAACTATGTTGGGGTGACTTTCAGTCTAACCGGATGCAGTTGAATACCAGAATTTTACATGGAGCGACTGCCTATCTGACCTCCACAACCCATTTACTGGGTTACACGATACTCCTTGGTAAGACTTTCGGGCTTCTACTGACTGACTACCCGCAACGAATGTCAAATATCTACAAATGACAGCCGGGACCAACAGCTTAACATGCTTTTCGAGACGCGGAGGGATCTCGATATGTGATGGATGATCACCCATCCACAATCGACCTCGGCTAGCGTTGCTTAACCTTGAGGATAGACTGGTACGGGTGTTATGTAGCCGCGAGCTTCCTTTTTTGTAAAGTAACGATGCTAATCAATGTTTATCTAAAATCATAATAATTCTGAGCTTTATTTGTAGTATTGTTACAGTTAATTTATAACATTGGTTTCGCTTAGATTTGACAAACCACTCAGGAATTAAATAATTTAAACTTGTCTAATTCCCAGGAGTTGTTTTCATTTGAGGCAAATTATGTTCCTTTGAAGATTCTTGTTGGAATCTGCTTTAGTCCTTTTTCTGAGTTTGGGTTACATAACGTAAAGAACTCTTTCTCTCCCTCTATTTGTTTTTATGTCACTGAAAAGGAGATACACGTATATATATTTTACAAAATATTTACATTTCAAATTTCTCACTACGTTCTCCTTCACCGATGTCAGTAGGTAATGTCCAAAATAAGATAAACTCGGAAAGTACAGACGCCAGCGCATTAAGCTACTACAATCTCTCAAATTTCTTTAATAGATTTTCAAGTTTATTGCTCAAGCATAAGGTTCAAAGTTGATTGGGACAGTTTCGGGTAGCTTGATGTGCTGGCGTCTGCACATACTTATGAATTGAAAAAGTCACATGAGAGGCGAGGCCTTCACCACAGGTTCATCACGACAACCTGGACTTTATGTCAATATAAATCTAAAATCGCGAATCCATATTGAGCAAGCGTGGTGATCAACGCTCGTGCCTTCTCTGTATGAGAAGAGTCCTTTGTCCTGCAGTGGGACAATGATAGGGTGGCATTATTATTGTCATATCCAACGTGTAACGTTAAATGCGCAAAACCTCAGACACCCCAACTGATTTTTAATTCAATTGACCGATTTCAGAGAGAATGATAATAATCAGTCATTAAAAAAATTGTAAAGGTTTTATGTGCTGTTTTAGTTTTACTGGCCATTCTGATCGTTTCTTGCGTCTGCGACGACGCTTTACGGAGGGAGGAGTCGTCACCGGCCCGCTGCGCCGTGCTGACATTGGCTTGCTTGACCTATTAATAAATAGACACGGCAACGTTTTTAATGAAGATTTTTTGAAAAATGTGACCTATATTAAAAAGTGGTTCAATTAATTCTGCTCGTTATTCTGATCAAATTATTTTCAGGTTTTGCGCATTTAACGTTACACGTTGTATAGGTACCTGTAGATACCTGTATCATTTAAGAACTTAACAGGCCTTTTTATGGTCTATTTCACCTACTCCGGATAGATTCGGGTTAATTTAAGTGACTGATTATTTTCTTGATAAAGTGGTTCAATTAATTCTGCTCGTTATTCTGATCAAACTATTTTCAGGTTTCGCGTATTTAATGTTACATGTTGTATAAATTACTCAATAAACGTCAAACTCTTCTCACAGCCATACCTAATGTTACTTAATAATCGCGATATCAGATCATTGGCTGGGCGTGACGCTCCAACGAAATTAGGGAATATCGTTCTCACGGTCTCACCGCAATCAATCGGTAATCCAGTAAGTGACTGACGTGTTTATCGATAAATATTTAGCGTTTCAAGTGATTGAGTGAGCGCTTCAGCGCTGACTGTCGGATTGTAGTCGGTATTAAGTCGGATATGATGTTAATCGTGATCTAGTTTCGGTTAGAACCGAAATCTAGGCTAAAGACTAGGCAGACTGATTGTTAATTATTTAAGGGCCTACTATGACGGGTTAATTTGTGACTCCGATAGTGGCTTTTGCATAAGGTGGGCTTGATTCGTGTGAGTTGAGAGACAAACATTTTTATGTATAACACATCGTAACTAGGTCAAGGTCTGCACTCTAATTGCGTAACACATTATTACTCTCAATTTGAATCATTCTCAAGCATATTGCTAATCCATTTCTCCATATGTTCGAAAAATGTCTCTGCTCAACAACGCAAATAACGCAATGAATGTTGTTGAACTGTCAAAATGAAACCCATTGCTACTGATAGTGTGTTACGCAATTAGCCTGCTGGTCGGAATAAGAAAAAAAAATGGAAATTATAAGAGTGCACGACACATTTGATCGTATAAAAAACAACAGTTAGTTTTTTATTAAATTATAATTAAACTACTTTGAATAAAAGAGCCATATTCAATAGGTTTCCCCCTATGGGTGAAACAAATCTATTAAAAAAAATTGACTCAATTAATTGATTTTTCGCAAGCTACAATATTTTCAGGTTTCACACTTGATTGACGGGAAAATTTTGAATATTTTGATGTTTCTACTGCATTAAATCAATTTTTGAAAAGTATAGATATAATTTTTCCATTAAATTGTCTATACAATGGTATATAAATTAAGTAGTTTCTGTGTAATAGCAGGAGTATAACAATAGAAACAGTTGCAGAAAGGAGGCAAAACAATTTTTTCGATCGTAAATCACTCTCTAATGCTTCACATTATGAGTAGTGCAATAAACAGCTAAACAAAACAATTAGTCTTATCCCTGAGTCCAGTCAGTTAACAAAATCGACTTGTGAAATCGACCCATCGACACAAAGGAATTCAATAAACTTCCGTACTAAAGCATTCCTCACTATTTTCAACGAACAGTGACAAATGTTCGACAATGTTTCCAAAGGATTACTTGCGCAAATATCATAACCCCCCTTTCGTGACGCTCGCGCAAAAATGTCAATTATCATTTCGTGTATTCCAGTGAAAGATGAAACCCAACCCTTTCCATTTACACTCGCCATAAATCACGGCGGTGTCAGAACGAGACAACAATAGAGCCGGCGCGGTCGGCGTTTTGAGCTCTTTTAATTAAAATGTTAAGAATTTGTATTCTGTATGCGGGCCGTTGATACCCAACCTACCTAGACCCCTCCTTCTCAACCAAACTCAAGGAACGCAGAGAAACACCAGAGACCAACTACACTGGTCATACCGATGTTGAAAAGAACACCTTTGTGCAAAAAGGTAATAACTGACACAAAGAATATTAAAGAAAAATCGTTGCCGAAAATACGTAACGTTTTTAATTCGTTTACATAAATAAACATTTCCATGTTGTGTGGTTGTTTTGTATTCATTTCAGTTCGTTAGGTAAGCGACCGTGTTCATATCTAATATATATTTTTGTTTCCACCGTTTCCAAACCGGAAATAAAACACCATGGGAACTAGTAGGTATTTTTTCGTAAGTTATTCTATTTTCGTTCGAATGCTTGCTATTTGTTCATGGTTGTACAAAAATGTGCTTTTGTTCCGGAAAAAACATCATGCCCACTAATAGAACTCTAAACTAGCCAGCACCCTAATTGCGTAACACTATTAATCTCAAATTGATTCATTTTGAAGGATATTGCTAATCCATTGCTTCATATGTTCGAAAAATTTGTCTGCTCAATAACGTAAATAACGCAATGAATGTTGTTGAACTGTCAAAATGAAAGCCATTGCTACTGGTAGTGTGCTACACAATTACCCTACAGCTTTAGAAATACCCAACTTCATCATACATAACATAAAGCAAAAAGTAAATCCAAAGAATTCTCGAACAAAATATTTATGCCATAGCAGAGCATTCACAATAAGCGCAGCGTCCAAACGTCATGGATTCGATGAAATAAACGATGGATATTGTTGAGAAACAATTGCAATAAATCGTGAAGCATGTGAAGCGCAATTTCTCGGCGGCCGATGGTGCAAACTTTCGCAATATTGACGGCTCCAGCCGATGCTGACGGCAACGGTCTGCATCTAAAACAGGGAATAAAGATTAAAATGGAAAAAATGTTTAGTAAGATAGTATTTTGTCCTATAAAAGGTATCATCGATCCAGCTTAAGACCAGACAGTGACCACAAATTAAACAAGATGCAGCTTTAGACTAGACGTGATGTCAATCAAAATTAAAGCACAGATCAAAAAAATAAATACCTCGAAATGAGACGGCACTCACCAAAAAACAAAAAATAAAACACACAAGCCGTGAGCCTTGCCAAAAGCATAACGGAAAGGCTCCATTCACCGAAAAATCTGCACGATATGTCAAGTCTATTTACTAGGAATCGGCGGAAAGATGGCTGACTCGCGCGCATCAAGCAATCCGTGTGAGTGCCCATTTGACAGGCGAATGCTAATGATATACAACTTGTGGGACTCGATTTAACTTTATTGCCTTGAAATGGAACGTTTGATGGGACGCGGTTATTTTTATGTATTTTTTTGCGACTCGGTATGCTGAATTTCGGTGAAATTTACTGTCGCAGAAGTCATTAGTTGGATGGTTCACGAAAATGGAATTCGTAGCTTTGCATTGTGTTGAAGTTAAATGTAATGAACTCCGACGAATATGAGAGGGTTGTTGTAAAACTATCCCGTGATATTTTTTCGCTGAATTCATTTTAATTATACGGCACGACGGCACGGTTGACGCAGCGGTTAAGAGATTAACTGCTGCGCTGCGTGTCGCGGGTTCGATTCCCGCACGGAACAAATATTTATATGAGCTACAAGTAGTTGTTCCGGGTATGGCTGTTTGTGTATGTGAGTTTTAGTGTTTTTAAACGCACCCACAATACAGGAGAAAAGCCTAGTGTGGGGCAACGTTTTATTTAAAAAAATATATTGTATATTCAACGTCACTATTTTCGATGACGTTGTGAAGGCCGCAGGAATCCGCTGGATACGAGAAGTACGGAACCGGCCGATGTGGCGATGCTTGGGCGAGGCTTATGTCCAGCAGTGGACATCTTTCGGCTGAAATGGTGATGATGGTGATTATTTCAGATCTTGTTTTCATGCATCAATAAATACTCCATCGTTTAAATGCCGTTAGTGCAAGTACGTACATAGTCAATATGTCGGGCACGTTCACCAATGTCCCATTGATATTGTTCTAAACGAAACTCGTAAAGTTTTCCAATATCGGAACCGTGTCGAATGCATGCAAACAAATTGCATCTGTCGACGTCCCCAACTCGTCGCCTCGCGATGAAATTTGAAGTTTTTGACATCGCCCCTTTTGAAAAAGGTTGCACATACTCGTACTCTTTGTGTTGAATGTTCGGTTTTCACACACGATCACTCACGTTTTTAGATATATTATAAAAAAGTCTAAAGCTTCATTAATTTTCTTTAAAAATATATTAAAATTAACAAAGCAGCATTAAAGCAAACTTAAAAAAGGAAAAATAAAAAGACACCATCTCGGTTTATTAAAAATTATTTTAACGAAAAAAAAACCGACTTCCAAAAAAAACACAGAAGAAGTCTTTTTTTTTGTTGTTGAAATGTTTATTTCTCGCTTTTTAGTGAGTCTGTTTATAATTTATCTAAGTTAACTCTAATTAAAGTTTAGCCTAATGTCAAATCGCATTTTACAAAATATTTCTTTTCCCTATGCAGGGACATTAATTGTTGAGGAGTTCACTATTCGCATTGTGACGAGCATAAATTGCTTAGCAAACACATTAAAGTAACCGAATCGCAACCCGTGAAATACTTATTATTGAGTAGTTCCGGTGGCCATCTGTGGTCTTCATCATCAGTTCCACTTCACCAAATGGTGCTTTTTGAGAGCAAATGCACGAGTTACTATAAAAAATACCCAAATCACTGTAGGTGTGGCTATAATATTTGAAGAATTCCTTCGAATTTAAACAAAAAAATATTTTTCAAATCGGTCTAGCCCTCTTCGAGTAATCAGGGAACATACATAAAAAAAAGATTCCGACGAACTGAGAACCTCCTCCTTTTTTTGTAGTCGGTTAAAAATAAATAAGAAAGCCAGAAAAAAGAGACAACAATTGTAATATCATCCGTCGCTGTATAGAATAACGCCATCAACTTGTTGGCAACAACAGAATTTATTTCTGTTCCTTTACCCATTAAGCGGTTTTCCGAGCCAAAGAGATACGCTTTGCATCCCATCTCCCCCAACATTTAGCAACTAATTACGAAAATAACCTGACAAAGGAAATCCCTGTTTTACATAGTACAGTCAAAATAAAAGCCACCTGTAGTTTTTCATTGATTAAGGATAAAGAAATGTACTCTAAAGGGGGATGTTTTTTGTGTACACGAGATAAAGTCACATTGTTACACTATCTATAATTTATTCGAGCGACGACAGTTGCCCTCTCTCCCCAACTTCCCCTCAGTGTTGTACCGAGCCTAGTTAGAAGACATTTTATGGACCCTTAGTAATCCCCTGACGTGCTACACACACATATCCTGCAGATTCTGGAAACAGGGAGAAAATAAATAAATATTGAAAATAGGTACTAGGAGGATTGAATTATTTATTTGACGTTTCTCTAGGAATGGTAAATAGAGGAGGCGAAAATTGAATTGCTTAATATGTCAGTATATGAAGGGTAATATGTGAGTGATGTTTATTTTCATTATTCAGCTCTATATCCTAGAATTCAAGAAACACTATTACAAATTCTTTTAAAAATAACTGAGCGAAACAGAATAACATAGCAAAGACTGGGCGTGTGCGTATTTCACTGGCTAGCAACATAGCAACGTGAATAAGTTTTCACTTATTCAATCAAATTCTCGTGTTCAAAAAAGGCTTTTTGGCAAAGCACACAATCGAATAACAGCCGCTATGAACAAACTCGTTATCCTTTTTTCATTGAGTACCTGTATACGTAAGTTATTTTCTCCCAAAATATCGATTCCAATTTTATTTTTAACTAATTATATAGGTAGGTACTTGTTCCTCTTGATGAGAAATTAAATTTAATTTGGAAGAAATGTAGGTATTGAACATTAAATGTAATAATGTGATAACGTGTCACACATGTTTATAGAATAATAAATCACATGAAACGCTTCGCGAAATATGGATATGACGTATCTCGTGACGTCCTCCAAAAACAGTCATTCGAATTAAACCAATAATATTGTTTAATATGTAAATCTCCCTTTAAAAGCGCCACCGTGTTTGACGTTTTCATTTCGATTCGATCATTGGCTGTGTGTCCGTCATGTATATTGATGAGTATAACTCTGATTGGCTGAGCATCCGCTTTTGTTCCACGAAATCAATTTATACCCGCACCCACCCAGATATTTACTTTAATCCGGATAAAGAAAATTCTCCGAGATTAATTTATTTTGCCAAGAATGAGAGACAAAAAAAAAATAATCACGAAGACACGAAAATAATTGTAAGTTCAGACCATCAATCAGCGAGTCGGCCCGGATTGGCCAGAACACAAAAACATGGGCGAGTGACCGAACAATAGATGACGCTGACGATCCGTCGCACACAGCCCAAGATGGCCGCCGCCTTTTGGCGGGAACCACTGAAGCAAATAATTGACAAAGGATACAGTCTTTGTGTGCTTGGGCCAGCTCGTCAGTCCGCCAAAATATTACACAAGGTTATTCCAAGATATTTAGATTTTTTGTTATATTTAGAAGTTTCGTTTCTCGGAAATAAATTCAGATCGAGTCCAGGGTACATTATTATTTATGCTTTCAGAAAACTTGATATTTCTTCTTAAATAAACTGCGTAGTTAGTCCTAAAAACGTGTTCAAGAAAATCGAAGGGGAATATCCTCAACACACATGGCCACTCCTACTTTGACAAAAAAAAAACATAATTCTACTTTATTATTCATCGGAGCTATCAAGCGGAGATAGTCTGGTTACTACGCAATCCACTCACAGCCAAATAATTATGTACATCTCTGTAACCGGATTAGCCATCAGTTGTTGTTAGTGCATGGATCACTTGATTGCATCATGTCACTTCGTTACCCAACAAAAAGCGGTTTGTTCATAAAATACGAGCAGGGTCTACCCACAAATTGGCTCCCCAACATTGGTGAATTACAGGCATTTCCCTTATTTAAGAATAAGTGCCGTAGGACCCTCGACAATAGACTACAAAGAACATTATTCGCATGCAAGACATCGAACGTGAATGCCTTATTTACAACATAATGGAAGTGAAAAATTTCATTTCGTACCATTTCAGTAGTTGTATTGGAATTTTGTATAAGGACGAAACAGACAAACGGGATGGAGTTGAGCTGCACGATTTTCGACAAATGCGTGCACTTATTGGACAGGTCCGCTCAATCTGTGTGGTTCTTTACTCAAAAGACCATTTCACACACCAATCTACATGGTCTTCACATGATCTGACCAAGATTAGGTATGTCTGGACTTTAAAAGAGACTGTGACCTCTGAGTTTGTTTCGGCCTTTCTTCTCAGAGTAGTCAGATAGGAAACGCCGACCTCATCTAGTTTTAAAAAAATGTGATTGACATGTAAAATTGTTTGTACAAACCTACTTACAGAAAATACATTTATCATTAATTATCATTTATCATGCTTTAAAATAAAATAGAAATATAGGATAGTATTTAGTTTTTTTTTTATCTTTTTTCTGAATTGCATTATCATCCTATAATGTTCGCACTGCTGGGACACAGGCCTCCTCTCTCTGAGAGGGAGTGGGGCGTTACCACCACGTGGGCCCAGTGCGGCTTGGTAGACGTCACATATCTTCGAATTTTTGTTCTAGTGCATGCCGGTTTCTTCACGATGTTTTCCTTCACCGTTTTGAGAGCAGTAGTGATGAAATTATTTACGCAAACTAAAGGGCCTGTCTGGGTTCAAACCTAAGACCTACAACTCGTAATTAGCAGCTTTTACCACTTGGGCAACACTGCTTACAAATGTAATATAATAGCGGTATTTAAACATGAATAAGCTCAACATTACAGCGAAATAATCAAATTAGCGTTTCATAGAAAATACATTCATTATGTAAATATATTATATTGTTAATAAAATTTGCAGTAGTGAGAACAAGCTTTCTAAACAACCTTCACGTCTATGAAGCGAAGCTATTTATGTAGGTACCCATAAAATATTATATTCCCTTAGTTTATGGAGAATGGTTCTGCTTTTATACAAATATAATATGAAACACAAATACTCTTTTACTGCTCCGTAAACATTTTTTTTACAATTTTGTTTCAATAAAGCTGACATAGTTAAGAAAGAAAAAAGAAAAAGAAAGAAAGAAAGAAAAGAAGAAGAAGTTAGAAAGTCATAAGTAGGTTCTCCAATACGTTGTGTTTCGACGAAAACAAAGAAGAACTATAAAAACTTCACGGGATTGCCATTTAAAGAGTGTATTGTCATACCAATAAAGTCGAAGTTACAATCCGGTAACTGTCGGCCTCTACTTTGTCTGTTAAATCTCAAAAACATTATGTAAGTTACACCGGCTATTTGCTGCGCTATAATTGGCAAAGTTTACGTCATAATTTTCTTTATGAAAGTTTCGTGCCAAATATCTTAATTAAGGGTTGAAGGACTTTCGCAATTATGCCAGACAGAACGCAGGTATGCTCAGCAAGTTTAACGAATGGCCCTAACTTGTGTCACAATTCATATTAAATGTTGTACACTTGTAATGACACCTTGACATTCGTTTACAAAACTACAGTCAGTCGCGGTGTTATAATCGTCAACAATCACGCAGTTGAAGTCGTTCAATTTGATTTAGTTTAAGCGCTATATTTTTTATCGTACATCAAATCCCGAAAGCGGTTCACAATAGTGTCGCCGCGTCACCCCACTTTGTATAATATTTTGCTTTGTAAGGTAACAAGAAAATCTGTCATGGCGAACTTTGGCGTGCCACCGACATTGACATCCAACTTATTTACTATATCGCACACAATACACGGCTGCCAGTAACCGGTTCGGCTCTTACGATATAACAAAAAGGTATACAGATGCGTAACGTCGATATATTGTAGTACTCTCCTAATCTCTATTTATTTATTTATTTGTTGGATCGCCAACAGAGGCTACACAGTTACATGCATGTTAACATGAAGAGGGACAAGTACAAGTGTTTCCAATTATAGGCGACCACATCATTCACATAACATACAGGTAGGTACAACAAGTTTGACAAGGACGGATACTTTACAATAAATCACAATACAATACAAGAACATTAAAGAAAGTAAAACAAAATTAAAAGGTAAAGCAAAACAGTACAGGTACAAGTAAAAAAAAAAAATAATAATAATACAAACAAATTTCAAATTCAAATAAAATAACGTAATTAACTAAACAATAACCCTAAATCAACAGAAATTAAAAAAAAAAGTATTATTACTTGGATACCAGGACTTTTAGGTCTTTTTAAACTTTGACAGTTTGCATGTAATGTCCAATTCGTTATGCTTCGATACTTCGTTATACTGCCTACAGAGCCTTGGCAAAACTGCGAAGTGTCCGAGGTTTGTTTTGGATCCAAAATCAAACTTAGTCGCAGTATCACCCAAATACTTTGCAATGGCTGTATAATTATTATTGGTAAATAGACTTTACTTTGCGTGTGTTTCACGAAGCTATTCAGTAGACTGGCTAAGCCGCACGAGGCCGGGACAAATTGTCACCGCAGTGACTACCCGCAAAATAAACGTCACGGCAATAGGAACCATTCCAACTAACTTCACCTGAAATCCTCAACTCCAAGTGCGATTAAAACCACGAACAAACATTCAGCTAACAACTATGAGTTCAGTTTCCACCTTAAAATGAACTGCGAGGTTCACAGGGAGCTGAACAAACAAAGGGTTGCGAACCAATGGTCGGAGATCTGTGTAATATGGTTACGTATGTTGGCCGGCTTGCTACAAGAGGCGCAAGTAATTGGCCACAATAACAACTCGAGTTACAAGTATTTTTAGCGTCTGTTTTTGTATTACTAAGGCTTATTAGTTTGGCCACAAAATAATATTAGTATTGTCTGTATTACAACTACTTTGGGTAAATAGTTCGTACAAAAAATCCTAGTTGCCTATTTCTGCCGCCAAGCTAGCTAAGTATTTCTTAAAGTACAACTTTGTAAATTGCACATGAGATATTTCAACGTTGTCTCTTATGATGGCAATGACGTTTGAAAGTATACTGATAATCCAATAAGAGAGGGCAGTCAGTCTCTTTTCTAAGCTACCTTTAAAAAATAAGATATTTTGTTACTAATACAAACAGCTCTGATACATCACTACTATATTTTACATATAAATTCGTCACCTTATATAAGTATAATTTGTTCCAGAAACGTGGTGTACAACCTCAGTCTAACTGACCTGACGGAGCAGCGCCGGTTAGTCTGGTACTCGCCTGAGAATGACGTCAAGATGTGCGTCGTCAAGGGGAAAGACGAGGTGAGTTATACATCTGAGGGGCAATTCCCGTATGTTTAAGGACATTCGCATTCTAATTTCAGTCTCAATCTGTCAAAAATACAATCAATTTACGCACATTTTTGATGTTGATTGTCACAGAGATGAGATGGCGACTTGAAATTGAACGTTTTTTTTATTAAGTTTTTTTTTATTCGCCTTTAAATCTTATTTAGTATAAGCCGTGTGGCCGCTGAGATTCCCATCGGAAAAAATGTCAAAATTCCATACAAACTTTCATTCCTTATTCAACCCACTTAGCTACGGTTTCGTAGAACAACGGTGACCGCCCACATAGCGTCCGCAATTTACGGATCAATGACGCCATTAATACGGTATTTATGAAAGTAAGTTGGTGTGTTTTCCTAAAGAGCGTTTTAGACATCGTAAAGTCAAACCCCACTGCCCAAAGATTTAAATCGCTAGATTTGCCCTCACCTTACTTAGTCACGCGAAAAAGTGTCCATACTGAGAAGAATGAACTCATTATTATATAGCGTTTCCATGACAATCAAGTCGATTCATAGCTTAAGTGCTCACTTTCGATAAATAAGGATCTCTTGTGTTAAACTTTATGCTTCTAGACCCAGCGGCTAAAGCTGTGCGTTGTGTTAAGTAGCTAGAGATACTAGGCCGTTCATCATTTGTAACACCTTTTCATTTAGTTGGTCTAGCGTAGTGAAGACTTTCAATAGAGTAACAGGTCAGCTTATTCTGGTTTTATTACGTACCTATGTGGCCTACCTTTTTTTGGATAGGAAATTATCAAATAACTTTTCTCGTTCTTGCCGGAGTTATTTGATAATTTCCCACCCAAAAAATTATGGGAAATTATCAATTACATGTAACCTGCCTTTGGGTGGGTATATTGTTCCACAGCTGGCATCGGGCAAAGGCCATTCCTTCTGTTGTTCCACTCCTGGGCAAAGGCTCACTCCATATACGAAAAGAAGAGGGTTTAGTGAATGACGAGTTTTCCAAATCGTCTGCGTTAGTGCTCATTGCCTAACTTTTATAACTTAACTAACGCAATTCAAACATTTCTTGGAGCATTTATTTATTTATTTATTTATTGACACACCAGCGACTTATACACTAAATCATTACATTAATTGTGTTATAATTCAAAGGTTTGCGGTGAATTCGTCACTTATAGGTGTGCACAGCACTTATATAATCAATAATAAAAATAAAAAATTAGATGATATTAATAAAATATATTTTTTTTAATACATAAGCTAACAGATTTCTAAAAATAACAAAATGATATCCTATAACTATTCACAAACTTTAATATAGGTAGCGAATAATTCATCCGCATCGCTGTGGACTGGTAATGTACCCAAGAGACCGATGACATTACCAAGTTGTATGGCAATTTAGTGGTCAGTCTCTGTCCAAGGTAAAAGCCCCCTTGTTTCACGGGAAGTCTCAGCCACACGTTTTGAGATTTCGTTAACCCTTAATTGCATGATTTTTACTTTTTAAGCAAATTAAATTTATTTGAACGTAACATTAGCTGTATAGTAAGGAAAAATATTTTTAAAAATATATTCATAAAAATACGTTTTTTTTTTATTGACCTGCTGGAAATTTACATATTTATGTAATCAAAACGAATCTACTGGGAACCAAATGAGTAGAATATCCCTAACAATTTGGGAATCCCCGTGCTCTGTGGAAACGAAAATATGGCATTGGATTGGTTGATGGAAATTTCCAGCACGATGCATTTAAGGGTTATAGATTTCTTAATAAATCTAGAAAAACAAAACTATATTTATACCTTCATAGCTAGACTGTTTCTTTTAAATTTAATTCAACAAAACTCAGAAATGCGCAGTTCTAAAGACATTTTAATGTAAAATTATTTCTACGTATGTACATCGTCAGAAAGCGCACTGAGATAGCTTTCGACGAAATCGTGTCCCAGCAGACAGTAACTTTGATTTCTTGGAAATAAAATATAAAGAAATGACTCGTACATCAATTTAACTCGTAACAAACTTACTTACGTAGATTGTGACATGCTACGGCGTAGTCAGTTGCTACGAACTTTCGTAGCGCTACGTTAAACCGTAGCTAACTACTCATAACTCAACTAAATTATTTATTAACCATTCTAAGAAACTATTTCGTATAACTATTGAAAACTTGGTAATCTAAGCTTCTAATAACTACAAAGTGTATGATTTTAAGTAAAGAACAATGAGAGCTCGCCCGCAGCTCAATATCAATGTTACCTGCCGCCATCTTGAGGCGAATAATTGAATTTGCAACGAGTCGGTCGCGTATGGAACGAGGCCTTATTCCTCTAACGTCTCTGTACCGAATACCGGCAAATTAAAAAGCCAATCGAGTGGAAATTCTCGCTAGACTCGCACGGAAGATGTTCCAGGAGGTCGTTTAACTTTATTTTAGTTCGAGTTAATGAGCGACCTCATTTTGGGATTACGGAATATGAATGTGAGCGCGGAGCACGGGTATATGGTGGCAATAATCCGTATAATATATGTAGAAATTTGTATTAACTTACTCTGCTGCCATTCGAAGGAGCATTTCGTCGCAAGAATGTCTTGCAATGCGAATTTGCGATGAACTAAGACTTGAAGTTAATAAAGGCTTATGTTTAACTTACCACCAGATATAGTAACAAATAGCAGACAAAAGTAGTAAATGATCACCAAAATGAAACTTGCATTTTAATGTAAAATTATAACCAAAGTTTTAACACTTTGCTATCCTATTTAAGTAAAATGACTCCAAGTAAATCATGAGTAACCCAAAAATAGTAAATGATCACCAAAATTAAACCAACATTTTAAAGTAAAATTATAACCAAAATTTTTAAATTCTGCTATCCTATTTAAGCAAAATGAGTCCAAATAAATTATTGTTATCCCAAAAGTAGTTTTTTTTTTAGTAGATTTGGTGATCATTTACTAAATTTGGTGGTCGAATACAATTTGTGGATAATGCAGTGGACTGCAACATTACTACCTTTAATTTGTTAATCTTATGTACTATACATGTTGTAGTTGTTTATTATCCCTTAATAAATAAAATAAAAATACAATTTAAAGTGGAGTCGTGACTAAAATAGCTGGTACTATTGTATTTTTAGACTTTATTTTTCTGGTGTTAAGTAGATAGTTTTGGTTACAAAACTAAGGGTATCAAAGCATTTTATGGTGGTCATTATATTTATCCCCGTTAATAAATAGTGCTTTTAGTTCACTTCGAACAACTTTATTTTTACTGCTTAATAGAACAATTCAACTTCTAGCATAACTAGCCTAAAGAGTTCTCACTACTGGAAAACAGACCTCTTCTCTTTGAGAGGGACTGCGCTGTAATCCACTACGCGGTCCCAGTGCGGGTTCGTAGATGTCACATGTCTTCGAATTTTTGGTTCTAGGACATGCCGTGTTCCTCACGATGTTTTCCTTCACCGTTTTAAGAGCAGTGGTGATGGTTATTGGGATGCTTGAAGAAGCCTCCTCGTGTAGCGCAGTTTGTTCCGCCAGTTACTCAACTGAACCGAGCGCTCGGCGCATCCTGGACAGTCACACCTTATTTGACTGGCCAATTCGTCCCTTGCGGTGGTAGGGCTAACGCCAGCCTGGATTGCGACCACCCTCCCACCGGAGTCCGGCATTAAGCAGCTTGCTGTGTTTCGTCAATGCGTGGGAGTTTTAATGCCTTAGGCATCTTCTGGGCATGCTCGTTCCATCATAGACTTCATCCATCGCTTTCCATCAGGTGTGATCGAAGTCAAGAGCGGGCCCAGTAAGCAATAAAAATAAAATAAAAAAATAATAATAATTTACATAAAGTAAAGCGCCTGTCTGGATTCGAACCTACAGCCTGCTACTCGTAAGTCACGGCCGTTAGGTACCACTGAGCCACCACTGTTCTCAACCTTCTGATGACAAACAAAAATACATAAACCTGTCGATTTTCATACCAACCATAACATTTATTCCACGTTCAACCCCTTCATTCTTTCAACTCAAAACGACTACCATATTAACGAAGTTTTCCACCGAAATTAGCATAAACTGCAATAAATAGGGGTCCATTAAAAGTAGTAGTAAACTATTCGAGTGATCGTGTTTGTTTTATGAGCGTACATAGCGTTCTGCAGGGAAAATTAAAAGTCTGTTAAGTACAACTACCTTTTTACGATACTGTTATTATTGGGTAAGACATTTATGACTGCTGTATAGGTATTTCAACCTTGTAATGACGTAAAAATGGGGGCTGGTGTTATAGAACGTAGCTCTCTGAATGCCTAGGACATGCTGTTAATTTCATAGTATTTAGATTTGGTTTGGAAGATGTCAAGCTTTTTCTTTAGAAGAATTTCTGCCTTACCTCTATTTTATTTACGGTACACACATTGCCGTAATAAAACATGATAAAACTTTCAGATTAGGCAGAGCTTCAAGAAGACAGTTTTTGTTACCTTCATGACTTCTTGCGGTTCGAGGTCAAGTGCGTAGTACTCGTAACCGGCGTGTGTGTTTGACCAGAAAGCCAATTCCCGTAATTAAAAACGTTCAAAATCTAGTCGCAATGTCATCTGAGCGACAATCAATGTCAAAAATGATGATTTTAGAGGTATTTTTGACAGACTGAGACTGAGATCAGACTGAACGTTCTAAACGAGAATTGCCCCTCAGACCTTCGTGTATCAGCCACTTATGTGTGTAGCGTAAATGAGGCAAAAGGAGTATGTAAGTGTAAGGATCGTTGCAGGTGGCCATTTGTAGTTTCTGCCTACTCTCACGGAAAGAAGGCGTGAGTATATATGATTTGTTAAAACACAGATTAAAGACAAATTAATCATTATTTCCTAAAGCGACATCATGATACTTCCACAGCCCCATTAATTATTTCCCAAAACAAATGTTTCGGCTTCACCAAACTACTGTCTTAGACTATTTACAAATTCACTCGAATTTCTCTAGGAAAGCGTGTAGAACAAGTTTTTAAACGTTTATGCATTCATTAGCGGCTTGTAGTAACGAGTTTCGATTAATGTAACTGCCGTTTGGTCGCAGCACTCGTTTTAATAAGTTTTTGCTCCACTAATTGGAAACTATAATTTATTTCTTTTAGTATCTAAGACGTGTTTGGATAGCTGCGCGGGGAATGTCGGTAATCGTGAGTAAGTGCTTTGGGGGTTCTAGTTTATAGCTTCCTGTGAGGTTTCTTTCGTAAGTGTTTTCCATAGATGAAACTTTGCTTAGTAGAATAGGGGTAGAATTTGTGAATATAATTATATATCGTCGTGTGAGGTCGTACAGGTGATTTTTATATTTGATAACTGCCGAAAAATGTCTACGCTAGGGGGGTCTCGAATCATGCGCTGAATTCATGGTTTCATGGCAGTTTGCGTGTTGATGTCCGTGCTTTTATGTCCGCATATGTATGTATACTATGGCAGTCATCATAGTTAAGAAATTAAAAATTATAAGTCAAATCAAATCAAATCATCTTTATTGTGGATCATAGGAAAGTGTACATAATACAGCTGGTGTTAATTTAGTGTTTTGCGTACAGCTATGTCCTGCCCTTAGGACGTACAATAAATGTAGGTACATAAAGTGAGTCTACATGCATGTCAACAATAATATTAGAATAATACATTACAAAATTTAGACCATTGAATATTTGTTGGAATAACAAATTCCAATAAACACAGTTCGTAAATGAAAGGACTCTCTTCTCCGTCATGTTTTTCAGAGTTCTTCATCATGTTTAAGACGCATCATGTATTTATACAAAACGCATCATGACCTAGGCAGATTGTATTCTAAGAGTGATTTGTCGGCAAAGAAGTCTTTCACAGAGTAATAACATTTGTTAAGTGTAAAGCTTTAACAATCTGAAACCTATAGCTGTGCCTAGGCACAGCTATAGGTTTCAGATTTTAAAATACTCCCAGATTCCTTTTAAAATACTCCCATAAGTCAATTATTACCACAAAACAACTGAGTAATTTCCTCCCAGCAAAACTAGTTAATTTTCACGTATACCACAGTCTAGCTAATCGTTCTAATTCTTTTAGCTCAAACAGTTCCTAACAATAAATAGATAAATACATAGTTTTATATCACTCACGATTTCAGCAGTACGTGATAAACAATCTCGAAATGGTATTAGGAATCAAGGCTAGTATCTTTTTGTTTTATTCTAGTGGTTTTTCGTGTAATTCGAGTTGTCTGCTTTGATAAAAGTAGAGTTATAATCGATTTATAATTTAAATATAAATACTTTGAAATGTATATTTTATCAATGATTAAAATAATGTAAATGAAAGTCAGTTACGCTACTAGTGCCACTTTTCCCTTCAGTAGTCATTATTGGATTTTTTCGTTCCGCCATCATTGAATGTCATATACTGTTTAATAAATAATATACTTAATAATAATATACTTTATAATAGTTTACTGTCATGGGGTTCTATACAAACGGAGCCACCCGATCTGTAAACAACGTTTTTCTGGCGAAACCCAACATGCTGTGATATTACCTTTTATCTTAATTTGACCGAGATCTATCTTTGGAGAGTACTCGTATTTGTATGAATGTACGCGAAGTCTACGTTAGACACACCAATTTACTTTTATCAATGGTTAAAATAATGTAATCCTACAACACACTGGCCGTTGGCGCATGGCCGACTCCTCACTGTTCCAATTATTCGTCATTGAAAAACAAAAGATCCGATTGCCAACTGTTTCTTATATTTTTGTTTTTATTAGTGCCGACTCGTAATCGGTACTTATTAAGGTTAAAGTACATAACTCCTTTTATAATATTTAGGTTGGCAGATAAGCTTCATAGTGTTAAAATAGAATAGTTCCTCAATAGTTAATTAACGACTTGCCTATACTCGTATAACCAAAACTGCAATACTGACATTTCAAAAGATTTCAGCCGCTCGATTCTGGAAAAATCTCACCGTGATAACTAAGGTGAAAGTGAGCTTAGAGTGAGCTGTGAGTCATGCTAGGGATTGACACTATTGACGACTCACTCCACGCTCACTTCACCCAAGTTTTCACGGTGAGATAGTTACAGAATCGCACGGCTGGACGTCAATAGCTTATGTTCATACGCTTAGCATTTAACAGAATAGCAGTTACTATTTGTTAACTAAACATTTACAATAAAAACCGGCCAAGTGCGTGGCGGACTACACGCAATGAAGGGTTCCGTAGCAGGGATGAATTTATCCCAAAAAAGTTTTTTTATTGCGTTGACTTAGAAGCTTGAATTTTAGAGCTCCAAGAGACCGTAGACCTGCGTATTTAATATCAATTTCAAGTTGGTACCTACACGCGTTCCTGAGAAAAAGGGTCTTGACTGACTGACTTATGAATGTCCGGACATTAAAAGACTGACCCTTGAGTTGTTTTCGCAATTTCTTCTCAGGGGTAGTCAGATAGGAAACGTCAACTCCATCTAGCTTTTTATAATATGACGTGTAAAAGTGATTCTGATATCCTGTTTATAGAATAAACAATTTCATTTCATTTGACAGACAGACAGAACGAGAACGAAGTTATCCTATGAGCGTTCCGAAACCTAAAAAATAACGAAAACAAAAGCCAAACTTAATTAAGCAAAACATACCTCATTCTTATAACTTACTAACATAAATAATGAGTTTTTTAACCTTATACCGTACATAGTAACAACTATTATGAAACTTTAAAGGCTAAAGTTAACGACCTTCACCGCCAGAGGGCGTAACGATCGACTGAAGGCTAATTAAGGCACGTTTTTAAAAATATATGCTGTGTCCAAAAGTAGGTCATGCCTGCTCGAAAAATAATGTTTCAAAGTTGTTCAGCAATATTATTAATGTAAGGGAGAAGTGTGCGTTTTTAACGAGAATGTAATGAGCTAAGCTTGTAATATGGGAATTGTGTTATATAGTTTAGTGTAATTAATATCTTCGAAACTTGTAATTTATGTTTTCCTGGTTGTTACCAGCCAGGAGGCAGACGATATTGTTACTATTATAGCAGTGTATCCCAGGTAATTTACATTTCAACGACACTTACAGCTGTATTCACAAACAATACTTGTCTAAGTAAAGTAGCAATACTACGCGAAGTAAGGCATTTCTCAATGCGTTCCATATGACAAGCCTTTAAATCCATAAACATCAAGGGACGCATAGTGCCGATCGCCACTCAAGTATTGTCTATGAATAGGTTTTTGGATGTCAGTGCGTCCGCACGCACTGCGAGACATAGTAATGTTTGTGAATACAGGTATAAACCAATTTTCTACTTTAGTGAAATGTACTCTACTTTAATTTTTGAGTCACCATTTGTAACAAAAAGGTCCTTATAACTTTTTGGTTGCAATGGAATTTGAACTTTGTTAAGTAGGTATGACATTCAGTGTGTTGTTCCATAACTTGAAAATGATCTCGAATTCTTAATTCAAATATAAGATTGTTCTATGAACGACTCGATATTAATTAGTAGAAGTATATTAATTAACTAACAACCACGCTCGAGATCCTAAAAAGATCCCTTATTTTTTCATATTAAATCATAATGTGCTGTGTCACAGCTTAAGTGGAAAAATATCTACTATATGGATGCCACTGTATATCCTATTACATAAAATCACGCTTGTATTTCCCAAAGGGCTAGGCAGAGGCACACCTTGGACACTTCACACAACGATCGCAAAATAATTACCAATTACTACTACATAACCAAATGACATCTGTACACGTGCAAATGTGTGCGTGAACTCTAGTAGGGTTGGATGTCGTGCGTAGCGTAAGCGCTCATGCCCACGAGACGGTTTTTCGCCGGAGCTCAGCCCGGCGCCAAACCGTGTCTACGTCCGGTCGTCAGTCTAGGATGGTACACTATGAAGCCATTCACACGACGCCAATAATAATTTAGTTACTGTGTAAAAGAGGTTTATTTATTCAATGAATAATGACAAAATAAGCCACCTAACTAAATATTGCTTAATTGCTCGATGCTGATATTGCTCGATGAAGATAAGCATCCAAATAAAGCACAATATACAACCATTGTGATTAAAACTCAAATAAAACTTTCAAACCGCAAAATTGTGTGTCAGCAGTACATCGCTGCGGTTCTTACGATTACGAGCGCCCTTGCTAAAGAGCCGGCGACGAATACCTCGAAGTGCGGGGTGAGGTGCGGTATCTGATTTGAGCGCGGGGAAAGAAGTGTCCCGTCTGTACGCAGCAGTACTATTATGTACACACGCCACATCAAGCTACTACAATCTGTCAATTTTTATTAATAAATTTTCAACTTTATCGCTAAAACATAAGGTTCAAAATTGATTGGGAAAATTTGACAGTTTCAGGTAGCTAGATGTGCTGGCGTCTGTACTATTATGTATTCTGTGGCAGAGATTTACCTACACTATACCCATATTTTGCCAGTTATGTTTAAGTCTCAGGTAATAGGGGGCGAGCACAATTGAAGGGGTCAGGGGAAAAAGGACGAATGTCAATCCGACAAAATTTTTCAGTAGACGAAACTTAAGATTACAAGACTGTCACTGCCTATTTGTGAGCCATTTTCAAATGTTTATTTGATACAAAAGGTTGCATTACTTTATAGTTATCCATAAAAAAGAATAGAATACTCTTTATTATGTACACCATATAGATTACAGACATAAATATAGAAATTTTACAGAGGGTGACACAATGGGCGGTCTTATCGCTAAGAGCGATCTTTTAAAGACAAAAAAAGGTGAAACCTAATGTTTTGTATATTTTGAAAGAGTATTTTTGTAAAAACTGGACTAACCCCGACATAGACATATATATATGGACTGGAAATACCTACGAAAAAAGGGTGCCTACCTACAACTCATATTGTCTCAAAAAATGGCTGCCATTGCTAGGGTTGTATCAATCAAGGAACATTGGTGTTACTATAACGAGTATCGATACTAAATACGAGTCGTACTAGTTATCACGTTTGGATCATAATATAGTATACTAACTTATAGTCCGTTCTAACTAAGGTTGCCTACTTTATAGTAACGTATCCTAATTTATTTTCGATAAACATACTTTATAATTTTGCATAAAAATACAGTATGCGAAAATACTTTATTTCTAATCTTTTGTTATGCGTAAAAGACTCATATGAACTATTTATCGATAGGTACAGACGCCAGCACATCAAGCTACCCGAAACTGTCAAATTATCGCAATCAACTTTCTTCCCTGAAAATAAAATTAATGCTAAGTGTTTTTTCAGCACAGAATTAAAAAACACTTTTTAATTGCATCACGTTTACGTATTAAAGTGAAGGAAAACAGCGTGAAGAGATATGTATCCATATGCCCAAAAACAGGTGCTTTCGCATATTATGCCTTTATTATTATACCTATTATACCTTACAATATGTATGTATTTAGAAATATATATGTATGTTTATCAGCTGTCTTAGTACTCATAGTACAAGCTCTGCTTAGTTTGGGACTAGATGGCGTTGTGTGAAAATTGTGGAATATGATTTATTTATTTATTATTATTTTTATATATGTAATTAATATATATCTATTTATTTATTTCAGGCCAAACGGCCAGGCTATTATTAATCAATCATTTTAATACACATTTACCAAAAATGCTGTGGGAACAGAGTTATCATGACGTAATCTCATTACATCAAGTGTTCTATTGAAACAGCTTTCTTCAAAGTGAAGTGAACAGAGGTACCATTCTTTATGTCGGGGATTAATATTTTCTTCACCAATAGCCTCTAACCACTTTTTCTTTAGTCATTCCTTTTTAGGAAACCTATAAAAAGTGCAAGTATTTTTATCAATAAATAATTTTGGTTACAGCTATATTATATTAGCATATGAAACTAAAATCAATAGGAAACGTCAGAAGCTATGTGCACGGTTCCAGTTTGTGGTTTCTATGGAGAAGAGTCGGCAAGAAACTCCACGGTTACTCAAAATAATTGGCTTTTACAATGTTAATAGGTAGGGGAGGACAGTGTAGGCCTGTCAACAAGTACCAGGTACTTAAAAAAAATAGAAGACATTGTAAAAGCCAATTGTTTTTAAAAGAGTAACCGTGGAGTTTCTCGCTGGTTCTTCTGCATAGGAAACCACCATTTGGAACCGTGCATCTAGCTTCTGACGTTTCATAAGTGCCCATGTAGATTTATGTGAAAGAAAATATTTTGATTTTGGTGCTGTGAACCACGGGCCAGACCTAGCAAGGTCAATCGGAGCTAATAAGACGCAGGACTATTTATGTTAACATAGCAGAATATACCGATATCGTTCCAGCGGAGGAACTAGTTCCGGAAACTATTAGGCAACGGTACAACACTATTCTATTATGACATATTATTGTAAACAAACGAATGAATTAACAAAATAATAAAAAGGTCTGTTATACGGAAATTCACCCAAATATCAATACTTTAGCCATAAATTCATGATCGCGTTACAATTATATCATCGAATGTCTATTATTGTATGTGTTATTGCATGAAAACCGGCTACTAACCTGTGCAAAGAAAGTTGAGGTTGATTTTCATTCTTCCTTGCACCACACTTCACAATACAACACACAGGCATGTTGAATTGCTGTTTTTCAACATTTACATGCAGTTTTAAAGGTAAAGTCCTCGTAATTTTCTCGCAAAACTCAATAATACAAAAAATAAACAACCATTTGACAGCTGAACTACCACGAAACTTGGCGACAAAGATGGCTGCTCTGGCACCTACCTACAACCGTGTATAGAATAACAGGGCATCTCCTGTTATATCCCATCTCAATGAACCCCGACGTAGAATTGACAAGAAGGGGGACTGTCATATGACATTCCGCCTTTTCAAGAACTTTCCGCTAGATGGCATTAAAAACTCAAATTCATAAAAAAGGTGACCTTCGTCCTTCGTCCCTGACCCCTTCAATTGTCATCAACTGGGCACCAATCCAGACTACGGGCTGGTACTGAGAATTCCTAATGGTATACAGACAGTAGAGCGTCGATTATCCGAACTAATTGGGGACTTTTGTGTTCGGAAAATCGGTATTTTCGGATAATCAAACTACATATTACATATAACTGTATATTGATTCAGCCATACATATTTACGTACAGGTTAAAGAAAACCATATTTATATTTAGTTCGGATAAACGGTCGTTCGGTTGAGCGACGTTCGGATAATCGACGCTTCACTGTATGCTTTTTCTAAATTATTCGAGGACATCGCCGTCAAGGTAAACCACGGCGAAGGTGGTGACAATCTGATAAGGTTTGCAAGGCCAACATGGCCAGAGATCGCACAAGACAAGGAGGTTGGGAAGGGAAAAGAAGAGACCTTTGGCCAGCAGTGGGACATAATACAGGCTAACACAAAAAATTGAAGAAGCAATGTAACATTTCAAACATTTTAATCACGCCAGCACATCAAGCTACCCGAAACTGTCAAATTTTCCCAATCAACTTTGGACCTTATGATTTAGCGATAAAGTTAAATATCTATTAAAGAACAATGCCCATCTGTCATACATCGTTAGGCCCAGAAATGGACAGTTAAATATTACACTAATATTATTTTTTTTAGTTAAATAAATGTCTACTAAAATAAAAAAAAATCTAAAGAAAAGTCCGCCACGTTACAAGTATCACTGAAAATGTCAGTAAAAGTAGAGTAATCTTACAATAGATAAAAATAAAAAATAACAATTCATTAGATATTCTAATAAATAATAACGATTACTGGAGTACTTTTAACAATTGTTAAAAAAATATATTGTTTTAAATATAATTGATTACATGACTTAATTAAATTTTATTATGCTGTCCACGCGTGGGCCGAAAATGGGCATTGTTCTTTTAACATATTGTAGTAGCTTGATGTGCTGGCGTCTGTTAGTTATACGATACATAAGATTATCAATTCCCTCGAGCGAAGTCACGTTCGTCATGTCTAGACTCCCACTTACTGCGGAGTAGGCATTTGATACTAGCTTATTAACTTCAAGTGGAAGGACCATCGACTTGAACTCTTACATCTGACTATATCGATGCACCTAGTATGTATGCAGCTACATACTTACCAGACGAAAACTTCAATTTAGCTCTGATTTTTAATTTGCTACACCAAAATTACAGCCAATATTTACAAAACTAGCTGCTCGTCGCGGTTTCACCCGCATAAGTCTCGAACCCGTAGGAATATCGGAATAAAAAGTATTGTATGTGTTAATCCTGGTTATAAACTATCTGTGTGCCAAATTTCACCAAAATTGGTCCAGCCGTTCGAGCATGAAGAAGTAACAAACATACAAACACACACACACACACACACACACACACACACACACACACACACACACACACTCTCACAAACTTTCGCCTTTATAATATTAGTGTATAATGTCATCTTGACAAAAAAAGGCCAATCGCACTGTCATTTTAGTCTAGTAAATTAAAAATAAAATTCATCAAAATTTTCGTGACAACCTTGAAATCTTGTGTAAAGCTGATTCGGCTCATTTTTTCAGACTCTTTTAGTCATTTCTGAACCGATCACTTTCTTTGTTGCAATTTGTGTTGTCCAAAGGTTTTTTTTTTTGTATGTATTTTAACTGTCCGTCAAATCATTATTATTATTATAAGTTCACAGAATGCTAAATAACTTATAAACTAATCCCCACCACTAACTAGCTAGCTGTGGGATCTGGCGAGTCTTTATACACTACTTAAAGTTTATACTTAAGACTTAGGTAGCACTTTAACAAATTTCTAAATACTTAATATATTTTTAATTTATTTTTAAATCTTTTTTTTTTATTGGTTTCACTCCTTATGTCTGCCGGCAGACTATTCAACAGATATGGTATTCGTTTTTAGAGTTCCGTATTCAAAGGGTAAAACGGGACCCTATTACTAAGACTCCACTGTCCGTCCGTCCGTCCGCCTGTCACCAGGCTGTATCTCATGATCCGTGATAGTTAGACAGTTGAAATATTCACAGATGATGTATTTCTGTTGCCGCTATAACAACAAATACTAAAAACAGAATAAAATATAAGTACAACGTGTAACGTTAAATGCGCAAAACCTGAAAATAGTTTGATCAGAATAACAAGCAGAATTAATTGAACCACTTTTTAATATAGGCCACATTTTTCAAAAAATCTTCATTAAAAACGTTGCCGTGTCTATTTATTAATAGGTCAAGCAAGCCAATGCCAGCGCGGCGCAGCGGCCCGGTGACGACTCCTCCCTCGATAAAGCGTCGTTGCAGACGCAAGAAACGATCAGAATGTCCAGTAAAACTAAAACAGCACATAAAACCTTTACAATTTTTTTTATTACTTATTTTGTCTCTGAAATAGGTCAACTGAATTAAAAATCAGGTTGGGTATCTGAGGTTTTGCGCATTTAACGTTACACGTTGTATATTTAAGGGGCTCCCATACAACAAACGTGATTTTTTTTATAGATAATGGTACGGAAACCTTCGTGCGCGAATCAGACTCGCACTTGGCCGGTTTTTTACAGTTCTGTCACCAAAGTAATTGGAGATGTCTACTGTAAACAATTCAACATTTTTTGTTAGTTAGAAACATAAACTACCTACTGCTACCTTTGTAAACCCAACCTGTAAATACCTTGGGGCCTGTCTGTCCGCTGACCACAATTTAAAAAATAAATATTTCAAATTTCCCCAAAGTTTGTTGACCACAAACAAAGGTACGTTCTTTTTGCGTCCCCGAGGTTCGTCGCTCAGTTGATTGCTCGGAGCTCGCGGGACGTCGCAAATTCATGCTTCAATCGCAAGCAAGGCTTGGCTGGCCCGTCTACCTGCATGCCATTTTACTTGGTCCCGAACTGAAGCCGACGTGAGCCGACTGCCATTGGTTCCTAAACAGATTTGTTGAATTCCGTCTCCGAGAACATTCTAGTAGCATTGTGAATTAGATTATGTAGGTGCAAAGTAGAATATATCAGTTGGGAGGTGTTACGTTTACAGATGTTTTATTGGTAAAAATTTGAAAAGGATAGTTTTCTGTTTCTATATGGCCTTCCATTTGCAGTTATAATCGGGGAACATATATAAAAATAAAAAGATTCCGACGAACTGAGAACCTCCTCCTTTTTTTGGAAGTCGGTTAAAAATATACGAGGTGTATATTTTTAACCTAATCTACTGTTTTTTTGGCTTACATCGTATGATCTTAAAACTATAATGGCCCCTTTACATTCTACCATTATATCGACGGCGAAGTGCCAATACCTACTAACTGACAAAGTCAAAAATTTACACAAACTGAAACAAAACGTTCAAAATAGACACGTTTGTTTAGTTGGGAGGTACATATTTACACATTTTAATTTAATGCTGTTGCAACTAAAAATACACTTAGGCGATTTCACTAGAACATGCGAATAACGCCTTTAAATTCAAAACGAAAAAAAAGTGAATTTCTCAAAAAAAATGTCAGTTAGGAGGTATTGGCACTTCCCCGTCGATATCGTCTTCTCGCATTAAAAGTGTACAATCTTAAATTTTACTAATTTTACAAGAGGACGTTTTAAAGGTTTAACGATTAATAAACTTCCACCAATTTAAAACTAACCAATGCGCCATCTAGCGGGGATTAGTCGAACTACGTTCTTTTTTCACTATTTAAGAGAACATACATATTTGCGATAAGTACTAAACATTTATGTATACTTAACTCAATTTCGTTTTTTTTTTTTTTTTTTTGAGATTGTACACTTTTAATGCGAAGATAGATAGATAGATATATGGTGTGCAAGTATTTAATTATATCTTGCACAGCGCGTGCTATTATTTTAAGTGAATAATAATAACAAAAGACAGCGACAACAAATAAGAGTTCGTCCATAAGACAAAAAACCGTGAAGTTTGTGTAAAATAAGATTGGTTACCAAAAAAAAAAAACAGCAATTACATAATCTAAATCAAAACAACAATAGACGAATCATTACATTTTATCGAAACATTCTTTATTATTTCCAATATCCGATTTCATTATTCCCACTGTATTCCCAATTAACGTCAATATCCATCGATCAATGGATTATAACATCACTCGAGTAAATCCGATTACACCAGCCCGTATTCACAATCAGCTCTGATCCCAAAGCAAGCAGGGCGTGTTTTATCCTAGATTTAAGCGAAATGGGCTAGCATTTAGAATTCGGCCTGGAGTGCTCTGAATTAGAAAGTAACTCGTCAAGTGAGGGTAGTGGTAAATGCGAACTGTTACAAAGCTCTACTGTAACGCACACGTAATGGAGGAGCAGGGTTGTCACGCGTCTGTTTATACAACGTGTAACGTTAAATGCGCAAAACCTGAAAATAGTTTGATCAGAATAACGAGCAGAATTCATTGAACCACTTTTTAATATAGGTCAAATTTTTCAAAAAATCTTCATTAATAACGTTGCCATGTCTATTTAATAATAGGTCAAGCAAGCCAATGTCACCGCAGCGCAGCGGCCCGGTGACGACTCCTCCCTCTGTAAAGCGTCGTCGCAGACGTAAGAAACGATCAGAATGCCCAGTAAAACTAAAACAGCACATAAAACCTTTACAATTTTTTTAATGACTTATTTTCTCTCTGAAATAGGTAAATTGAATTAAAAATCAGTTGGGGTGTCTGAGGTTTTGCGCATTCAACGTTACACGTTGTAAATATCATTAAAGTTAATCAACACGTTATTTTTAGTCCAAATAATCAGCATTACCATCCATCGTTGCAATGCTGCCAGCCTTTTGGTCACTCATTCCATAGACAAAGATGGGAACGAATTTTTTAATGCCCAATGATACTTGTACAGACGCTACTACGCCAGCACATCAAGCTACTACAATCCGTCAAATTTCTTCAATAGATTTTCAACTTTATCTAGATAATATACACATATAAGCTATCTGTCTATTTAACATCACGCTAGGGCCAACAGGACCCGCGCTAAATGAAAAAAAGTTAGAAGGAACGCTAAGCGAAAACGCAGTACTTAATAGCGACGGGGACCATTAAAAAATGTGGCTCTTATATTAGTAGGCTTTGTGTATCTTACGACTTCCACGCGAACGAAGCCGCGTGCAGAAGATAGTCTAATTACATGCACGTATTATAAAAATTAAAAAAAAATAAATAAAAAAAATAAAATCTTTTATTTCAGACATATTTTGCCCATAATATTATAAGTTTGTAGGTAGTACGACTTAAACAACTATGTTACATGTAAAAAATCAGAATTAAAAATCAAAATTAGCATTAAAATGAAGACCAAGATTGAAATAAAAATTAAAATTAAAATAAATGATTACATAAAAAAAATTAAATTTAAATTAAAATCAAAATTAAATCCAAAATCAAATCAAAATCAAAATTAAAATCAATTTAAAATTATGGCAATAAACACTTTTTCTACCTTTCTTCTTAATCATTTCCCATGTTAATCCCACTAGTCCCAGTAGCAGCCCTACATGGTATTGCGGGATGCGTTGCGTAGGATGGGACGATCGTATTGTTCGCAGCTGACGGCGCCGATTGTGGACAACTGGCTCGATCGAGGCTTCCAGAAACTTCGGGCACTGTCTCACATATTCCACGTATAAGAATATCAGGTTTTATACTAAGCTCATTAAAAGGCTGGGTTTCGATCTGTTGGCCTATATTTTGTAGGATTTTTTTCATGGGTTGCAAAGAGGGTGTTTATAAAAAAGTTTATATTGAATGAAGGGTTTTCTACTGGCCATATGAAAAATAAATGAGGTTTTAGATCAGGGCTGTATTTTAAAATCCAAACATTTCCATCGTTCGATATCTAATTTTCCCCAAAATAAAATAAAAAATTCCTGCTACTTATATATGTATACATAATATAGGTCTAATAAATATATTATAATGTAATAATTATATAAGCGTAAAAGTTTGCATGTTTCGATTGATGTTTGGATTAGATGTTTGGATGTTTGTTACGCAATCACGCAAAAACGGAAAAACGGATGGCACACAGATAGTTTATAACGTGGGTTAACACAAAAAATACTTTTATCCTGGTACCTAACTATTGTCCAGCACCGTGCTTAGAACTGTCCTGACAGTCCATTAATAAAAAGTAATATACTAACCAATAAATAAATAAAACCGGTCAAGTGCGAGTAGGACTCGCGCACCGAGGGTTCCGTACAAATTTGTAGGTATGTAACTACAAATTTACGGTTTCCCGATGTTTTCCTTTACTTGTGCTACATGACATTGCTTCTTGCCAAATTTCATGATTCTAGGTCAACGGGAAGTACCCTATAGGTTTTGATTCCCTTGCAAGTGTCTAAACATGTGGCATAAACGGAACATAAACAGCCGTATCTTTTGATTGCGTTGACTTAGAAGTTTGATTTTTTTTATTGCTTCGAGGGATTGCAGCCTTAAGCATTTGATATTAATTTCAACTTGATAACTCCATGCGTTTCTGAGAAAAAGGGTCTTGACAGACGGACAACGAAGTGATCTTATAAGGGTTTCGTTTTTCCTTTTCCTTAAAATAGGACCGTTTCCAAACTTCTTAAATTATGGTCTATTAAGTCATAAAAATTTTTCATGTATCACCACATTCTCTTAACATAATACGAGTACGTCACTCGCTCGGATAGTCAACCATAACAGTAATTGATACAAGTCAATAACTTAAGTCAGACTAAGCTAACATAATAACTATTGTTCTGTAATGCGCGTTAGTTTGAGCTAACTTAGATCTGTATTCAGATTAGTTATTGTTGACGCGTCCTAGTATCAGACGTTTAATAATAATAATAATAATAATTTATTGGCATAAAAATGTGTACAAACAAAGTGAAGCTCTGACTCCTGCTGCAGGTTCTGGGTTTTATGCAATATACATCGTTTATATTTACTACCGACAAAATTAGTAATTAAAATTTTTGAATAGTGGTTACATTATTAAATTTAGTTATTAAATTAAATTATTAAATGTGTGATTAAAATAGTTATTAAATACATTACAAAAAAGAGCAGTAAAAATTATGATAACAATTGATTTATTATATTGTCGTTTGGGTAGCTATTGCCGCAGATTCCCATGTTCACAAACTAAACTAAATTTAAGTTCAGTGCCTCTTTTTCTTTCTATTTCATTAAGAAAAGGACAGAAGATAAATATTAGTTTAGCCCTGTCAAATTAAGATACTCCCGAGACAAGTTTAGACGTGATTAAAAAATTGGCTACTAAAAATACGTCAATTTACGTCAGGCGCTGACTAATGAGCTGTTATCATTGTAGTAACATTTTTTTACAACTTTTGATTATTACTAACACTTTTTCACGAACTAAGTTCGAAAAAATCTTGAAGACGTGGGAGAAGGTTTTTTTATATAATTAATAAACAAAGAATATGTGAATAAACACTGTTTGTGGCTTTTGAATACGTTGTATGTGTATATTTCATGCCTTTTCTTTATTTGTAACCTGCGTTTTGTTTGAGCAGAATAAACAATTTTTTTATTATTTTTTCTTTTTTCTTAAGGTTTGTAGTCAACCAATAGTACAGTCCTTTCACAGTTATTTTACCTCTGATTTTGCTTCACTGTCAAATTCATTGTGATCTTTATTCTCATGGTATTAAGGTTACTGTTGGGTTGCTGCCATTAACAAGTCTACCCATTGTGTCACCCTTTGTAAAATTTCTATATTTAAGTCTGTAATCTATATGGTGTACATAATAAAGAGTATTCTATTCTATTCTATTCTAAAATCATTGTGATCTTTATTCTCGTCACAATAAGGTTCCTGTTGGGTTGCTTCTGTCAGAGGTCAAATAACTGGTGTCTGACTCTTGTGACTCAGGAGTTCCTAACACAAGAGACAGGGCTACACAAACATAATATATGTCTCGAAATGAAATAAATGAATTAAATTATTAAATATCAATTAATAGCTCTTCCATTTTAGTTGACATACACTTTCGTAACATAACGTATTTGACCATCCTAGAAAACTTTTCGTAATTTGAATGATGTGAAAGTATACTTCATACGAAAAAGTTGGTTACTTGGTTATTTTGTTTTCAAGCTCCACAAAAGTGCTTTAAATCCCACTGTCTCTTTATCTGTATAAAATATGAGCAAGTAAAATACTGCTAGAACACTAGGTCATTGAGAAACTTTTATAATACGATAAAACTATTAAAATTAAACCTGGAACTGGAAGATTTATTTCCTGTAAAATACCATTCTTTAAAACTGTCTTAATGATAAAAACTTAATTCGTCTCAAAGATTTTTAAATATTTTTGAATTGTCTTTAGAGTTTTTAGTGTCTTCTTTCATTGTTTTTGATAGTCAGTTTTCAAGTGAATATTGTCGTACTCTGATACAAAAATCTTTAGGCTCTTGGATGGCGCTCATAGGGGGCGCTGTTGGTAAACATTTGTGAAATTACATTGAAAAATCAAGATGGTGGCGTCAGTTCCGATTTTAGGAAGGCGCCAAATGATCCTTTTACAGCTATAGGTAGATAGGGTTAGTCCGAAGGTCTAAGAAAGTTATAAGGCAATGGCGCCGATTCCCTTGTACATAAACTAAGCTAAATGTAAGTTCAGTGCATTTTTTTCTTTCTATTTCATTAAGAAAAGGACAGAAGATAAATATTAGTTTAGTTCTATATGAGCTACAAGTAATTGTTCCGGGTCTGGCTGTTTGTGTATGTGAGTTTCAATGTTTGTAAACGCACCTACAATAGAGGAGAAATTCCTAGTGTGGGGCAACGTATAAAAAAAAGAAAAAAAAAGTGCTCGACCATATTTTTTTTTTGTTATGTATTTTTGTGGTGTACAATATAAATAAATAAACTTCCAAAAATACACCACATTATGCAATTTCCCTACAAAAATACCCAATCATGTCGGGAACTTTATGTAACCTACCCATTCCAACCAGTAGGCACCGCAGGCTCAACTAGTTATACAAAACGACGTGTATGTCTGTCTGTATGTCTGTCAGTGGGCCCGGATCTCATTGCAACGGAATAGGATTACGGAGCGTACATCTGTTGGCTCATGGAAATGCAAATGCAATCATATTACCGAACTATATCGCCGACCTACCTGTCCGGACATGGATTTACTTGGACTTAATTTTACTGGCGACATGCCGGGAAGTCCGGGAACTTGGGATGCGATTAATTTTGTGGTAGTGGTTTGTCATTTTAGGTTGAGATTTTTGAAGCTAGGTCAAACCAAACTATTGGTTCTTTTTTTTCAATTTGAATTTACTTAAAATACTTTTGAAGTGGTACTATTACTCGTGGTACAGATACACTTGTTATTTAGTAAATAGCTAAGGCCCACTTGGTTGTTGACTCGTATTACATGAATAAACATAAACCTCCGTACTAATAGACGTTGCATAGCGTCTGTATAGTTTCACAACACTTTGTCTTCTTCTTTCGAAAGTCAAATTATTGATGACTGAAAGAGAGAAATCGGTGTGTAACTATTCATGTGACATAATACGTTTATTAATACGGGGGTAAGTTTATAAACTCGGAGTTAAGTTATTAACATAGCAATTAAAATAAAATGAATGTAGGGCTCAGTTTTGTTTTTTAAAGCCTTTATTAATTTTTTAGATCAAGATTAATATTATTATAAAATTAACCTTTTGAATGTCTTAAGTTACACAGTTCGACATAAGCAATTGTCTATCTATTGTGTCTGCAATTACGGCATTCGATTAGTTAAAAAGTAAAAATATTCCCGAGTCGCACTCACGCTGCGGGGTCTTTCTATTGTGAAGACTCAAGAATTGGGCTTGCTCGTATAAATGCATTTTTTTTTAATCCCACTTCGAGTTCCAGAGATTAGCGCGTTCAAACAAACAAACGCTTCAGCTTTATTATTAGTATAGATTAATATAGATGAGGAGACCTATACATTTCAACAACAACAAGACAGTTACAGCCTGATACTAACTATTCCTTCCCTGAGATTTCTTCTCTTTCCAATTCCACCACTAAAACCACACTTTTTTCTATCTTTCACAGGAGAGTTGCCAGAACTACATCCGAGTGCTGGTCTCCCTCGGTCCTGGGAGGTTGCTGGTCTGCGGCACGAACAGCTTCAGACCATTCTGCAGAGAATACAGCGTGCAGCGAGACTCCTACCACATGGAGCGGGAGAAGTCGGGCCAAGCCGTCTGTCCGTACGACCCCGAACACAACTCCACTGCCGTTTATGCTGGTAAGTTAACAAAATTGGTTAGATGAATTATATATTAGAATACTCTTAAAACCCTCTCTTCCTCTCTCTTTTATTATATTTATATTTTTTTTTTATTTATATTTTACAGTAATCACCCTATATTCTAACCGAAAGCGACTGTCGCGCGAATACGCGATTACGCAATCGTTTATAGGAATAATGACGCACGTATACACGACTTGATTGATCGCGCGAGTGCGTCATATTCATATAAACGCGGCATTCGCTTTCGGTTAAGACACGGCCTTACAGGGGCTGCAAAACCTAATCTTTATAATATTTAACAGCAAGGTTTAAAGGTAGAAGTAGGTGTAAGTCCGGTCTGTTGCTGAAAACTCAATTAAAAAAACGTATCTCATATCCTGGCGGGACCACGAGACATCATATATAGCAACAGTATTTGCAACCAAAAAAAAATTAAAAAGACAACTTATTATATACAGCGTGTAATGGAAGGGGGGTATCAACCCTGAAGGAGGTGAATGTGCTCATGAAACTCAACAACTTTCCCCAAAGAACATAGGTCGAAATATGAAAAAAAAATTTGGCCCTCCCTTACAAAACTGACTACTTACCAGCTGATTGATTTACTATGGGAGGGCCAAATTTTTTATTCATATTTCGACCTATGTTCTTTGGGGAAAGTTGTTGAGTTTCATGAGCACATTCACCTCCTTCAGGGTTGATACCCCCCTTCCGTTACACGCTGTATATTGTAGTTTAATATAATTTGCAAAATCACCATTCACCTGGCTAGTATTTCCATTAACTTCTATTCTATAGCCTATTTGGTAGCACAAGCGCAATAATCCCATTAACACGATTTCATTCATAATCCAATTTACAAATGGACATCGCACAATACACACATGACTTATCTTACGATATATCTCAAGATATATCTTACACAGTATAAGCATAGTCCGGCCAGACTGTGGGCATTACTACGCCCGTTAATGGGATACAACGACCGTCATGTTACATTCGGACACCAATTAGGTATTGTGTATTTCCTCAAACTACGTATACTGATAGGACTTGTTGTAATGCTTGACAGGCCTGTTGGTCTAGTGGTCAGTGGCTGACTGCTATGCGCAAGGTCGTGGGTTCGATTCCCACCCAGGACAAATGTTTGTGTGATGAGCACGATCATTTGTTCTTTGTCTGGGTGTAATTTATCTATAATATGTATATGTATGTATTTAGAAATATATTATGTATGTTTATCAGTTTTCTAGTACTCAAAGCACAAGCTCTGCTTAGTTTGGGACTAGATGACGTTGTGTAAAAAAAAAAACTGACATTTTTGGATGGAAATTGGAGGTCTTAGTGTAACAGGACCGAAAATCACAAGCACGCCTGTGTACATTTTTAGGTTCGTTCTGCAGCATGTTACTGTAGCGAAAGGCAACAGAGGAGCAAGATTACAAAAAAGGAAAGAAGGAAAACGAAAAACCGACACTTTTCTAAAGCAATCGTGAAACGTGGATCCACGCGAGACACATGATGGCTTTTTAATTGTTTTCGTAATTACGGCATTCAACCGGTTAAAGGCTTATCTACTATTATACAAGATTTAGATAGAGGCTTTAAAGAGTGAATAAGACGCCATCCGCGAACCATATTAATATTATCCTTTCGAAGATCGCAATAACAGCACCTGAAAAAGTATTGTCGATAAAATTACAATGAAAAACTATTTACACATAAAACGTATCTCACCCTCCGAGTACGTCACAATCGGTATCGATAAACCTCAGGTGTGTATCATTAGGAGCTCCACATTTCCTGGGGGTGATGCCGAGACTCGGTATCGATCTCACCTTACAATATGAAAAGTCCTCCATTCCAGGAAGAGAACCCTAAAACAGTCCTCCAAATAAGCAGGATCTTCGCAACGTAACAAAAGCTTGTTATTAGACCAAGAATACTTTTAACATTTCGCCGGAACCCTTTCCAGTAAGGTCACAAAACATATGCTAAGGGAGTCCATGGTCGTTCCATTGTCAGGAAATTAGGAAAAAAGGAAAATCTTTTTCATAACGATTGAACCCACTTTCACAGTCTGTCGGCGTACAATGGCCACTCATTGTTGCGTTGAAAGAGGATCGTTCAATGGTACTACGAGTGGATTATGGCGTGACTGTTATACATATTATTTGTATAACTAGGAGGGGTATGTGTGGGATAGGACTAGGTGGGATGAACTGGTAGTTAGCTGGGATTGTTCAGTCAAGTCAATCAAAAGTCAAGCAAAAGTTGGCACAATATCTTTATCTTTTCCAACAATCTATATCTCTCTATACATGGTGTTTGGTTGAAGGACAGACACAATTTTTTGAGGGATTGAGGATGTCTTTTGCTTGCACAAAATTGTTTATTTTACATTTTTATTATGATTTTTTTTTGTCCTTAAAACAATTTTAAGACTGGAAGTATTCAAGTCATTTTCTAGAACCAACTGTAAATAACACCAAAACCCAAACCTTACATACAACACCAAAAGTTATTGCGATGTACAAACAAAACAGTTTTGATGATAATATCGCGGATAGACGATGCGATGCGATGGGGTGGGTCAGAGGAACATGAAATATCACACGAACGAAGTCGGGGGCATAAGCTAGTAAGTCATACAAGGTGACTTTGAAATCATTGGCAATCTTTTAAGGGTGGAAGCACAACAAACTCATGAATAATAGAATTAAAAATCAGCCTGTATATAATTATCTTTTTTATCACTCTGATAAGTAGGCATTTGAGATTTGTACCACGAATAAAAACAACATACAACAAGACTTTATTAAACACAAAACAACAATGACTCAAACAAATCAAATATAAGTTCCCACAAGCATGAACCCTGCAATTTATATAATACCTCACCCTTCAATACTAAACTCAGCGAATATTAAAACCGCCGCCCACGTTATACTCCTAACAATAGGCCATATTCCAAGACGCTGTCACTAACCCACTTTATAAGCAAGGAAACCGAAAATAGAAAACAATACGCGGCGTATTATCGTAAACAATAATACGCAACTTACCTACGTCCGAATAAAGGATCTGTTCGTTATTACCCATGCGTAGGTACGAGTATACGTTTTGTGTACAGCTTTTAATATAATGCGTTCATTGTTGAGCATTGTTCAAGAACTTTCTTAAATTGGAATTATTCTTTATTGATCGGAAAATATAGAAAATAATACAAATTTTCTGAGATGGTAAGAATCCTGTCTCTCTGCTGATTACAAACTAACCCCTTTATACATTATTACATACATCTTTGACGTTTGAAACCCCTAATTCTCTGGTAAAAATCTAAATGAATTCTGTAATTAATTTAGGTATACTTTCAAATATATACAGGTGTTAATAGCTATTGTAAAGGTTTTTTCGGTCATACAAAAATAGAGTTTTTGAATAAAAGTAGAATCAAAGTAACCACAATTAAAATATAAAACTTTGGAATCGGTTTAAATATTTTATATTTTATTAATATAAAAATTGTTACTCAAACCATAGGCAAGCTTGAAACAATTTACTGAATGAAGTATTGTTTTATTCAAAAATCAAAAAAAAAATCAAAAGTCATTTATTCAAACTAGGCTGAGAATCAGCACTTTTCGAACGTCAAAATTACAAAAGACAGGCCCTTCACCACTTCCTAGTGATTTCGCTGGGAAGAAGAAGTGGCGCAACAAACTCCCCAGCAGCACAGCTGTCTGTTCAGTTAGAAAATACTTGACTGAATACAATACAAGGCATGCAAAGCAATTAACATTACAAGACACAGAACGCTAAATTAAATTATTTGCCATATGTCAGCTAGCAACGCCAATATACCAAGAAATAGAATAAAAAACTATACGTACTCAAGCAAAAAATTAATAAATGGAAATTAAATAAAAGCCTCCAGGTATAAAGGGCGTGACCGCTAACATATTTATGCAATGCTGGGTTCTGTTTACATAGTTGTCGCTTGAAGTCACAAATGATAAACTAGGACCATCGAAGGAAACTAAATAAACAAGTTATTAATAATGATAACAATAATAAAACCATGGTCAGCAAGACGACCAGTCACCACAAGCAGCACCCGTTCACGAGCATAACGCAAAGATCAGCCATTTGGATCCAGTACCGGGTTTATGTACTATCAACTTATTAACTTTGTCGTTGTTCATTGACGTTATTGTGTAAACTATCTAAATGCATCTATAGCAATGAACATTATGAATCTTCCTTTGTTTAAATGCTTGAATGGATTTTGTAGTCTTTTGATTGGACTTGTAAAATTTTCGAATGAAATCATTCGAAATGGTGAAGGAAAGGTCCTAAAAAATTCGAAGATGTTTGACATCCACCAACCCACACTGGGCCTGCGAGGTGGATTACGGCCCACTATTCCTCAGAGAGAGGAGATCTGTGTCCCACCAGTACATTATAGCCTGATTATTTTTATGTTTATGCTACGTTAAAAATAAGTTTATCATATTCCCTGTGTTTTTTCTATAACGAAACTACGAATCCTGCCAAAATTAATAATGAATTTGAATTTAAATTCACTGTAGCTGTGGTGTATAATATAAGGTGTTAAAAAATTAACCTTACTAACTTTAAGAGGTGCTTTAGACCATCGAACTGAACAACTTTCACGATGGGACCAACTCTGAAATCACAAAAAAAAAACAGCTGTTCCCTACATTTTCACGACTCGTGCGAACATAAATGTAGGGAACAGCTGATTTTTTTTTCGTTCAGTTTCGTTTAGTTTCGTTCGTTTCAGGTTTGGTCCCATAGTGAAAGTTGTTCAGTTTGATGGTCTAAAGCACCTCTTAAAGTTTGTAAGGTTAATTTTTTTAACACCTTATATAAATATATGGTCCACAGAAAGAGAGGGCATTGACTTCTTCGTAAATAGGACTTTAATAGCCTGACAAAGTACTGATTACCTGTATGCACTAGCCTCTAGGCTTCCTACATCATTTGGGGTTGAAGCCGGAACCCAATAGTAACAAAGCCCCCAGGTGCATAGAAGCGAATATTGCGAGCATATTCTGAATTTATCCTTTGCAATGATGCATAAATATCTAGTAGGCTGTAAGCTTGAACAGTTCCGAAACGTATGCCTTTATGAGCACATTTGCCTGTTGAAAATTACGTACCGACATGCCAGTATGCCACTGGAATTTATGAAAGAAATATCTTTGTGGTACGAGGACTGCTTCTCGTGAGGATCTAACGAGAATCTGAGCAAAAGATAACCAATCCAAAGACTATTACGAGTATTGGTTGTCTGTCTCCTTGATACATCTTCAGGGCTTCTGCCAGGGGCTTGGAAGTTGGCGGTTTTATACCCCCGTGCTGCAGAAGCACGTTAACCCGTTGGTCCTGAGCCTCATATCTCTCCGGTCGTGTCTGATTGCCGTCCCATCGGGCTGTGAGAGTGGGGGGACTAGGTGTCTACGCACAGATCACTTGTGCACTATAATATCTTCCGCGCCGAAGGCTAGTATACTCTCAAATTGTCCACCATAGCCGAATTTCGCTCTGGTGAACTATCACTATTATTAAATCTTCAGGGAAAATGGATACAGGGATTACTAAAAACCAGCCGTGCGATTCTGTAACCATCTCAACGTGAAAGCTTGGGTGAAGTGAGCGTGGAGTGAGCTGTCATTCGCTAGGGATTAACACTATTAAGTGCTCACTTCACTTATGATTTCACGGTGAGATTTTTACAGAATCGACCGGCAGGACTAAACTACATTCAGGGCAGAAACTCAACAGTTTTCCACAAAAACGATAAGTCTTTAATAAAAAAACATGCAAATTCAGCAATGACTTTTAATAAAGCAAGTCACCGCTGCCTGAGTACCACAAAATACCTGTAATACCCGACTTTTACCCAAGTACCCTACTCCATGTTTCAGCCCAGTGGAAGTACCTCCATATTGTACAGCTTCTCTATTGTGTTCAGACAAAACACGTTGAAAAGGACAAGAGATTATCCCGAACAAACAATCGACGTTTTTGTACAAAACCTTTCTGAAAAAATATATTTACCATGCTGTTTCCGAGAGGTATTCCGAAATTAATTTGTGTGTTCCATAATGCAGTATATTATCGATAATGTAGTTGGTAGGTACTTAATATTCGTATGCATATTTTATAGTCTGTATACAACCTGCACCCTAATTGCGTAACACACTACTCTCAATTTGAATCATTTTGAAGCATTTTGCTAATCCATTGCTCCATATGTTGGAAAAATGTATCTGCTCAACAACGTAAATAACGCAATGAATGTTGTTGAACTGTCAAAAAGAAACCTATTGCTACTTATAGTGTGTTATGCAATTAGCCTTCTGCAGGGTAATTGCGTAACACACTATCAGTAGCAATAGGTTTCTTTGACAACTGAAATACTAGCGTTGAAATTATATAAATTATCTATAGAATTACCTAGCATAAAAATATTATTAGAATCTCGATTATGATTGTAAATGTATGCTTGGTCAATCCCCAGTATCAGGTGGGATGACACTGACAGCTCACTCCACGCTCACTTCACCTAAGTTTTCACGGTGAGATGGTTACAGAATCGCACTGCACTAAATCGAATCAGATTTTATTCAATACTAGCATCCGCCCACAACTTCGTTTGCGTAGAATTCGGAATTCCCGCCGTTTAAATCCTATTACCCGTTTTCCCCTAGGAATGAAGCATTTTCCCGCGGTAAAAAGTAGCCTATGTTCATCAGGGATAGGTAATGTCGGCTTCAAATGGTAAAACAATTTTTCAAATCGGTCCAGTAGTTTCGGAGCCCATTCAATACAAACAAACAATCAAATCTTTCCTCTTTATAATATTAGTGTAGAAAACGCTACAAATCTTGTTATCTTGTAACGACGTCACAAAAATCTATCTAGTTACCATGGCAACTATACAAATCCCACTACACAAACAGTTTCCTATGGTGCTGAACCATCAATTACCGTCACCCTGTCCCTTTGTGCAATTTTCTTTGCATTAAAGCATCCCCTTGCAAATTCACACCCATTTATTACACGCAACAAAACTATCGTCGCAACTTGTGTTATCTATGGTTCACTGCGGTTTTCCTAGCTTTATTTTATGGAGAACAAGGGATGTTTTTTGTTTAAGCCCTATTTACATGAAGGAACTGTTGATTGTATCTTTTAAAGCACGGAATATTCTGTGCCTTCGTTAGGGGAAATGTTAATTTGTCAAAATTATGATCCTGTTTTAATATTAAAACATACACCTCCTCCGCTTATTTAAAAACACGTTAAAGTATTCCACTTCAAAATGCATGTGAGTAATTGAAAACCATGTTCACGGCTTGTCGTTGGCCAGAAACGAAAAAAAGGATAAAACGTTTATATTAATTGAATTTAACAAAAGCACAGTTGCCAGTTTGTTATATTATTTCATATAAAACTGGGGCTAACTTTTGCAAATTTACGCTGCCAACTTTTTAAATTGTCCTCGTGTTATGTTGAGCAATTCACTCATTCACGCCAGCGTTACCTTTTGTACGGACACACATTTTGGTCAAACACACACACACAGCTCTTTGTCGCCTGCTCTAAAAGAGTAAACGTAAAATGTTTGCATGAAAATGTAAGCGAAAGAATTTCCTCGTGTGCGTGTCAAAGTGACCACTTACGACCGCGTCACACAATGGCGACTTTAGATATATTTTTTCGTGCACTCACACATCGGACTTGTCTGCATCCACGTTACGTGGTGCGGACACGGAACGGTTAGTTATCTCCTATTGATCTGGTCCAATTAAGTGCACCGACGCCCTAGGGAACGGTGGCCGGTACACCGGCAGCTGGTCTTACGTCCACGTGATATATATCTCATACCTACGTATTGGTTGCTTCCGTGTCGTAATTTTGCTGATGCTGTAGGTACAATTCCCGGCGATCGTGTCCGGTCGGAGATTGCGACGGACTTAAACTATTGTGCTAAATACTCATTGTCTTAATGCTGATGCTGCAGTAAATATTGATAGCTGTATTGCTGTCATTGGAAAATGGACGGAATAATTTGCTTCGTCGAATTTGATTATTTCAATTTCTGTGGCAGATCATCGTTGAAATGTACATTGTCATTTCTGACTAATTAGGTACAAATTAAATGTACTGTGAGAGTCCCTTTCATATTATGACTCCTACATGAAACATATGTATAGCTTCATATCAAATTCCACGAACATTTTCAATGGACTGCTATGTCAAAAGTTCTATTCAGTTTGCCATAAGCTCGTACATAATATGTATCGTTATAATTATAATATTAAGCTTTGATGCAGAAAACTCCATTCCTTATTTAAACTTAAAACAAATGAATAATTATTGCTAGAAAAACAATTGCCTAGCGTTTTCATATTCTTTCATTTATCAATGAGCTTGAAAATTCACATGAAACTGTTCGTAAGCACAAAAAAGTGTCATGAAAGTGTTTATTTTTCAAGTGATAGTTCAAGATAGGCTTAATTAAACAGATACCAGTGATAAGCAAATATACAGGGTGTCCGGAAAGTCATGGGTTACCTTTTACCTGCTGATGGGCCACATTGGGATCTACCAATAAAAAAAGTCATTACTAAAAGTCTTATGGTTTCCGAGTTTTTTGATGTTTAATGAAAGTTTGGAAAATCTCTACCTTTGATCAGTTTTTTCCATGCCATTTCTACGAATGAAAACTTTTTCGAGTACAGGTTTTTTTTATTTTCATCTTGAATCATCCTACTATCGATTGAAGAAAGTTACAGATATCATCTTTTAAATACCTAAAATTTAGGTTCAAACTTAAAATTTTCACCAAAAAAAATTTACGTTATTTTTGATCGGCCCTGGTGAAGAAAAACTTTTATTGGTAGGTAGTTTTTTTTTTTTATTGGTAAATCTTAATATGGCCCATCAGCAGGTAAAAGGTAATCCATGACTTTTCGGACACCCCGTATAATATAGCAATAAATTATTTATAGAAGTTGAAGGTGAACAAGCCAAACTGCTTAAACTTGCAATGTTTAGCATGGGCCTCATAAATTGAAACAACAAACGACCTTCCTGTCGACAATGCCCACCTAACCACACACTGGTGTTCGCAGTATCTTGTCTTAAATACCTACACAGGTAGATACTATCCACTGCTACTGCCCACCCCAGTTTTGGCCCTTATCGCATTTTACGGCACCCTCGGGAAATGAGGGGGTTGGTCCATTCGTAGCAGAGCACAGCACAGCATATTGTTATTTAGTTAATCAAATTAGTACCTGGATTAGATACCTGGTTGTGTTGTGACGCAGGGTGTTATGGCGTACACACTAATGAGGTTTTGTGATATTGAATTTAAAGATGCAGAAAATAGAATCTTTGTAAGAGTCATTTTCGACACTTTTTAGGACAGTGTAAAGTCAGTTTTAGCAGTACATTCTTACGTCATATTATTAAGAAAGGGCTTCATTACAACTCAATTCAAATAGCTTTTATTAGCAATCTTACAAACTATGTAGTTTAACAATATATAATATATACTGGATGATTTTTTTACGGTCTCCAAATATTCACGAAAAAAAATCAGCTGTTTAATACAAAAGTTCAATACCTACTTGACTAAAATGTATGAAACACCTGATTTTTTTTCGTGATCTCAGAGTTGGTCCCATAGTGAAAGTTGTTCATATTCATGGTTAGAACACGCTGTAAAAATTTGGAGACGGTAAAAAAAATCATCCGTAATAATAAGAAAAACTGAAGTGGAAGTGGGCAGGTCATGTCATCAGGGGTAAAAACGAAAGATGGGCCAGAGAAGTGACAGAATGGTATCTCAGAGAAGGAAAGAGGAAGACCATTTCAAAGATGGGATGACGACCTGTAAACTACTGCGGGAGGGACATGGAGGAGAAAAACTCACGATCGGGAGCTATGGAAAAGCCTGGGGAAGGCCTATGCTAAAGAGCAAAGCAATGTAGAGATTTCGGATGTCTAAACTCTTAATTTAAATATATATTCATTACAACTCATAATCAAAAACAAAAATCTTTTTCAAACTCATGTCAACGTATTTTTTTAATTTGTCATACCGCCACTAGCCAATTATTGGGAGAGTTCACCATTAAATATGATGTGACAAACAATCTACATACACAAGTACGGAATCAAATGAATAAATGAACAAAATGGTACACCATAACAATCTCTCCGGCAATCCACACTGTTACATTTGGGCAATTCACACACACACATTTGGGCAATTCACACAGCCGCATTTGGGCAATTAACAGGCACACGCATCTCATATGCGAGTCACGTAAGCCGATGGCATGTAACGCACTCCGCTACTTACCACTGCATTATGGGATTTCCCAATGAGGTTTACCCTTCGCAAAATTATACGTACGTAGAATATACGGTGATATGTATATGATAAACATAGTGAGAATGTTGACTATGTGTGAAAAAATATAAAATATTTTTTTTCATGTTGCAGTTTTAACGTTTTCATATAGCTGCATCATCATCGTTATTTTTAAGCCTCCGCTGAAAATAACGACCATTCCTCTTTATTTTTTACCCTACAAATAACAGTGTCTGATAAAAACTAACAACTACGACGTATTATTCCAGTGTCAAAATTCTAAATCGATTTTTCGTTATTTTCAGACGGCGAGTTGTATTCGGGTACAGTCGCAGACTTCAGCGGAATGGAGCCGATCATTTATCGAGAACCATTACAAACGGAGCCCTACGATTCAATGACGCTAAATGGTAAGCATCTGTAACCAAATTATCATAAACACAATAAATGAACACAAAACAACTCATCAACGCGTAATAAATCATTATGATCAGCACCTAAACGTCAGATTACAATCAAATAGACTAAGCAAATAATACACGTAATGATAAACACCACACATGCTTTGTTAACAATGTGTATTTACATATCTACGGGCGATTGACTCTCAATGTGACTGTCAAACAGACATCCGCCATTATAATTGAATTCAGAAGCGCGGGAACTCCTTGTCACTCGCGTGACGTTTGACGTGTCAACAATCGCTAAATCCGATTAAGATCGTATTAGAAATTATCGACTGAGCAGCGATAGGGTTACATCACTCCGAATAATTGGGTGTTAAAATTCACTTTATGACAGATCGTTTAGGTAACTTTAGTGATGTAGTCTAATAGTGGTGTACTTCTTATTCACAGCTCCGGACTTCGTGAATTCTTTGGTACACGGCAACTTCGTGTATTTCTTCTTCAGAGAAACAGCTGTTGAATACATCAATTGTGGGAAGGTAAGATAGTTTTTCTTCATTTCTTCTAACTTTCCTAACAAATTGATTTTTCGTTCGCTATCCAACTTTTTCCGTCTTGATTTCTGGATACGTTTAATTTTGAAAAGCGCCTATTTCCAGCAATTTACGTTGATGGCCAACTCCTACCAATTAACACCTCTGGTAGTTTCATTAAAGATCTCTTATTGATGAACCCATTCGTTCCGACACAGAATGTTAGGTACTCGGGCGTGTTCTCGCTGCACTAGTAATTCACTCGCAGCGTGACATGGTACGTATCACCGTCCTCACGGCGTGACACGTCTAAAATTCATTGCTTACATGTGGTTTTACTGTACCGTTTGCAGGTAGTTGTGAATTAGATTCACAGTTGCTGTATTGAATGGTAAAACTATCGCAATAGTTTACGGTAACTTCAATCTCAGTCTTACAATTTATAACTAAAAACTACTTAGCTTCTTGCATTCCTCGTTTATAAATATGGATAATTTATCCAAAATGAGCTAGGAATTTTCCAAAGTAAAATAAAGTAATCATTCTTAGCACATTACTTAAACCAACGGTACTATTATGGCACCTGCACCCTAATTGCGTAACACTATCAAACGGAATCTGAATCATTTTGAAGCAAATTGCTAATCCATTGCTTCATGAGTTCGAAAAATTTGTCGGCTCAACACGTAAATAACGCAATGAATGTTGTTGAACCGTCAAAATGAAACCGATTCCGATTGATAATGTGTTACGTAATTGGCCCGCTGTGACAGCTTACAAATTATAAAAATACAGCTTATCCATTCGATAAATTATAGTTCCAGCGGTACGTATTTATTGCGGCCCACACAACAATGGAGTATGGAATTTGTTACCTCACATTTAGCCGTCAATATTAACGGTCAATCCTGAAAACGTACAAACGTCAAATGCCATAATAAAGTGCCGCTATTATAGGTTTCATTCACGTGAAGCTCTCCAACTAAGCAAAATTGTGTAATAGTGGGCTAAATAGTGCAAAGGTTGTTGGAACTTATTCTCTACCCGACGCTTAACCGTGAGGCTCTTTGACTTTAAATCTGTGCTTTAAATAAACATACCCATAGCTAAGACTACCATACAGTCTATACAACGTGTAACGTTAAATGCTCAAAACCTCAGACACCCCAACTGATTTTTAATCCAATTGACCTATTTCAGAGAGAAAATAAGTCATTAAAAAAATTGTAAAGGTTTTATGTTCTGTTTTAGTTTTACTGGCCATTCCGATCGTTTCTTGCGTCTGCGACGACGCTTTATCGAGGGAGGAGTCGTCACCGAGCCGCTGCGCCGCGCTGACATTGGCTTGCTTGACCTATTAATAAATAGACACGGCAACGTTTTTAATGAAGATTTTTTGAAAAATAAAACCTATATTATAAAGTGGTTCAATTAATTCTGTTCGTTATTCTGATCAAACTATTTTCAGGTTTTGCGCATTTAAGGTTACACGTTGTATATCTACAGTCAGCCCAGATGGATGCTACCAGTTGACCTTGGTAGCATCCATCGACTCCAGTAGCGTCCAGACATGCTGGACATGATATTAAGTGATAGGTATTATTATATTTGAACTATTTTAGGAGTAGGATCCACAGTTAATTTTAAATGCTCCTCATGCTTTAAACAGGCGGTGTACTCCCGCGTGGCGCGAGTGTGTCGTGACGACCGCGGTGGACCGCACCGCTTCAAGCAGCGCTGGACGTCCTTCCTCAAGTCACGGCTCAACTGCTCCGTCGCCGGAGACTTCCCCTTCTACTTCAATGAGATACGTAAGTTAACAACTACATTAATAATGAATACATAGTATAAAACAAAGTCGCTTCCCTGTCTGTCTGTCCCTATATATGCTTAGATCTTTAAAACTACGCAACGGATTTTGATGCGGTTTGTTTTAATCGATATTGTGATTCAAGAGGAACGTTTATATGTATAATACATGCATAATATAGTAGAGAAACACTGATAATTTTAGAGGTTTCTAATGTAATGTCGTAAATAAACACATGTTTTTGCGCTTACATTGTAAACGCTGCCTGAACCCGTCGAGATAGATCATAATAATGTACTACAGTATTGTACACCTTAAAATGGTCTACAAAAAAGTCCGCGATGGTATATGTCTATCTCTTAGGGATAACCCACAATAACCATTTTTATCCTATATTTTTTACGAGAAATAATGGCTCCAAAATTATCAGTGTTTCTCAATTGCACCCGTGCGAAGCAGGGGCGGGTCGCTAGTGAATATATAAATTAATTATTGTTTCCATTGAGTTCTATAAGTCGTCGAAATTACAGTTAACGATGTGTTGTTATGCAACATGTGACAACACACATGTCATTCACAACTTATGTATTTCCAAAACCAATGTACAGACGCCAGCACATCAAGCTACCCGAAACTGTAAAATTTTTCCAATCAACTTTGAACCTTACACTTTAGCGATCAAGTTGAAAATCTATTAAAGAAATTTGACAGATTGTAGTAGCTTGATGTGCTGGCGTCTGTACACACACAAAGTGTCTAGGGATCAAGTACATTTTTAACTATAAAAAAATTATCCAATTAATATTTACTAAATCTAGTCTTCCAGACCGGCTTCTTATTTTATGATAATTCCTATGTTTAAGTTAACAACTTATCCCTATATTTTGTAAAAACTTGCAAAATTGCAATTTTTGCAAATTATGGGAAATTAACCAGTTAATGTCGTCAATTAAATGGCTAAAAAAGGCAAAAATGTGGATTTTTTAAACTTTTATTGTAAAGATAAAAAAATAAAAATCTATGTTTCTACCATTGCCAATCTACACGTATCACACAATCACAGCGATTTGGCATGCTTAAAATCAGTTCATCAAAATCAGTTTGAGGAATGGCCGCCCACGTTCTTTCTAACAAGTCAAAAAGTGGTTGACGAGTATGCACGACATCCGTACTTTGCAGAGCTCTTCTTTGGAGCATATCCCATGCGTGCTCAATTGGTTTGAGGTCTGGCGATTGAGCAGGCCACGGCAGAACGTTGATGTGAGCATCGGCAAGAGTGCGTGTTACGACTCTAGCTGTGTGTGGACTTGCATTGTCGTGCATTAGTCGAAACGAATCACCCAACCGGTTCGCAAAGGGATGATCACGTCTGAAACAATCCTCTCCGCATAAATCTGAGCATTGAGGTTTAAATACCGGCCCAAACCATTATTGTTCCCCCTCCATATGAATGACCTTCCTGACAAAATTTCAAACGTGCTTGACGTCCAGAGGTCCTCTGAACTCGAGTACGTCTTGTATTCGGCCTCATACCTAAACGAGATTCATCGGAAAAGCAAACACAACGCCAGTCTTCTTCCTCCAAATTTCTGTGTTCACGAGCCTATTCTAAACAGGCCCTACGATCGCGGGGTGCTATAGGTGGAACTCTCAGCGGCCTTCGGAAACGCAGACCCACTTCACAGAAACGATTTCGGATGGTTTGATCGCTTATCAGCAACCCTGAAGAGCTGTGGAGCCTCGAAGCCAACATCATGGCGGTCATGGTACGATTCCGTCGAGAAGTATTTTGAAGTACCTGTCCTGTCTGCAAGTGGTGATGCGAGATCGTCCTCCATATCGCTCGGCCACGCTGCCCGTGATACGATATGTCCAGAGGGCGGTTTATGACGCTCTGTGTAGTACCAAGAGCGACAGTCACAGTACACTGCCTGGAACCAGCTTGCAACATTCCGACGACTCTCATCATCTCTTCTCGTGTCAAATGATGTCGTCGCTCCATATGGATGCAATGTTTATCAGTTCCGATGCAGAAATTGTAATGGTTTTGTAAAAACGCTATTACACGCTTTTATAGGAATCCTGATTGACAGTTGACTTTCTATTTTTAATCAAAATTTAAAGAAAATTCTTTACGCAAATCGTGAAATTAACTAAAAAGAATCAAAAACGATCCAAAAAAGTTAAAATAATAATCCTCGATTGCGGCGATTAAAACGTACTTGATCCCTAGACACTTTTGATGTGTGTAGTTTACCGACCCGCGATCTTCTCGCTGGGACAGCATCACTACGACCAGAAATACAGCCGTGCGATTCTGTAACCATCTCATCGTGAATACTTGGGTGAAGTGAGAGTGGAGGGAGCTGTCATTAGGGATTAATACTATTGACACTGCTCACTTCAAGCTCACTTCACTTATGATTTTTACAGAATCTGATCAGAGGCTGATTCAAAAAATAAAATGAATTGAATAGAATAGAAAAGAATACTCTTTATTATGTACACCATAAAAATTACAGACATAGTAAATATAGAAATTTTACAAAGCGTGACACAATGGGCGATCTTATCTCTAAGAGCGATCTTTTAAAGACAACCTTTGGATGGATTGAAAAGGGAAGGAGAGACAAATATTGTAGGTAGTCTGTGGTGTACTATTTACAAGATAAAATAAATACATACATAAAGTATATTATACCAATCTAAATAAATATATACATATAACAATAGACATGAAACAGGAGTAAAGAAAATATAATGGTGCTGTTTAAGGAGAGAGGAAGTGATTTTTTATCATAATTTTAAAAGTAGACAAAGATTGAGCACGCCTTACCGACACGGGTAAGTCATTCCATAAGCGTACTGCTTGAACAGTAAAAGATTTATCATAGAAACTGGTGGAATGCATCGGCATCTCTAATCTCAGGTTTTCCGATGACCTCAGATATCTATTATGTGTAATGAAGGATAATGTCTATCAGTGTACCTCATCGCGACGTCACTACATTAAACCAAATATATTTGTTTACAGAATCAACAACAGAGCTAATAGAAGGTGTATACGGAGGTCTGAATGCGCAGTTGATCTACGGAACCTTCACGACTCCACCCAACAGTATATCGGGCAGTGCCGTCTGCGCATTCAGCATGCAGGATATTGCTGATACCTTCGAGGGAACCTTCAAGGAGCAGAATGCGATTAATTCCAATTGGTTGCCTGTTAATAGTGCTAAAGTAAGTTATTGTTTAAAAAGATTTAATAATTCGCCCATAAAATGGTTTCTCAGTGTCCTTTGGACAGTACTCAAATTATTCATTGCATTCTATCTACAATGTGAAATCACTTAGTTAACTGTTACAATTTTTTTAGGTTTATGATGTAATCGAGTGTTAAATTACATCAAAGTAGAAATTCTTCGGAGAGAATATTATTGACAGTCTAATTTGAATCCTCTAAAATATGGTAACGTTTCCATAGGTACCGGAACCTCGTCCGGGGACATGTAACAACGACTCGAGACAGCTGCCCGACCAGACGCTGAACTTCATCAAAACACATGCGCTGATGGACGAGTCTGTGCCAGCCTTCTTCGGAGAACCCATCGTTATTCGAACTAGTTTTCAGTAAGTTTGATAAAACTATATCTTTATTCGTGAGTATGTTAATCCTGGGTTATGGTACAGATAGTTAATATTTTGTTATTTGTTTCCAGCTATCGATTTACGCAAATAGCAGTAGATCCTCAAGTGAAAACCCCTGGAGGAAAAGCATATGATGTCCTATTTATTGGCACAGGTGAGTTCCAAAATCAATCTTGACCGAGCTATAAAAGACTTAATTATAATCGCTGATCTCTTTGAAATTATTAAAGCTGCACGTAGTGAAGCAATTACTCTATACAGTATGTTAAATAACAGAGGGCGTTCCCTTAAACTCGTTAATCTATATCATCAATAGATTAAATTAAAAATATCAGCATAGAAAAATAAGCATAAAATAATCCGAATTCAAAAAAATAATTAATTGACAATAAATTCGAAACATCCTGTTTAAAATCAAAATAGTAGCGCGGAATAGTACTCGTAGTAAACCGAATGCCGGCCGAGCGTCTCCGAGAGTTCACGAAGCCGAGCGAGCCGGCGGCCGCCCGCGCAGCGCGCTGCGCTGAATGGCGAGCGGCGCCTTTGATAAAGGCGGCTTATTGAATTACAAAGACTGTGCAAAATACGTCGTCGGGTTGTTATCAGTAAAATTAAACATTTATGTAAGTATGTTTAGTTTTAGCAATAACATTTAACAACCCGTCTCAAATGCCCGGCTGACAAAGGAACACGTCACTGCGGCACCTTGGGCTTGCAAGGACCTATTCGCAAACATAGTAAATAAAAAAAAACATAAATTCATGTACCTACTTATCTAAGCCAAATTTCAATAACATAATAACAAATTCTGCACGCAGCGGCCGAGTAATGAACGCGAGGTGGTGGCAGCGCTTCTGCCGACACGTTGCTCGTCGCGGGCTCGTGGCCACAAAATAAACAGATACGAGTACAGAAGGTCCACTCGCGGAACAAGTACACGAATTTGTTTTACCTAGCCACTCAGACCGGTGCAGCGGTGGTACGACAGGCTTACAGTGTTAATATGAAAAATTAATTTTATCTAATAAATAATGTACCGCTAATAAATAGTGTGCGGTAAGTTCGGGGAAAGTTTAATTTATTTAAAACACAATTTAGTCTAGGATTTAAATGATAATGACGGTATTACACGTTAGCAAGGGAATGTTTTCTCCAACAACAGAAATTTAAAAAATACTTTTACTTTATGCAGTTGCCTTCGCAATACCTAAGTACTTGCGTTTATTCATAGCAATCGTGTAACGTCACAGTAGTAACACGTTCGTTGAACGGGGTACTCCCTGAGTATAAAAGTAGTTTTAGGAAAAAGTGGGCCTTCTGAACTTATTAATTTTGTGGCACTGTGTTGGTTATTTTGATGTTTTAGGTATTATGATACATTTAAATAATGTTTAAAAACTTACCTAGATTTTGAACTGCTCAATATGCTGACCTCCTCTGTCTACACATTGTTGCAATCGCCGACGGTTATTTTGGTGCACTCGTCGCATTAAAAGCGGGTCCTCGCGAATGCGGTTCCTGATAACACGGAATGCTGTGCAGATTCGCATTTCCATCTCCTCCCGCGAGTGGCTTTCTTTTTTATAAACGAGTTGTTTGACCCAACCCCAAAAAAAAAAGTCAAGTGGCGTTAAGTCAGGTGACCGTGGTGGCCACGCCTCGGGACCGTACCTCCCGATCCAGCGGCTATCAAACAACTCGTTTAACCGCGACCGCACTTCTGTTGAAATGTGAGGGGGTGCTCCGTCATGTTGAAACCACACATTTCGGAGCTCGGCTAGCGGCAACCTGTCGAGGTGGCGCGCGACGGTGCCGTTAAGAAGAGCCAGATACCTCACACGGTTTAGAGTACCTGGGATAAAGACAGGTCCTATTATTTTGTTTCCATTTATCCCAGCCCACACATTTAGTGACCACCGTATTTGATGTGCTAGCGGCCGAGTGGCACGCGGATTATGGCCTCTTTCTGCCCAGTGATGGCATACACGCCGATTCCACATGCCATTGCGCGTAAATAGGCTTTCGTCTGACCATATGACATTTTCGATGAAGTAGGGTCCTCCGCGCATCGCTGCAGTGCCTACTGGCAATAAGTTACCCGGCGCTCGAAGTCAGCCGGACTAAGCAGACCTTGCACTTTTTGAAGTGAGTACGGATGCTGCTTGTTTTTCTTTAAAATTTTAAAGACTGCGACGTGACTCATATTAAACAGGCGGCCGGCTCTTCTAGTGCTTGAACCGGGCTCCTCCTCAAAATGCCTTAGCACGTTCTCTTCCTGCCGCACAGAGATCACGGGTCGGGGGCCACCAGAACAACGCGGCACTACCGGTTCATTGTTACGCATACGCACCAGGGCACTCACAATAACACGAGAATTCCGCGGTTGATGTGCATTGGGGTACCTCTCAGCATACATCCTCAGAGTACGTGCACCATCATAATTACACTCAGCATAAATGAGCACCATGTTCACATACTCATGAGCACTGAACTGATAACGCGGCATTTTTCACACAAGAATGACGCAAGATGTTACAATGCGAAAATAATGCACGTCCGGTCAGCGCGTGAGATGAGTTCCGAATAAAATTAGGTGGACATTCGGGGATAGGGAATTATATAGGAAATTAGATCGCCGCACACGCGGCCCGTCATTCATAAATAAATTGCGACATTGCTGTCCTTCAAGTACGCGTGTACAGAGTGTTTCTTTAACGTATCAATTTAACATTTTTAGTGAATATTTTAAAATTAAAAAAAATAAAAACATTTTTTTTTCGAATGGTAATATTTTTTTTATCATGTATGGATGCTATACTATTGCGGGTTAACGGGAACGCCCTCTGTTAGTTAACATACTGTATATCAACATATTACTATAAACCTTACCTTACCTTACCTTCAACAGACAACGGCAAAATCATAAAAGCCATCAACGCAGTCTCCTACGACTCGAACAAGCGTGCAGTGCCCGTAGTCATCGAGGAGCTACAGGCATTCGCAGCTGGGTCACCAGTAAGAGCCCTAAGGGTCGCACGGGCTGGTCGTGATGCTGCCAGACTGATCGCCGTGTCTGATCGACAAGTCTTGAGTCTAAGGCTACATCGCTGTTCCAGTGATAAGATCAGTTCTTGCTCGTAAGTATTGATTGAAAATTTTCTTGTGTTTTCGTGGTACTGTCTCATGGTATACTTCTATTTGTATATATTCTGGTCCTTAAATTATATATTATGGCTACTCTTAAACATATGACGAGATTTGAAATTGAAATATTCAGAAAAACATGGGTCACTCGTAAGCACAGCCTTAAAATGCTCAGAGAATTCACAAAAGCCCAAAGTTTTCTATTCATAAAGTTAGTCAGAGCCCAGCATTTCACGAACAAAAATCGCATGAGATCATTATTTGTTATAGCGAATGTGTGGCGTTACAAGACCCGTACTGTGCGTGGGATAAGCAAGCGGGTCGGTGTCGCGCCTTCTCTCACGGAGTCAGTCGGTGGCTCGACGAGAACTCCTTCTACCAGAGCGTCAGCACTGGCAGCCATGCTGCCTGTCCTCATAGTAAGTACTGATAACAGAAATATAAAGTAAAGCCTAGAAAATAATTAACAAAGCACAGAAAAGCCGACTGCTGTTAGAGACCACGAAAGTGTGAGTAAAAAGGAATTTAGCATTGTTGACAAAAAAAAAGAAGAATGAGAAGGATGACGTACGTTATAGTAAAAAAGATTCGGATTTAGAAAAATATCATCTCAACCATCATCGTTCTTTCCCTAGGTAAAGACGCTGGTGCAGTAGGTGGTCTCAGTTCAGGTCTATACGATGACGCCCGAGGTGAGACGAAAGGAGAAGTCATCAACATCGTACAAGATAAAGACGGAAAAGGAGGAGGTGGAGGTAACGAAGGTACTTTTACTATCATGTTTCATTATTTGAAGAACTTCCCATTTCATCACATTCTGAAACATTATCAAAACTATTAACAAGATTTTATGAATAACAAGATATTTCCTTTTTTTTAGGCCCTGAAGTTCTAGCAGCAGATCCTCCGCCGGCTGCATACTCAGTAGAAACCTTAGCATTAGCAGTAGCTGCAGGTGCTTTAGCTGCTTTAGGAGCAGGGTTTGCAGCCGGGTACATCTGCGGCAGAAGATGCAAGAAGGATGACGATGACAATATGCCTTACCCTGATACAGAGTATGAGTATTTTGAACAAAGGCAGAATATTAATAGGTTTGTATTTTGTTTAGGGTTAGAATGAAATGTATAATTCGTTACTAACAAACAATCATTTACAGTAAATTAACACCGTACATCAACATACATTCTTAACAAATAACAAAATATTAGTGTTCTGTACTGTTGGAAACTATCGTAAACAGAACAAAAACTAATGATTTTTATCTTTACAGAATCCAAGCAGAACCCAAGCTCCTTCAGCAAGTAGAAGAAGTGACATACGCCGAGCCGGTACTAGCTCCTCAGCCAAAGCCGGCGTCGCCCCGCGCCACGCTGCGCAAGCACCCCCCCTACCACCCGCATCACGAGACGCTGTTCCAGTTCCAACCCGATGCATACCGTCGCGATAACTTCGGAACTCTTCGCTCCCATCAGGTCAATGTCAGTTATTCTCTTTTTTATTCTCTTGCATGGCTTGCTGTGATCATTTTTACAGGTATGAGTAAGTTTAGCAGTGAAAGTTGACAACATACAAGAAGAAAAGTTCACTTTTTAATATAGATATGTACAGACGCCAGCACATCAAGCTACTACAATCTGTCAGATTTCTTCAGGTTCAAAGTTGATTGGGAAAATCTGACAGTTTCGGGAGCTTGATGTGCTCGCGTCTGTACATGCATATCTGAGGTAAACAGCCCTCCGATTCTGTAACCATTCTCACCGTGAAAACTTGGATGAAGTGAGCGGGAAGTGAGCTGTCTTTAGGGATTAATACTATTGAGACTGCTCATTTCAAGGTCACTTCACTTATGATTTCACGGTGAGATTTTTACAGAATCGACCGGCAGATCAGATAAGATTTGAAGCATTTTCTAATATTTGTTAAATCCAGAATGCTACCTACCTGTCGACAGTTCTTAATACCTGTATGAAGATTCAGCTACTTGCATGACTTTCCTATAACCACTGAAATAATACTTCTGTCTCTATGCGCATTTAACCCTTTTCCAATATGAATGTTAGTTACTACTAGTTGAACAATCGAAAAACAAAGTAAGTTTTTTATTGGACTAATTTCATCGCCTTGCTCTTTTCAATCATCAAATTCATCAGTCACTTTGCATGATTCATCATAAGTCATGATCTCGTCACCTTCATCTTTATGTGTTTCTGAAATCACTTACTAATCTGTTTATCATATTAATACCTTATTCCATTTCCATTGTCAAACCATTGTGGTTGAAAATGTTCGTGAGATTTTTAATTTAAATAAATAGTCATGTCGTCCATATATCGAAAATATTGTGTTGTAGTAAAACTCATAATATATGTCAAATTAACTTAATTTATCATAAGTAAGACATTAAAATAAGATCAAATACATAGTTTCAATACTTATATATTCAATATTTATATTTTCGACAAAATCTCACGTGCATTTCTATCTGGCGATAACCAATTCATTGTTCCACTAACTCACGCACGCTTATTCACCTAGGCATGTCAGTTAACACAGGAATATTCGGACCGCAGGGCGATGGGTACCGGCGGGGCAACGACAATGGCTTCTCGACCACGCGCTCAGTAAAGAAGGTGTACCTCTGAGAAACAAGCGGGGCGGACTCGCGCGACCAAATGCATCATCATAAACATAATACGCACCATCACCATACACTGGGTGAGTTGAAGAGTTTTTTTTTTCTTTTTTTTTCGTATTTCTTACATTTAGCCCCGTTGGTCTCGTGGGCGCAAGCGTGACTGCTGAGCGTGG